>CM023482.1:124477912-124982273 GCA_013339685.2 Hyalomma asiaticum | reverse complement strand
TAATTCGACCTTTCGCCTAATGGGAACTTACTATATAGTTCCGGTCACAAAACGAAGATTCATATGGAAGAAAAAAAAATGTTTCGGCCGAACACGAAATGAGGTTGCTTCGGGCAGCTCGGCTTGCTCTGGCGCGATTTCATGGCAGCAACGGCTACTTCGTCCGCGTTCTTGCACGTGTATTCGGGATGACGTTCATTATTAGCGTGACATTTGTCACAGTACGTGGACGTGTCTGCTTCACCCGTCCGAAAATTGCAAGCAAGTCCTCTAAGCACATTTTATAATGACATGATAAGTTGTCACAGATTGGCGAATTCATCATAAAATACGCATATTTTCATCTCTACAATATGGGCAAACAGAAAAAGAGAAAAGGTAGCAAAAAGGTCGGAATGAACGCAAGAAAATCGGAGCTTGTATACCTTGTTTCCGGTTCGTTACCATCGCGCCAAACAAGGAGTCGTCGTGAACTCTGCACTAAGCTTCTTATCTACATGAAACGCGTTCGCTTTGACCCATGTTGTGGAAACAATTGGATTGTTACTAAACAGATTTATTCCGCGTCGGAGTTCCCGGAACTAACGCCTCCTGCGCGCTCGAATGATGAGCTAACATCACAGAGGCGCGTTTGATTTTCTTTCTTTCTCCCTATCATCTCTCTCTCTCTCTCTCTCTCTCTCTCTCTCTCTCTCTCTCTCTCTCCTCTCTCTCTCTCTCTCTTTTTTTTTTTTTTTTGCGTAGACAGGACGTTCTTCGGCGGTCCAAAGGTGAAGGAGGGGACGAACACTACTGTTGTTTCATGCGTGGTATTTGAAAGAACAGCACGGCTAGCAGGCAGGCTTATGGATTTCTGTTGCACATATCGTGGTCTTCCTTTATAACACAGAAGAAAAGAATGATCAGCGAATAAGCAGGAAGGTAGAAGTTGCAGGAGAAATTTATTTCCTATAGAATGAGCTTCGCAGGTTCTGACTAATGATTATCTAATGTTGCCTAAATATACGGTTGCAAGAAAACAAAACAACGTTTTATACAATAACCGAGAACATGCTTTTGGGCACGTCTTCTTAAACTGATTAGTCCCGTTCTTATACATTGCTCGAAGCTCGCTAAATCCTTGCTTGCCAAATAAGACGAAACCACAGTTGAAGTAATTTCCTTTTTCGATGGTGTCGACTGAATCCACACACGTCGTCTGGGTTTTAAAGTGTGCGTCCATTACTGCGAGATTTTACGCGGCGAACTATGACACAGAGTTTAGAGCCAGGCGCCAGCGCTTAACGCCGAAGCGCTGCCTACTATGGACGATTTTTCCGGAAGAGTAATCAAGAAAAAAAAAAAAAAGAACGTCTTGGGGCGTATCGTCATCCACGGTCTCCATGCAGCACGTTCTCGCCCGTCTCATATCGCGGGCGGTTTGCCTCGACTCAGCAGGTTATGCAACCAGCTAATTCAATCACCGTCGCTTGGCGGCACAGGCGGTTTTATGTGCATAGGGGACAACAACTCAGCCTCCTCCACTGCGGGTGTTCGTTGCGCAACTATAGTCAGTTCGCGTTTATGACGCGTACTTTTATTTTCTTTTTCGTGCATAAATACCACCCGATTCGTCTCCTCTCCGCAGGACCTCTGAGCGCTTGCAAATGCCTCGCGCTCGCAGTCGTCTTCTGCATGTCGACGCCAGTCAGTGGTGCGCGAAGAATATGTTTACGAAACAATCTTACGAAACGGCCGGCGGGCATTTTGCGTTATTATTATTATTATTATTATTTGTCGCGTCAAGTGCAGATACTTGTCGCCTCGCCTTGACGGCGGTCTCCTTGGCTCATGTGCGTTGCAGGCTGCGGGTTGAGCAAGTTAGCGTGAACCGCTGGCCGTTTATAAGTGGTTATTAGTAATTTTTTGTTAGCGGCATAAATCATAACATGTTGCCCTCTAGAACATCTTCACAGAAAGTTGGACGCGTCGGATAACCGCTGAATACACGATGTGGCATAGGTCCTCCTTCCCCACTCTGTTCGCACGTATCAGGGGAAGCTGTGCGATATGAGCGGTTAACACACACTACAAGTGACACTGATGTCAGACAGGCACAGTCAGCACGACCGCCGATACAGTTGTCTTATTTACGGTAAGGAAGGAAGGAAATAGTAGAGAAGGAAAGGCAGGGAGGTTAATCAGTGTAGGACAGCCGGTATGCTACCCTGCACGAGGGGAAGGGGACGGGGGAGATTGAAAGTTGAGAGAACAGAGAGAGAGAGAGAAAGGATACACATATAGCACATTGTCAAAGTCACGGTATGTACTCCACGTACGAAGACCTGCCGTGGGCGAGTGGAAGCGTGGTCGTTTGGCGCCTCGTGGGCACGGGTTCGATTTCTACACCGTTACCGCGCCGTAGGTTGCCTTTGCACATTTGAGCACTTGATAGATAGATAGATAGATAGATAGATAGATAGATAGATAGATAGATAGATAGATAGATAGATAGATAGATAGATAGATAGATAGATAGATAGATAGATAGATAGATAGATACGGTCAAAGTGACTCGAGTTCGCAAAAAAAGATTGCTTCGCATTTAGACACATACGTGCGCTTCAGTGTGTCGCACACTCCGTCCATGTCTCGTGCCCCGCCACGGTGGTCTAGTGGCTATGGTACTCGGCTGCTGATCCGAGGGTCGCGGGATCGAATCCCGGCTGCGGCGGCTGCATTTCGATGGAGGCGAAATGTTGAGGCCCGTGTGCTGTGCGATGTCAGTGCACGTTAAAGAACCCCAGGTGGTCGAAATTTCCGGAGCCCTCCACTACGGCGTCTCTCATAATCAGAGCTGGTTTTGGGACGTTAAACCCCACAAAACGATCCGTCCATGTCTTCATGCTGAATCATCGGTCTAGTCGTTACCTACCGACGATAGGAATATACCCTGGTCAAAAGCGTGGAATGGCTGGCCTTCGCACAGGTACCTGTTAAAAGCAAGACTGTCTTCATAGGCATTATAAATCTCACTACGCACTGCGCCTTGGCCGCACATTTCATGTTCTCTACGTGCTACATGGAGCGACTATTTCGTTTTCCGCTCTCTTTCCTTCATGGCAAAAAAAAAAAAGAAAAGAAAGAATACAAAACAGCCCACTCAGGCGGAATTGTTTCGTGGCAGTAACGTAGATATAGCCAGAAATTTTGTATTTGTTTCTCTCTCGCCGGTTAAGACGATAGAACATTTACCCACGTTTCTACCCGGCGCCCCTCGAGAACGAGCTCGGTTAAGCGAGCGCCTTATGACGCGAGCTCGACAAATCTACAGAAAAAAGAAAAGAAAAAAGGAAATAAGAAAAACGAAGAAAAGCTAGAACAGGAAGAAACGTGAATCATCTTTCTGTCATTTTTTTTTCTTCTTCTTTCCTTTTTTTTTTTTTAGTGCTAAGAGCGCAGTGTTCGCTTACATATATTCGGTTTACTGCCAAATTTCTTTCCGGCTCGTAGCTATAGCTTCCACGTCAGCAAAAAAAAGAAAAAAGAAAGGATCGCGTCTGAATCGTTTGACAAAGGGAGAAAGAGAGAGAGAGAAATCAACAGAAAGAACGCAAGCAAGAACGTTCGGTTTGTAAAATATAATAATCAGAGTGTGGCCACTGGAGACGAGTGTCGGCAGTAATGTACAACACGGGCAGAGAAGTAGCACGCGAAAACAAAACGCGAAGCCAAGCAATAATAATAACACCAACAAATAAAGTACAGATATCGAGCAAGAGCACCGCATAAGCACTTTGGATTGAATGAGCGGCGACGGCAGCACTAGCGGCGGGTCGAGAATTCGCGCTGAAAGATTAGGGCTCGCCGGAAAGAAACAGGCGGTGAAGATGGAAAACGTGGGGACGTACGCGAAAGACACAGCGGGAGAAAAATAAAAGCTAAACAAGAACAAACGCAGGAAAATGAGGGTGTGTTTAGGCGAGTGGGACGTGTCTGCGCGGGGATGTACTCTGGGGAACCGCGGAGGGTATCGTCGTGGATGACGCGTTCTCGGTCAGGCAACCTTCTCGCGCCGACGGCCCGGGAAACGTCCCTTCGCCGTTTCCCGCGCACCACTACGCGCTCCCAGTTGCGTCTGTGTGTCGGGGGCAAAGCGAACCGTCGACGAAGCTTCGCTGACCCTACGGTTTATTCAGCCTTTTCAGTGTCTAGTGTTATTGCTCTCCGTTTTGCTCTAGTCTATTTTCCTTAACGCTTGCAGCTTCGTTGGAGGATTATAAGAGGGCCTTGAGGAAGGCCGCTAAGGGATGGCTGCGTAGGATAACTATACCGGAGGGGATGAGAACAAAGTAGCTTTACAGTGACTTTGAGAGGGTGGACTCTCGTGAGAGAGGGAGAGAGGGAGAGAGAGAGAGAGAGAGTCAGAGAGATACTTGGGGCAGCAGCGTTTGGGGATTCAGCACGCTCGACACGGTCGTAGGCCGAATTCATTTCCTTGCGCCAAGTCTTGTATTAATGAGTGTGTGATAAGAGAAGTACCATTAAATGCGACGCGATAAGTCGACACGTTGCATGCAGGCACCGCAGTGCTATCAAAAATCGTGATAGGGATACGTGGTATTACGGCAATATTCACCTACATCCAAAAACTTAAGGCAGTACTAACTGCCTAATTGTTAAACTGGTCGACGCTAGCACGCATGACGCGGAAGTATACCGTCCCTCGATGTATAACAGCATGTGCGACACCTGGAGGAGAGTGACAGCTTACACTCTAAGAAAACAAGTGGCCGTATCCTAAGGTGATACCGAGTACATACGCACAAATGGGAACAATAGATGTCATAATAACGGATGTGACATTGTTCTCAATGCAGTCACACGCGTCAAAGGTTGATCACGTTGATGCTAGCGTTGAGTGCGTATCGGAAGGATGGCGCGGAGTGGTGGGGAAATATCAGGAACTATCACCTTCGTGCTCAAACATTCTGTGATGACCCACCACTTGCCTTTAATGTGCATTTCCTTTCGTATAGAACCACAGAAGCGTGTACTTGTGGTGTAAGGGCTTTTTTGCTGTTGGGAAGCACATAGCTTCGTCTAGAATGATTACTGCGTTAAATCAGATAATCGGGTTTCTGAGAGAAAAGCTGGTATCCCTTCGCAACGCTCCCCTCATATCCATTAGTAACAAGCTTCTACACCGAACACACTGGCTGTTATCTTACCGATGGTGAATGGTTTTAGCTAACTTTCGCTGCGTGGCTGCGGTATACAGTATCGTACCAATTATGCGTTATTATCACTACGTAAATATACAAGCGCACTTATCTCTACAAACGTGGCGGAAGAATGAAGCGTCGAACACACTGCACACACGCTGACTGAGTGAAGGAATAAGCCCATTTTTTGTTCCTGCACCTACTTGAACAACGAGGGGAATAGGCGCGCGTTTCTTTCTCCTCCCCCCCCCCCCCCCCCCCCCCATTGATAATGCTTGCGCTGCAATCAATACGTCGAAGCCAGATTGAGAGATTACACGGAGCCTCCCTGCCTGCCCGAGCAAACAGCGGAGGTGCGCCCAAGAAAGAACCGCGTCGCTTTTGTTTGCCGCCGATCAGACGGTATTACCGAACCAAATAGAGACCGTCGCGATCTGGTCTGGCTGACTCGGCAGCAACGCCGAAAGAATAAAAAGGGGGGGGGGGGGGGGGACACAGTTGGAGCTAAGAGGAGGCGGAGGGCGTCTCAAAGACAACACCGGGGCGCACTATACACGGGTGGCCACAGAAAAGGGAGGACAAACAAATCTCGCGACCACCGCTTGGCGGTGCAGCAGGCAATGGTTTGTCTCCGGCCTATATTTCGAGACGGAGTCGGGCCATCCTTTTTGGACGTCGCTTGCTCCCTCCGAGAGAAAACACGCTTCGCTTTCTGGTTTCATACACCCTCGAACCTCCTCTCCAGAAGCCTTGGCACCTCCTCTCTGCCGGAAGGGATTTGTTCTTTAATTTCTCCGACTGCAATAGCTTCTTATAGTTCGTTATTGAAAGAGCGTCTGTGTTATAGGGAGCGTCGCCTGTGTACTTCGTCGTTATAACGCTGTTGTTTTCGTTTTCGGGAGAGGAACCGAAACGTGCTGCGAAGGGAGAAGGATCGGACCAGTCAAGTGCGCGCCTATTTTCCGCTCGGCTGGTTCGTTTTGTTTCACGAAGCACTCGCGACAACGAAACGCGCTTCTCCGTGCCGCCCCCGTAGCGATCGCAAAGTGTCTGTCTCTGCGTCCCCTGTGTTGCTCTCACCCCATCTGGGCTGTTTCTGTTTAGCTAAGCCCTTTTTATTTTTTCTAACTCAATTTATAGTCTTTTTCTTTTCATTCTTTACTTTTTAGTGCTTGCTTTGCTCCCTCCGTATGACACAATATGCCTGTTCTGGTTACGCCGCTATTGTTGCGCTTACACCGCAAAAGTCTTATACTCTCCGGCAATTCGTGCCAACACTTGTACGGAAAATAAAAACGAGATATACATAGTTTAAGATGCCACGGCGATATCAAATAAAAGTGCACGCTCCACGTACGGCACGTACGTGGAAATGAATGTTCCAGTAGCGTAGACACGTAAAAACCGAGTCTACATATTTTTGAGAAACCAATCGCAGCTCCGCAGCGCCATTCACAAAGCCAAATAAGCGACAGCCGATCCCGTGGGACACGCAATGGTGCGGGTTTTTCAAAGCCTGCGTATCAAGGAGCATACAGTCGAACTGCCAAAATTGTGCAACGAGGGTATCTTTGCGAGCGTGCGCACGCGTTTGCCCCCCCCCCCCCCCTTTTTTTTTTTTACCTGGTTGTTGTACAGCAGTAAGGCCCCTCACTAGTAGCGCTGTGTTGCGCTATGTCGAAACGTCCGAAAATGGGTGCAACTGTACAATGCACGCGTGCCTTAGGAGCCTCTAGACAAATGACTGTGTCAGTTCCTGCCTCTGCAGAGATGGGGTAATGTGCTTCAACGTGTGTTCGCCTTCACGTTACCAAAGGGAATGCATTCTTGATCCGTGCACTGCGTTGTCGGATGACGTTGGCAGAACTTTCTAATAGCGACAGACAGAGAGAGAGAGAAAGAAGAGGAATAGACAGGGGGGAAAATGCACGGATGTTAATCAAGGTCGTGTCGGTAATGCATCAACGCTCGCGTTCTGAGCTTTCGATGCGTTTTAAGGGACTCCAAGTGATGAGATTTCTTGAAAGCTCTTCCCTCTGCTCCACTGTTTCTTCGTGGTATGTTAGAGCAGCAAGGCTCATTCTCATACGGTTTTCCTGAACAGATTTTCTTTCCGAAATGCCCAGATTGCCAAACTTGCCTGCGCTCGCTGAACGCAGGCACACACCTAGGTTAAACTGCTTTTTTTTTTCGTTTCACCAAAAACACATTTAACATCAATAGTAAGCAGTATTTTATAGCTCACAACAAGGTAGGACACTAGGAAAAGCAAGTATGGTACTTTTCAGTTACGTCTGATGCACACTACCGCTTACACCTTTCCTTTCTTTCCCAGAACCACCAAAGAATGGAATGAATTACCGTCATTAACGAGAGACAGTAGTAGCGCAGGACATTTGAAAATCACCTAGTACTTCATTGAAAGGCGCACGCATGTATTCGCACTCACCGGTTTCGTGGATGACCACGAGCTCGTTTGGTGTACGCTTCGTCTAGGAGAATCTTTATTTTGATTATTTCATGTATAGAATATCCGCTTATGTACAACATTTACTTTATCATGTAACTTCTGCGTGCATGTCTATATTTGCGCATTACATGTTGTACATACCTTATTTTCTTCTTATTCTCTCTTGCCATGCAATGTTACAATTGTAGAATGGTGTAATCGTAGTATTACACCAATTATAGAAGTGCTACATTAATACCCATCCGTAATGGCGGACAGGGCAACAGCACGAGTGGGTAAAAAATCAAGCAATGGGGAGTAAATCCCGAATTGGCGGAAGAAGCCATCTTATATTATTGTCACCGATAGCTTTCTTGTTATATGCGACCCTGCTCGCCCTCTGCGTGCCACCTCGAGTTCCATGGCAAATATATTACTGTCACATACAGTCAACAACGCAATCAATACCTACTCACCTCATCACATGGGACTGTTCATTTACTTCAAAAGCATAACTTTCAAGTAATAGCGCCCAGCAAACACAGACAAAGAAAAGAACGAGACTGCACACAGCACGCTTCTTCATCCGTGTTTGCTGTGCGCTATTACTTGAAAGTTATGCTTTACCAATTAGCCCACCAGTCGATCCTTCTGAACTTCAAAAGCCTCAAGCCGCACGCCACTTGCATGTCCTGTGCACGTGGTGGCGATTACGTCACGGTGCGCGTCTACGTTCGACACGCTACTTCTTTGGTAGCTCCTCTCTTATCTGTCTGACGCGATGGCGAGCGCTCTCTGACAACCAGCTCCGACCACCACTTTGACTTCCTGGTATAGTTTATTGCTGTCCCTGACAAACATTTTCTCGTTGTCTCGCCCCGCCACGGTTGTCTAGTGGCTATGGCACTCGGCTGCTCAGAAGGTCGCGGGATCGAATCCCGGCCGCGTCGGCTGCATTTCGATGGAGGCGGAATGTTGAGGCCCGTATGCTGTGCGATGTCATGCACGTTAAAGAACCCCAGGTGGTTGGAATTTGCGGACACCTCCACTACGGCGTCTCTCATAATCAGATCTGGTTTTTGGACTTTAAAGCCCCACAAATCAAATCTTGTTGTCTCCACCTGCAGAACCAGGAGCAAGGAAGGAAGGAAGGAAGGAAGGAAGGAAGGAAGGAAGGAAGGAAGGAAGGAAGGAAGGAAGATTAGCCTGGGCCGATTTGGCTACTCTGTTGCGTAAGTGTCCTAACATCTCACGAGCTTGGACAACGCTGCCAGCTTCCGCGCTTTCGTCGAGCCGTCGATGTCTCACTGCATCGTGCTCCGAGCTTCTAATCAATGTTTGTTGCCCTTCTTAGCAGCTCGTCCGTCCCGATAAATGAACTCCGTGTAGTTTCTGTCGTGGCACCTTACACGAACGCTGAATTTTTCTGATTTAATCATACTTGCTTTCCATTACACCGCAATTTTATTCTGCCAAAAATCCAGTAATCAACCAGTGTCTTAATTCGCAATGCTGTGCCAACTGACTTCCTTCAAGTGAGCTCGCATAAAACACGCCACTTACTGCTTAGTGTTTTTGAGCGGTTGGCGTCACTTCCCATTGTACAACAACAACAACAACAACAACAACAACAACAACAACAACAACAACAACAACAACAACAACAACAACAACAACAACAACAACAACAACAACAACAACAACAACAGTGACGACGGCGACGACGACAATGATGATGAGTCGGAAGAAGAATGGAAGCATGATGTCAATATATAAATTATTTCCGAAGACTGGAGCTCACGACGAAAGATATCCATTGACAACTCACTCATAGGGTTGAGACCAGCAATGCTCCACTTATAAAACCAAATGTCCAGCATAAGCCGGCACTAGCCAACAGCAGACAGCAGAAGCTCACATTAGCAAGTGCTTGCTAACGTTAACTAGTGCGGTAGTACGCCGTAAATGCAGTTGTTGAATTCGGTTCACCAGTATGGCCATCACAACCTATAACAAAACATGGGTGGAACTGGAAGAGGAAAACGTTATCTTCAAATCAGAAATGGTAACAGCCCTGAAACTTACTCCAAATTGAGTGCCACAGTTGAGGCCGCCGAATATTCGTTGCTGCTTGTTTCCCGCAGTACCGGCAGCCGTACTTTTGTTCCAGCAAAGCTACATCCCAAATCCCCGTAACGTTCTTTACTGTTCCAGGGCCGGAAGTTTTCGATTCGGCCAGACGTGGCCTTGCCGGCCTTCCGCGGTGGTTGCTGGCCGCTGCAGGGGCAGTGATTGAGCCTGCGCTTTCGCGTTTGCTCAGCGGTGATCGAGTTGCCGGTGATTCGAAATTGTATCGCCGACTTGGAAGAGAGTCGAGCGAACAGAAAGAATGAGGGGAAAAGAAAGACTTAAAAAAACATTTCGCTAACTCCAAAGCGCAGTGTTCGCCAGGCAGCCGCAAGGCCGGAGTCCGAAGCGTGAGACGTGGATCAAACTTTAAGCAAGAGCAAACAAACGAAAAAACAGAAGGAAGGAGGCGAAAAGAAGAAACGAAGCGATGGAAGGCGGTTAAAGCAAGTTGAAATGTTCGCGTGAGTAGATGCGACGTGCAAGGCAGAAAAAAAAAAGAAAACAATAAGGGAAAGGTTAAACTTTACATTTTCTCAGTCTCTATTGAGTAGATACAATCTGCGCTCTAGTTAGTATAAGTTAGCGTCAGGGGTATTAGTTTGTTTCTGCTTTCAGCTCCGCTTCCAAAAACAAACCACTGAACAAGGAACTAGTAAAGTGTGTGTGTGTGTGTGTGTGTGTGTGTGTGTGTGTGTGTGTGTGTGTGTGTGTGTGTGTGTGTGTGTGTGTGTGTGTGTGTGTGTGTGTGTGTGTGTGCGCGCGCGGCGTGCGTGCGTGCGCGAGAGCGTTTTCAGCGCGAATGATTTTCCCACTCGAGGGGTGGACCGTTTGAAAGAAGCAAGCTTCCAGCTACTTCTCTGTCCTCGCAGCGAAAGTGGAAACTATCTTCAGGAAATATTAATTATAAGCAACGCATGCTTCCTCCACACACTAGCAGCAGCTTACTTTCCAGAGGAAAAAAAGAGAAGAAATTACAAAGAAAATACTACTAGCGCGCCAATACATTGGGCTGCCTGTTAGAGGCTAGTCACTGGCTTAATTCCAAGTATCGTAAACGGCGATACTGGCTAGAAAAACCTACACCTGGCTACTAATCCTCATTTAAATGAGGAGGACACGGCAGATTACGACGTGATAGCATGATGAATTACGTTGAAAAAAATCTGTACTTCCCGCAGAATGACATCAGGAGTGAATACGGTGACACAAGATGTTTTCGCGCAAATATATTGTGACGATGGATAGTGTTTATTTACAAGATGACGAATGCGAAGGCATCGCTCGGAGAGACAGTTCACGGCGCCGTATGTGAGCCACCCCAGATCTGTCGTCATCCAAGCTCTGCTTGCGCGTTTCAGTATAATGAAAATCTACGTATCACATCTAATAATAATTGCTGGGGTGTTGTGTGCCGAGATTACGTCATGATTACGAGGAACACCGTATTTTGACCGCCTGGAACTCTTCAATGTACGCTGAAGAACGCACAGCGCTCCGGCATTTAACATTTTTGCCTCCATCGAAGATGCCACCGCCGCGGTTGGGATAACGCGCGTCATTCGGGTCAGCATCCCAACACCATATCCACTGAACCATCGCGGCGGCCTTGTGTAACACATCTAAGCTTACAAATTAGATACTTGTCAGCAAACGTGTTCAGCAAATGGCGTCAACAAAAGTTTAAAACTCGACATCCAAAAGCAATTAGTCTTTTGACCTAATACTAATGCTGAGTGAAACGAGGACATGAACTCCGCTGCTAGTATAATGGCCGACATTCGCCACCGAAGGGCTGCATGCCCGGCTGCGCAGTATATGGAAGACTGCTTCGATCTCCAATCAAGACAAGCTGATAATGGACTGGTGCCGTACGTTATTTGCGGGCAGTGTTTTGGATGTACGCGTGCTGAGTATGCGGATGGCGGCGGCGTGTGTTACTTGTCGCATTGGTGAACGGGAACACTTGTAGTTTAAACAAACGCTTACAGGCGTAGAAAGCTAGCGAGACATGACAGTGCAATCTATTTTTGAAGAAGTCAATTCTGCTTGCAGCCTTTTAGGGCAACATTTTGCGGTTTCTAGCCGCATTCCTGTGCGATATTCGGTTTCAGTCTCGAATAATCAGTTCAAGAGGTCACTGTCATAAAGGTTATGAAGTTCCCATGGCACACGGGAACGCCCAATGTTTTCAAACGTCCACTTTTGTTTCTTTTCTTTTTCTTTTTTGCTGGCGTACTGAATTTCATAAAGCGCTGAGTGTAACAATGATAACTGTATCCGGTTAGATTTATATCCGAGGATCCTATCCAAATTAATTATGTTTTGGGGCTCATAGCTGGACAATAGCGGGATATTTGAGGCGACGTACACCATATCATTGAGGGCATAGTGTTATGACTATTACCTTAGGAACGCAACATTTGTGTGTATGCGGGCTCAGCTATTTAATATAATTCAAACAGTCGAATCGAAAGCATGCGTGCACTTCTAGATTTCGTTTTCTCGGTGGAAAATAACATGTCGAAAACTAACACTAAATTATTTCTTGCGTACCGGCCCAAACATATGCGTGCTTGGTGCTTAAGTGCGACAGCGTTATGCGCGTCCCCAATCATGAAACCCAGCTCTATTCGGCAGCACAGCTACAAGTGGCGCAGACCGCCTGCAAGCAACAGTCGTGTTATTGCACTACATTCCAGATAATAAACGAAATAATGTAAATTGTGGCTTATCTCCCTCAAGCCACTGCGAAGGAGTCTCGATTTTCAGACGCCACAATTTGCTGTCCGTTATGCCTGACAAAGCGCCCATGTCGCAAGAAACATACTAGACTAACAAAGGGAACTTTATTTTAGCTGGGTTTACCTCATCGCATGCATTAGAAAAAGAGTCCTGCGCATTATTGTATACATTTCTTACTTGCGTGTTACTCCCACTCTCCATTTTTGGTTCCTGCGTCTTGTTCATTGATTGATTTGTGGGGTTTAACGTCGCGAAACCAGCTGTGATTATGCGAGACGCCGCAGTGGAGGTCTCCGGAAATTTTGACCACCTGGGGTTATTTAACGTGCACTGACATCGCACAGCACACGGGCCTCCACATTTCGCCTCCATCGAAATGCACCCGCCGCGGCCGGGATTCGATCCCGCGACCCTCGGATCAGCAGCCGAGTACCATAGCCACCAGACCAACGCGGCGGGGCTCTTGCGTCTTGTTACAAACTAGAGGAAAAGATTACTTCACCGTCAACGCTCCAAAACCGAAAACTCAATCAAAACTAAGGACAATGGAAAGCGAAGGTACCGTAATATATTGACGCGTACACAGGCTACCTATAAAACAGCAACAAATTAAAAAAATGCAACCGCTCACTAAACGCATGTTTCTTCGAGATTGAAGAATAAAGCAGGGGGATGCGCTCACGTCGAGTCCCGTGTTATCGAAGGTTAAAAGTGCCGACGCGCTCTTATCGACGCCTTTAAAGGCGACACCGAAGAAGAATGGCCGGAAGGATGTAGTGGGCAACAGTTCGCGGTTGCGGCTCTCAGGCGATAACCTGGCTCGTTTCAACGAGAAAACCCTGCGGCGGCCTGTCTTCTTTCTTTATTCTTTTACCTTTGTAGTTGTCCACGCTTGAAATAGATGAAATACAGTGGCTTGCTGCGTTTCGGTTAAAGGGACACTCAAGAGAAAAACGACTTGTTCCTACCATTAAATTACCCTTTCACACGACCAAAGCCACCGTTTCTTGCGAGAGGAGGACCCTTGGTACACTGGAAAACGGGCAGAAAGAAAATTCAGGTGGCGACGCCACTCGGAGTTTCCCATACTAACAGGCACGACGTCATATATTTTTCGTCTGCGCAGTGTAGCCAACCGGAGTCCTGACGAGGTAACATCGCTGACTTCTCTTACTTGTCTATCTCTCTCTCTTCTGGAGGCCGCATAAGTATTTATCGGCAAAAAAAAAAAAAAAAAGCCTTGTCTTCTAAGCAAGTCGGCGGCTCAGCATATAGCGTGTCTCAGAAAAATTACTGAGCCACTCTGAGGAAAATGCGAAAAAAAAAAAAAGAACGGTCGACTGATGTTCGGGGCGTTACGTGCCCGAAGTTTCAGCGCGAAATTCAGACATGATACTTTCACCTTCGTTTTCACGTCTAACATTCAGCGTAATACGGCGAAAATGACCACCGCGGCGGAGTTCTCGAAATGCAGTTTTATCCCTCTGAACCACATTGCGGCTTTACCTTAGTGTCCCTTTAAGGCTAAAACTTGATGTAAAGGGTACCTGACACCCATATTTTGCATGCCACAGCGTATGGTAGTCTCCTTGTCTCTTTCTTCCTCCCTCATCCTTTTCACGTCCTTTTGATCATGAAAGGTGAACGAGAAGCCGTGGCGTCCTGGCGTACTGTAGTTACCCACTTGTTACCAGCACTGGCTATCACTCGCTGATGTTGCCTAATATTGGCTAATGATGTTCCCTAAACCTTAGCAAATGGTTAATGCTAGGTTATGCAACTAGATAAAGCTTAGTGATTACTATATGCGCTAGTACTGCCTTGCTACTTGGTATGCCTGCTATGTCAGTTCCATGTATCGGTTAAAAATGCGACAGAGAGAGAGAGAGAGAAAGAGAGAGAGAGAGTGAGGGAGGGAGGGAGTCTGGCATAAAAAGTCTGAAAATGTTGTGGGGGTTAATTTCAGAGATCTGATAGTGTTACGTACATCTATGCATGTGATATGTCCATATTTGTTATCCTGGTGTGCATGAGTTAAAGACAGGCTCACTTCAGCGATCTCCACTTGAATAAGTGATCGCGTACCTCATTATATTTTATTCACCGAAAAGTAAGCAAAAATGCCACCTTCCATGACAGTCGGTGTACTGTGAGCTCTTTAAGAGACTGCTAAACGAAATATACGTGAAGACAAGCGCTGGAGATAGCGTATCGGTAAGTATATCGCCAGCGCGACGTTTACACAAAACGTATCAGAGTATCAAAACAAAGCATTCATCTTATGTCCATTTCAGGCCCCTTGAAGCAGCAGCGTCTGAGTTAACACACAGGAAAAAAAGTTAGCTTTGCTGTACACACACACACACACACACACACACACACACACACACACACACACACACACACACACACACACACACACACACACACACACACACACACACACACACACACACACACACACACACCTTGCTTCCATAAATGAACACTGCGCTCAAAGGCCAGCATCACCTCGCCAAATCCAGCTACAAAACGAGGTACTCAACATTTGCTGAAAAGCGCATAAGAAAACAGAGATATTACTGAAGGCGCTCAAAGAGGGGCGACCGCAAGCAAATAATGCGCCAGGCTTAGGCAAAAGAAGCCGTCGTTTTGGTCTTAAAGAGGGTGAGGAGGGGGAGGGAACAGGGTAAGCTTGTGCAAACAATTGTCGAGTAAATAATTAATTGCGATCAAAGGGGGGAAGGCGATTGCGAAGCGTCAGCAAAAAAGGGCGAGCGAACGAGTGGTTCGGGAAAGAGGGGCCACGTAAGCGCTCGTTCGAAGATTAAGCGATGCAAATGCCTGCTCAGTTTTCGCGCGCCGCGAAGTATCGGCCTTCGTCGTCATTCATATTAAAAGCCGCGCCCGATTCGCTCCCGATATTAATGACCTTTGTCGGACGTCGTGTTTGCCTTTGCGTACGCTCCTTTCAATCACGAGACGCGCGCGCCAGACGCTTAATTCTTCGCCCCTATTGAGCGTCTTGGGGGCGGAAAAACATAAAAAGGAAAGAAAGAAAGAAACACGAAACTAATTAAGTCAAAAAGAGGCTCCGAGCGCGTTAGCTTATGCACCTGAAGTTTCCTTGTTCGGAGAACCACGCGCCACGCGCAGCCTCGTGGGTCGTTTGCCGACGACAGCACGTTTTCTGCAGCGGGAAGCGCGTTCAACCGCAGGACGTCGATCGACGCAATTATTGCTGCTTCGGGCGTTTCACGTGCCAACTAACAACGCGAGTTGCTATGCCAACGGTTAGTGTAGCTAACGCTTGTTTTGTTCAGAATTGACCGTTTCAATAATGTACTGTGTGAGGGATTAATTGATTGATTGATCGATTGATCGGCAGACTGGTTTCACAACTGCTGGGAAAGCGCACGCAGTGCTTTTTTGCTCTGCCAAGGTATTGAACCTGGCAGGTGCATTTTCCCTCTCTCTCTCCACTTTAGCTACTTTCACCACGCTGTGTCCTGTGATGTAGCCTACTGATATAGACTATCTGTTATTACTTCGATATCTCACTGCTTCACAGTCGTCACTATCAAGTGCGGCTTAATGTCGTGTGCGTTCCATTAATGTGTCCGCATTATTTTAAGTTGGTGAATTTACAGCAATAACTGAATGAGAGCGGAAACCATGTCTAAAGCTCAACTCCGGCGCTTTTTTGACGGCGTCAATACAAAGGCCACTTGACATTCGTGAGACCTTCCAGTCATGCGCCTGATACTATAACTACTCGGTAAATGTCTTAGTAACTTATAATAAGAAACAAAAACGGTAAACTGAAAAAGAAACACAATCGGGCAGTACATCCCCTCGCGCGACATGGCGACACTTACAATTAAGCACGTCTTCTGGGTTCTAAGGTATGCGCACCAGCACCGCAGCGCCGCTTGCTGCTAAGCTCTTCACCGTGCACACAGAACGTAAATGCCGGCAACATCAGCATTCCTCGCCACGCCATAGCTCACGATTATCGCACATCCCAATGCTCCTGGCGCACATACGCACACGTCGCACAAAATGTGACCAAGCCTGTAGGGGTGTGATCAACAAAATTCACTTGTAATGATTCCACGTATCTCTCGAGCCTTTTGCTCTCCATAAATGACAGATATTTGCAGGGGAACGCGTCTAGCTAATTTCACTAAAATCCGCTGACCTCGAAAAATCAACGGAGTTGGTCTTTAATGGAAAACTTAACCTGCGACACGCACAGTTCACACATACACGAGATTTAAAGCTATGCGCCATATGCATAAAGAATAGTGCCACCTCTATCCGACTCGAAAAGCATTTGCCGAACCAACTATCGTAAATTACAAATTTTCTCCCATTCTTAATAATATTACTCATTGCTTGTGATGTTTCGTATGCGTCGTATTTGATAACCTCCATGCTGCCTCTCCTTTACACTGTGCACGACAGCCGATAGAACCTGGCCCAGGTTAGTCCTACGACCTGTCCATGGAATCTCACTCGCGGCGCACAGCGAATACGAGACCGTTATGCAGGTGCGCGTCAGCACTGTAACTGCCTGTAGACTATCTCCGATAACAATATAAAAAAATGGACAACCACGTGTTCCCCTACGCGCACTTCCTTTCATCTTTTCCCCACGTCATGCTGCCATCATGGTCGAGCATGTTCCATCTCCAGGTTAAAAGCCTTCGATTGTTCCATGTACGCGCGACGTTAGCTCTAATTTTTTGCTGGTACGACCCTGAGATGCCGTCGCATGCCAGCTCTTCATCGTCATTTTGCTCACCTGTCCGTGCAATCACCCTATCGCATCTCGCGTAGCATGCCCTGCAATACGAATAGGACGTCAACAGCGAGCCAAAAAAAGCGCAGAATCGTGATAAGCGGAACGCGGCGTTTTAAATGAAAAACGGCAACGTGATTTCTGCATTTACAAGTCCCCTATCGACGGAAAGGAAGGCGACAGAAAACAGCGGCCACTTGCCGTAGCGATAACAGTGCCTAAAGGGACCCGCTAAGTGTCTGTCTTCTCACATCTGTCGTTAGATCTTACGCGAACGCGTGCACTCTTGCATCTTCAGACGTTTCTCGTTGCAATAACGGTGCAGCTGCAAAACACGCCGTGCGGCGCATCACGCGAGTCGAACGTCGCCAAAGTTAGTGCTTCGCCCAGGAACATATCGTTATGTTCTGTAGAAGCCCTTGACGACTGTACGACTCACGCACCGATGAAAACAATACACTGATTTTCCAGAGGCACAGACTGAAAGTGTCTTCGGACACAGCCTTGCCATCCAATAAACAGTGTACCTTTGTGACTAGTGAGACATTACTTAATGCGAAAAAAAAAAGCAGATTGATCGACCAATTATTTTTTTTCTTTTGGTCTGCTAATTTGCGCAGGGGAAATGGAGAGTGGGATTGAAAGGAAGAGAGAGGTATCGCGATAGCGATGGCAGTGCACAGTGAACTCAAATTATAAAGAAAGACAGAGAGAAAGGAGGAAGATTTATTTATGAAAGGGCAGTACATGCGCAGAATACGTGTGCTCGTCGAACAGTGCACTATGTACGAGTAGGATGCGCAAGTGGTGGTGTGCATGCACGCCCTGAGCAAACGCATCATCGACGCCCCAATGCACTCGCGTTATTTCTGGAGTCCGTAGGGGAGTCCACTATCCCTTGAATATGTAAATAGCGCTGTCACTGCTCGCTGAGCAATTTCATCGCGCCATCATTGCATCAAGATCATCAGCTTCAAAAGGAGTCTCTGGTCCAAAGCCGAAGATGTGCGGTTGAAACAGTTTTGAACTTGTACGGGACGA
This sequence comes from Hyalomma asiaticum, assembly GCA_013339685.2. Lineage (NCBI taxonomy): Eukaryota > Metazoa > Arthropoda > Arachnida > Ixodida > Ixodidae > Hyalomma > Hyalomma asiaticum. The sequence continues at coordinate 124,963,903 of CM023482.1, read as the reverse complement.
CGCACATATCTGTGGTTGTATGTTCAGCAAGCAGTGCCCAACTTTTGTCCCACTGACGCCTTCCCTGCGATTGCTACACGAAATATCTGCGACCCTTCTAGGGAAGGTGCACTTCTACTCCCTACAGAACACGCAGAAAGAGCCACTGCTACCTAAGCGTAACATCCTTTTAATTGAATTCAAATGGTGAGCTCAAAACCTCAGGGGGTAAATATTATGATAGATTCTACGAATACACTGTGCCTGATTATCATATCGTGGTTCTGGCACGTAGAACTCCAGAATTTAATCTTGTCGGTTTGCTAACCTCGACAATAACCGCATGCGATCGCAGCTCAATACTTTTGTAAAGCGTGCTTCACTGCACGTAGTATAGACTTGAGGCAGAGCCCGCACACAGCATAGGACGGATGCCGGGAGCGCGCGAGACGCTGTGCTCTGCTTGAAGAATTAAGGGCTTGCGGACAAAAACCTAAACGCACAAAATAGGTGCAGAGATCCCGAAAGGTATTATTATTGTTATGCAGCCCTCATGCACACGCGCCACTTTTACTATACCGATGTGGTATATTTAGGTATTAGCGCACAACTTAACGAAGCTGGCTTCTGTTTGGTTATAGAACAGGTAATATAGTTACACGTACATTTTTTTTGCGCGAATGAAATCCAAGTCCTTCTTTTTTTGTTTTACTCTGTTCAAAACGCCAACGAGGAGGAGCTTGAGTTGGTGCAGGTACATTTCGTAATCCTCTTCTTAGCCCAATGAAATGAACAGGACAGAAATACCAGGACTCACACAAGCTCTACTTGTGTGGGTCCTGGTCTTTCTGCCCTGTGATAAAAAGCTTCATGTAGAAACATAAATAAGGAACACTAACTTAACGCTAAGACCACGCGTGAGTTAAAATCACGTGCCGCTAGATGCCAAGTAATTCAATCTGATTCTTTTATAACCTATGCGTTCTATATATTCTTTCACAGTACGGTCCGCTGTTAAGCGAAACACTCAAGTGCGTACGTGTCACATCCGTGACGCCATAAACGGGCGTGTCTCGAAGTAGCGCCCGTGCAGTGCTCAGGTGCGTCAATTGCCAACCGCTGCTACAAATCCAGTGCGTTCTTGTGAGCGAAAAAAGTCCGTACATACACCCTGCGCGCAGGTGTTCCCCAGAACAGTGGACCCGTTTTCACGTCGCAGTAGGATCAGGTCACGAAGCAGTGCTTCCTACATTATCATTTCACCCTCCATGTCCTGTGCAGACTTCGACGCCAAGTAGTTACTAAACTGAGAAATAGAAGTTAAGGACAACTTATGTGTAGACGACAATCTGATCAGCCGGACGCTCCTCTTAGGGGGAGCCCAAATTTTCGCTAGAAATATAGAAACATAAGTCTCCTCCGGGGTACATAAATCCGGGACCAAACGCAAATGGGAAGCCTCTCGACACTCACCGCGCATAACAGCAAGGAGTGGGAACACTTCATCGGCAGGGTGTAGCCATGCATGGGCGCCGATAGGCGCCGATATCGAGGCAACAGCAGCGGCTTGCCAGGACAGAGGAGCAAGGACAGCATAGACTCGAGGAGCTCGTGCACTGGGGCACGAAATCACTAACAAATGCAGAGAAATACAGTCTGTAGGAGAAAAGAATGAAGCGAAAAAGGAAAAGCCGAGAGAGCGGCTAGAGGACAGGCCGTGAGTGCGAGTGCATAGATCGAGAGACACGCAGTTGGGCCGCGGATCGAGAGAAAGGAAGGAAGGAACGCAGGCTAGCAGCGCAGGCGGTCCGGGACCTCTTAGCGAATGCACGCTGCAAATATTGACGGGGGGTCCGCGAGATCTTCAGCTGCGGGAGCCTCGCAGGACCCTCACACGCGCTGGGCTTGCAGCAGCCGTTCCTGCTGCTGCTGCTGCCGGTTTCTTTCCCTGCCGTCAATAACGCGCCAGCCGTAGCGTCATCACCGTCGCTAAGTGAGTGCATCCTCGCAAGAGTGCCCTGATTCTTCCAAGGAACATACCACCCCCTGCACTGTCTCCCTCATCCCTCCCGGCAACTCGCACTCACTCTCTTTTTCCTACATAAGACGCGCAGACCCCGTGCTCTCGCAGTCCGCTGTGAAAGGCCTCGCCAATAGCTCAGAAAACCGGCTGGCTGGGGAGATGAGCTAAAATGCGAGAGAAAAGAAGAAAACAAAACGGTGCGGCTGTACTATGGCGAGGCTCCCTCCGAGTCTTAAGTCTTGGCCTGTGCGTGCCCCTCTCCGGGCTCTTGCGCCTAGACTCTCTTTTGTTGTTTCGTTCTACTTTCCTCGCCCCCCCCCCCATCTATTCTTCTCTGTTTTGAGGCAGCTTTTTGTTTCATCACGATGTAAAGGCCCGATAAACGAACAAGATGAGAAGGCATAGTGAGAAAAAGCGCACACTGCAAGACAACGAAGCAAAGGTTCTTCGCGAAAGAAAGTGAAGAAAGAGAGAGAGAGACGGAAAGGGTCGGTTAGCGCAAGTCGTGGGGAAAACTTTGGCTGTCGAAAGTCTCGGGTTTCCAGCACTCTAATGCACCCGGCGCCTCTGAGCTGGCGCGTCCGACGCCCAGCAGCAAGCTACGAGTGTCCGCCAGCAGTTTTCGGGTGTGCGGACCTTATTCCTCGCCATTAACGACCCGCGTGGCTTCCTCGCTCGCTTGCCCTCAAGCTTGGCTCCCGTGTCATCCGTGAGTTCACCCGTCAGCATACGCTCTTCACGAACACGCAAAGCCCCGAAAATCTGTCAATGTGCAGTGTTCTCTCATCGTATTCCTAGAGAAATGATACAAGCAGGGCCGACACCATCTTACAAACCGTCCGTGCACCTTTCGGATATATAATTTGTTCACTGCACGCGTGTGGGAACCCTCTGTTTTAGATGCGAATCAGCTTATGGCGAAGTTCAATGTGGCGGTGGTGGCGGTGATGGTGGTGTGCGGCGTGACCTCCCTTACTGCGCATGCGCAAACCCTTTCCACACTCTCCTCTCCACTCCCCCTCTCCACGTGACCCTCTCCACACTCCTCTCCGAACGGCTCGCGTTGAGTATGGAAATGCTTTTTCTTCGATGAACACTTTACCAGCTCGCAAGGAACAAGAACGCGCCCTCGTCCGCGAGAGACAACGCTGACGCAGGCAGCGTCTGCTAGCGTCAAACCGATGCAAACGCGGTGTACACCCCCCGTGCTGCTTCGCATCGCCTCATGGTCCCCTTTAGCGGGAGATGGTGTAATTTTTCATGTTGTCCATGAGTGCGTTCCTTACAGGGCACAATCGCTTGCAGGACCAGATGTAGTGGTCAATGTCTCGCACTTCATTGTACTCCGTGCAATGAAAGCGTATGTGACACGTGGTGACGCATGCGACATGGACAGAGATGCTCGGGCGAAGCAATTGCCGACCAGGCTTGCCGGGCTAACACCGCCTGTAGCCACAACATCACTGTCACTGTCACTATCATCTCATCGTACTCTAGTATAGGCTCGACCACAAGCAACGCGTGGCCTACTGCGAGCTAGGATTAACAGTTACAGCTTAGTAGCGCTAAGACGAATGCCCATAACCGAAAGTTCATGCTTCTAAGCAGCACAAACAAGCCTTAGTCGCTCGTCTGCCAATACGTGTTGATTGTGCCGTTAAACATAATCGTTCGGTTATAGGCAATCGCCGAGGAAAGTATACCGCAGGTCAAACAGACTGTGACTGCGTGTTCCAGTGGTCACTGTAGACTGCGAAATATAACTGCTTCTAAGCGGACCCCGACGGTACTTATCTACTCAATTCTGGATAAGACGGATGTAAAACAGCGATATGGGATACGTTTTGCTGCCTGAACGAAGTGATGGCTGGACAAAGGTTTGGAAACTTGCCAGGAAGGTCATCTTGACATCCAGAAGACGTACTGATGCTTTGTTAAGCACTTAAGGTAAGTTAGGTCGTGTTTTGTGTAGGTTAAAACACAAAAGAACATTTAGGAACATTCTCATGGACGTTTTTTAAGGCTTTATCTCGAAGGCACTAGATGACGCCGTGCCTCTCAGAAGCGTAGGGTGATTCGAGATGGAAGGTGTCTTTTTAGAGCTCAACATACGCTGTGCATGAGGCGATTTACAATTGAAAAACACCCTGTCACATTGTCAGTGTCATTGGCTTCTTAAAACGGAGTACATTCTTCTTATAATGTCTTCAAGTGTCTCGCAGTAACCACAAGACTCACGTGATGGGCAATACGTATTACTTCGACTAAATAAAAATTTGCACATCAAGGCAGAGGCGACCATTACTTCAGCAACAGTTTTTTTTTTTATCACGACTAGGCGAGCCTTGACAAACAGTAGATCGATCGACGAACAAAAATCAGGCGTAGCTCTACTATCGCAAACACCAATGACCAGGGAAGCTGTGAGGGCGTAGCGAAGCAGTGCGAAGTTAAGCAAAGGAGAAGCGACTATTTTTTTTAAAGAGAACTTGACCACGAGTTATACTTACATTCTTTGCTTTCTTATTTGTCTTCTTTTTCTTCGCACTCTATCTGAACGACCACTATCAATCATGATACCCCTGCCATAATATCATGATGTCACTATCATATAGCGCTATCATTATCATTATCATTTAGCAGTGTGCTTACGGTAATGATGGGGGTAGCGAGTCGAGGGCAAACGCGGGTCCGCTTTTCCGTCCTGCATATCCCGAGACTCTTCTTACTGGTAGGGGGCCAGCTCAGATTTGCAACTACTTTTGCCATCCAGCAAGCGGCCGAGAGACTTCTTCCCAACCCCTCCCCTTGCATGGCCTAAGCCGAGGCCACAATCTGCCAGATTATATACAAATGTGACTCACTCACTTAACCTGAGAAACCCCCTTTACGCGCATCTCCTGTCGACAGCCGAAGGCACATACGAAAACATTATTTCCCATTTCGCATTGTGTACAATGCGGCATGGAACTCACGCAGAATTATGTAAGTGCAGTATGAACTCGCATAAGCAAGTATTTCAAGTGTTCATCGCGTTCGCTTTAGTAGTTGCAACAAACATATACCCCCCGCAGGTGATCAACCAACAACGTGATTTGTCGACATAATGCCAATATTCAAAACATCTAAGCGAAGGCTCCTGTAACTCAATAGATATAACAGATGGCGGAGAACAAGATTTATTGTGTATTACGTTACCACTCAGGCAAGGAAACGAAGAGTAAGGGGGAAAAAAGTGAGATATTCGAGTAGTGATGAGGTTGCGTAGCTGCTGGATACATGCCAAAGCGAAGCGCGCGGCGTGTCCTGTCCGACCATCTCCCTATCCGATTTTCCCGTAATCTTCACCACGGGGAAGCGAAGCATCCACTATCCGTCGGCACTGGAACGTGGACGACGGCCGTATAACCGCCGGACTACGGACGCCATTTTCTAGTTTTCCCGAAAGCTTTGGCCGGACGTTCAAAAGGCCACCAATCCATCCCTTGGCCTCTCGTTTCCTCTTTTCTTCTCCCCATTCTCACTCAGACGCCCAGGAAGAAAATAGGCAAAAAAATGGGAGGAACGCAAGGAGCGCAGCACGTGATGTAAGAGTGATTGAGACTAAGCAAAACGAAAAGGAAAGAGAGAAAGGTGGATTCTAAGCGGCAGAATGGCGTTACAAAACCATGGGGAGCATAGTGGGATGATCAGCTCTTTTTTTGTTCCCCTTCGCCGCACTCAACACTCTTTTCGGGCCGTACTTTCCCAATGTTTCCCCGCTTTCTCCCTCTCATCCCACCAAGTGCCGCAGTGCTTGCGTAGCTCTCTCCCCGTTCTCCGACTCCCGTAACGTATCGCAGTCACCCCGCCGCAATGACAGGAAAGGCCCGGCAGGCAGACCGGCCGGCAGGCCGGCGAATGACTAGAAGCGGTTGCAAAGCAACTGAGACACAAAAGAAACAAAGAGACACAGAAACGAAAATGTAACGCTCCCTCGGCTACGAAGGGCACAGTAGTGGAAGTATTCAGTCTAGCTGCACCAGCCGCTGCCCCTTCTGTTTTGCCGCCCAGTTCTCGATTTTTTTTATTTCATCTTTTCAAACTGGTGTTGCGCGCGAACGAATCTCGTTGAAACGGCAAAAGTAACGGTAGAGGAAAGAAAGAAAGCAAAAAAAAAAAAAGAAAGATCGGCTGTGTGAGGGCAGCGCTGGCTGGCCCGGCTCTGAGTACTCAAACGGAAGCGTTTCCTTTGGCGCGGTTCTTTGACGGAATTTACACACGTCCCGAGCTGCATAACGTTCCACTATCATCCGAAGCGAGCACGCTCAATAACGCGGCCGCAACGGCAATGGGAGAAACAAGGACGCAGGGATGGGCAACAACACGATGACAGAGAAAATAAAGTACAGAAGCCCGAAATCCAGATGGACTGAACTAAAACAACGTATACTGAGGGATAAGAAACGGTGAGTCGCCTTGCGCTCTCCCAGTATTCTTCGCTCTCTCCTCTCCGGTCGAAACAGTAAAGACCAAGCGAACAACATGTACGGGCACAGATGTACACGGGAAAAACATGTGTACATATAAAGCAACCTCCGTGGAACCCCCAATGCTTGAGCAACAAAAGCAACGGATGAACATCCGGTAAGAAAGGAAAGGTGAACCGCGGAGTAAAAGTGGAGGAAACGCGGGGAAGGAGGCAATGCCTGTAATACGGGGCGACCGGGCGCGCGGGAGGCCGGCTCGTCTCGATGGATTATGTTTCGTTTATCAGTTTGTTTGTTTGCGTCTCTCGCGCGTCTCTCGGGAAAACGCGAGAGCGAGGAGGGCCGCCATTTTCGGCGTACGTGCGGCGCAGCGTAGTAGCCACTACCGGACCATTAGGCGCTTTTTTGGGGGAGAAAAAGGAAAAAAGAAACATAAAGAAGCTTGGAAGGAAAGAAACACAGTGGAGCAAGCACGCACAAACACGCGCCGCAATCCAATAAAGTCCAATTTATGCCACTTCCCTTGGGCCACCGGCGTAGGGTGAGCGCTCGCGTGTGCGTGCTATACCTGTTCCCCTTACCCGCCTCCTCAACCTCCGTCTCACTTGTCCCTCAAAACCGTGCTCTTGCCCTAGCTTCGCTCCCTGTTTTTCCGATGCCCTCCCTCGCCTTCTCACTTTTGCCCTCACTCCCCCGTTCTGCACTCCCGTTCTCCTATACCTGTAAAGTCACACTAGCCATCTGCAGGAGCTTGCGTCAAAGAACAGACGTGGAAGCGGGAGATCCGTACGCCACTTCCCTCTTTCAGATCCCGCCACGAAAGCGCGCAGTGAGAAAGAACCGGCAATCGCAATAAAAAAAAAAAAAAAAGGAGCGAGAAAGAGAAATCTTGTTGGACAAGAAGTAAACTGAGTGACTCTGCCTCCCCTGGGTACTCGCATCCACTTGCTGCCTGAATAATGCACAAAATGTTGTAACTCGCCCACTCAAGGGTTGCACTTTCTCCCGCGAGACCTCCCCTAATCTTTGTCCTTTTAGGTTTGCTTGCTTGTCTTGCTTTACTGCCGCAGTTCATACCCTCTTGTTTCCATATCCCGCCGGTCTGCTTTCTTTCTCGCGGCCGTGGAAACGAGAAGAAGCGCGACCGCAAGAAGCACTAAGCGAGTGCGTCATGTTGTTTCACGTCATGAAGCCCTCAAAAGGATCCGAAGTGCACTCAGGTAGCTCCTACTGTCTTTTCCTCCCCCTGCCGTGTAGCGTATGCTAGTGGGGCTGCGAGTGGGACAGCTATGTCAACTTTTACCTCAGTGGAATCCCGCAGGTTGGTGTGTATCGCGTGTAGTACACTTTGTTGTCTATGTTGTATTGAGCGATAAACAAAGAAAAGACGAAACGCTGAAAGCCTTGAACAAGTGAGGATGTAGCTGAGAGACAGGAGAACACAGTGAGAGAGACAGAGAGCGAGAAAGAAGCCTATAACCGTCTGTTACTGTTGACCGCTAACTGTCACTGCGCAGTCTCACTTGTCAATCGCTTAAGAAAAAAAAATCAAGCACGGCCACCTTTGCATGTCTCTTGTCCATATAAGCTGCAGTAGTGCGTTTGTTGTTCACAGCTGCGACGATTGGTGCGATTGACATTCTGTCATCTGTCTCGCGGCTCAAAACGTGCTTGTTCGGAACGCTTAGTGAAATACCCGTGATTATAGGATATTTCAAAGGCTGTTACACTTTAATCTGTCGCAGAATAGGGCATTCGGCTGGTAAATGCAGAGTGACCACAGTCTGCGTTGCTAGAAGGCGCTTTTGCGCCTTCTAGCAACGACTCTATTGTCCTTCTGTTATTCGGCCTTTGTGAGCATGAATGAATGAATGAATGAATGAATGAATGAATGAATGAATGAATGAATGTTTCATCTTCTGTTAAGACAGCAGTCGGGCTATACCAGTATATCGTGCTCCTTTTATGCTATTTCTTTCTCAAAAGATGTTATTCGGTCATACGTCGCAGCGTCATACAAGTCAATGACGAACGGTAAAAGAGCGGAAAAAAAGGTATTGTAGGAAAATATAGAGCCTTACTTGTGGGTGTGTAGACAAGGCAACGATTCAAGTGCCCGAACCTTATATCTTGAAGTTGCTCGTTTTACGGGGAGTCATAAAGGAAGCCTTAGGAGAAGGTTTCATGTTGAATTTAAACCAGTGCAGAGAAGGCACGATACACTAGCGTTGTTGCAGTGTTGCCAAATCGGAATTCAGTCGGTGCGCAAACGAATCTGAACAACACTCACGTAAATTGGTCGCGGGAGGCATGAATACAGGAACTGCAACAGGGTAGCCAACGGTGACCTTTGACCACGCATGGCTAGCCGCTGTAACGTGAACAGAAACGGCCGCTAGCCATCGAGAGATGGAACATCGACAGCAGCGAGCTGCATACCGCAGTGGCTATTTCTCTCTATTGAATTACGCAGTGCAATGAAAATTCTTCCGTGACTTTTGCCGACAAAATCGCATTATCAAACGCTCCTTCCAAAGTGGGACTTCTTGCGTTCCTCGCCATCCCCGCGTTGTTTTCTTCTCCGGTCTCTCATAAACGATGTAGTCTCGAGCGCAAGCAAAATGAGATTGAGAGCCAAGTGCGTTTTAAAGGAAAAAGAACTCAATCGGACGGTCAGCACCAGTGAACAAGAATGCGCGCGGTGCTATATTTCTCAGTTGAGCGCCAAGCGTTCGCAGCAGGGACGACAAATGAGTATCGAAAGCAGGCACCACTTGGCGGCACGATTAGGCCAGCGAGCGGCAGTTTTCGCTCTGCAGCAGCAGCTCGGCGCTGGAGCCTAACCTAATTTTTAGGAAGCTCACTTCACAGGCGAGAGCCGTCATTATCTGCTCTTTGACTCGCAGCGTTTTTCAAAAGCGCTTCCTAATGGTTCTCACTGTCTAAAAAGAAAGAAAGAAAGACGACGAAAAAGAAAAAACGACGCCGCCGAATGCTTCTAGAACTTCCTGCTGCGTGCTGCCTGCAACAAATCGAATTAAACGACTCATCTCCCTTTGAGTGCCCGCCGACGGTCCGACGAACAAATCAGCTTAGATGAATCGGAAGTGGGAGTGAATGCGACCGGAAGAGGAAGTGACGCTGGCGAGAGGTCCCCGTTTCGCTGTAGTCGATTCGAAACGGCTCTTGAATGCGAGCAGCTTTTTAATTTCACCCGCGCATGGTGCTGTAGTTCTATTGCGAACTCTACAGGATGCGTTCAGGGTCGCTCCCACTTCAACCGATTATCGCATTTTTTTTTTTTTTTGAAAGCGTGTCAATCTGCTCTAGTGCACTCAGCACCGAATCGCTGGCATCCCTGTCTGCCCGCAGTGATGACTCAGTCGACGTGACGTTCTTCTTCCGAGCATGAACGGACGTGTTCAATTGCGGAACCTGCAGCGGTTGAGTTGATATCGGAGAAACATACAAGGTCATCCTCGTGCAATGTGTTTTAAATGCAGAATCCCGCGATTTCGAAAATTGTTAAACAGCATTTATCTTTTGCTTCGTTTTCACTAATCCATGTGTTCTAGCCTCTTGCACACCTGTAGTTGGGCGACCAATAGATGCTTTTGTGCCACATTGCGCAAAGAGTTTTCTTTTACAACGAAGCCTTTAGAAACTCGCTCTGATGGTCATTTCGTCGTGCGCATCTTTTCCGAGCTGGAGGAGCTGCGCTTTCCCTAAACCAACTAGGGGAAATTTAAACAGAAAAAAAAGGGGAGGGTCTCGGTTCGCGCAGAAGTGAAAAGCGGAGCCACGTTGCCTTCAATCAGAAATAAACAAACAAACAAAAACGAAACTTCCCAGGGCGGCGGCATCCGAACCCAGCTACTCACGGTCCGAAGGCGAGCATAATAACCACTATGCTATACACCCACGCTCTCAGAACATGCATCTATGGGAACCCTTTGGTGGCGTTGTACCAAAGATTGTAGCACAACTTGCTACGAACTGAGAAACATACAGAGAGAGAGAGACAGAGAGAGAAAGAGAAAAAAAGAGGTTGAGGGCTCATATATTGCAAGAGAAATTAGCTGTGGTTTTGCTAAAAAATCGTTTCTCCTTTGCTTAATTTTGCGATGCTTTGTTAAGTCCCCACGGCTCCGCTCGTCATTGGCGTTTGCGATAGCAGAGCCAGGACTAATTTTTTTTCTTGTGCGAATTCAACCTCTGTTATCCACACGCCGGCGTTTGGCTTACTCTATTCGCTGATTTTGAAGGGCGAGTTGGCTAGGCACGGAACTACAGACCCGGTACCTACTGCGCAGTTTGCTCCCTACACCACGTTAAGGAATCAGTGATGAAAGCTTTTCAAGCTCCTTATCTGTATTAAACCTGCAGAATATTTCGTAGGTGCTTCGGCAAGCGAGCACAAAGTTAGTGGATCAAAAAATATTCAGTAAATTATCATAACACATTACTGTTGTTCGTTTGTACAAGTTCCGGGAGAAAACGTACTTGCATAGTTAAACTGCTTTTTCTCATTCTTCTCCTTGCCAGGATAAAAAGCTTTGCTCGGTTCTCTTGTGATCGCAGCCTTCGTGATCCACCAAGAACGTTTCAGATCGTATTCAAACCCATGCCGTGCCAGCTGTTCGGAGCGACCAATGACCGCACACATTTTTCTTTCTTTTCTTTTTTTGCGAACGCATTGTTTCAGCGATAGCAAGATAAGCTCTCATAGCGACTACAACTTGATACAAATACATAGAGCAAATTAGGACCGACCGAAAGATAAGCGGAAGGAAAAGTTTCTAAGCTTCACAACGCACAGCTTAGCCACGCAGAGAACAAAAGTGAATGGGCAGAACGTCGACAGCCCGCCTGCAAAGAGCACGAAGAAACGGTCGAGCATACGACTTCCTTTTTCGGGCGATAAATTAACGCATCGAAGGGAAGCGAGGGGGGTGAGAGAGATGGTAGGGTGACAATACGGAGACGAAATGGGCAGACGCGAAATAAAGCCGTTCCTATCGGCGTCACGACTTCAGAGAGGGTCGAGGGGGGTTGTCGGGTCATTATCTCTCCCAGGCTAATGTAGTTACGCGAGAGCGTGTTATAAGGGGGGGGGGGGGGGAGTGTGAGAAGGGAGGGGGGGGGGGGTCTCCTTCTTCGACCCCACGCCGCGCGGTGGTCCATTCCATTCTAAGCGCCAGCGCGATCGACGACCTCGTCGCATAATTACTGCCTTCAAACGTCCAGGCTTCTTTCTTGCCTCACGGCTGTGCCGCGTCCTTCTCCCAAGCCGCGGTCCCCCTGACCGCGGCCGGCCGGCCGGCGGCGTATACCACGCGCAGTCGGTGACAGGCAGCGGGCAGCTCCGTCTTTATTACCGCGCTCCGCGCGCGACATAAAACACTTGGGGCACGCGGCTGCACTGCGTCCACCGCGACGCCAGAAGGGGGGCAACCTTCCTTCTTTCCTTCCTCGCAATCCTTCTCCGCGCTTTCGTGACACACGCTGACGCTTGCACGAGCAGGCGACGCCGCGGGCATGGACCTCGTCTCGCGACGAAGACTTGCCGGTGCCAGCCGCTCCGTGCACGATCGGCTCGCGTGCGCGGTTGCAAGTCTTCTATACCACTAGACCCTCAGCTGCATCAACGCGGGTGTCTGTGCAGGCGGAAGCGTTTTCAAATTGCGTTATTCAGTAACCACAACCTTTGCGCACTGTCTCTACGTTGTGTGTCGTCTACCAGTTCGTGCGCGTGCGCAGGTGAGAGTTCACGGCGTGGTGCGGTAACGTAGAAGCTGCCACTACATTAAGAACGGCGAGAGGTGACCATGTTCAGACGCAAACACAACGGCTGCTGAGCTTATGCGAGACCAGCACGAGCTGTCAGAGATATCTCGGGTGCTTACTGTTCCCGGAGATGTGATAACCAGTTCGTATTGCTTCTCTGATACATTTCTGCTCTTGATACATTTCTTGTCTGTCTGGTATCTATCCGTTAATTTATTTTCTTGTCCGCACACAATGAGCGCCTGAAGGGTATGTGAACTTGGTGAGTACTCGACATTCAGCAAATGGATGTGACTTACGAAAGAGAAAAGGTAACGAACACGTTTTTCCCCTCTTCAACCGAAAAAGTTATAAGTGAACAGTTGCCTTGGGTGAAAACATGCCATTCTTGTGTGTCGTATGTAGAATAAGATGTGCGCCTTCGTAGGACAAATAAGGAAGGCGCGTCGGGAAAGATAACGCACACACTGTTAGAAAGAAGGGCTAAATCTCGAAGTAAAAAATGCATTCGAATGCGCTCTGTTCTCGTTCATTGGAACAACAGCAAGCGCAACAAACCTACTGCGCAGAAGCCATGACGGAGAATGGAAATTACCCCGAGTTTAAAGAAATAAAAGCAAGATAGAGAGAGAGTACCCATCGCTTTCCCTTGTAAACAGATAATCACGAACGCCAATCAGTTTAGCAATCTGGATGCATTTATCAAAGGGAAGAAAAAGGGGGAGAGGGGCGTCGGTGCTGCAGCAAGTCATTTTCCCCATTTCGTTCTGTACATTTCTCTTCTTTCCTTTTCCTTCAGAAAAAAAGGAAAGAAAGGGTAATTAAATTAGGATAATGAACGCGGGAAGACCGTGATGCGCTCGCGACGAGACGGAGACACAAATAACACACACACACGTGCGAACAAAAGGGTGCGACGAACGCGCTGTCCAAAGGAATAGGAGCTCCACAACACCGACGGCTGGGACAAAAAAAGAACACCAGGCACATGCATGCTGGGACTGGAGGCCTCAAAGCGTAGTGTCGTGTTCTGCAACAGAATCGCCGCACCATATGATGTCCTATGTGTGCCTCAAAGTGGACGTTCTATTTATATTCTTAAAATACGCGCAAAACGAATGGAAAGAGATCCTTGTTTTTTTTTTATGTAGCTGGAGATGTGTACGATAGTGCAGTGGAGTCGTGAGACTAGCGTTACTTTTCTTTTTCCTTTTGCTTTATCCCTCGCTTGATTCTGTTCCGTTATCTCTCCTGTCGTGCTGTACGCGCTTCCATGAATGGCTTCACGCGGTAGCGCGCCAACGCTCGCGTCTTTGTGGCGTCCAGCGCGAATGCGCGGGCCGTTTTGCTGCGTGCTGAGTGTTGGAAAACGAGCAAATGAGCTTTGCTACGGAACAAATGAGTTGTGTAGCGGGCGGCGTTCAGACGCTAAACTGTGCACATAAACAAGAGCGGGAGAAAAAGATGCGACGTGGGTCGGCTACAGACCGGGTCAGACACGCCGCAGCTTTTTTTTTTTTTTTGCCATTTATTTGTGTCCATTGGAGCTCCGTGCCAGGGTCTATGCGCCACGTATCCGCGGGAACAGCATGAAAGCATCAAAGTAGAGCTCCAAACGGAGAAGTAGATGAAACGAAGGGTAAAAAAAAATAAACGACGCAGTTTCAACTTTCGGAATTGATATTGTTGTCTTTGTGTGCTGAAACGAAATAATCGAGGGTTGGAGACTAGAGAAATACTGGGACACATAAGCATGTTACCGCCGAACACTTTGACAAACTTTTTTTTTTCCTTCGATGTGTTCTACCGACGATGCCCTTTATTGAAACCGGGACACTTCTTTTACATGGACAGCATTCGTACGCGCATTTCCGGAACACGCATGTTATACCGAAGCAGCATTTTTCTTTCTTTTTTTTTTAAGCGTGGCAATATATTTCTGCCTATATACTTGCCAGACAGATGCTGCTTGGAAGACAAAGGTGTATTTGAACGCCTCTGGAGACCGACAGTTTATTGAGAAAAAAAGGGGGCCGTATTTGAGAGGCACAAAACTGCGCGGGAAATGAAGCAGCCGATACAAGTAGGCGACGGGATAGTGCGTGCATAAGCCCGGACTGTACATGCAGGGCCGGCAAATGCGCGTCGCTGGCGTGACGCCGTTATAAGAAAGATGCAGGGTTGCGCGCTTGACGCAGGGGCCCCACCGTTCCGCGCGCCGCCTATATAGATACGCCACCGAAGCATGCGAATGAGAAGCCACGCCAGCAGCCGCAGCTGATGCAGCTGGCAAAGGGGGGTGCTCCGCTATCGGGGGTGCTGTCAATAATTGACGCGCTCGCCTAGGCATACGACGGCGATGTATGCGCAAGGATACCCGTAGAGAAAAGGAAGAAGGAAGGAACGGGAGAAAGCGAGTGACGGCTGGAAATGCTAAGGGAGGGGGCGGCATCCGTGATAGAGGGGAAACACTACTGAGGTTCTTCAGGGAAGCTAGGAGCGTAGATACTGAGGAAGAAAGGGTGTATAACTTGGGGGTCTTTTGCCAAGGGGCGAGGAGGAAGGGTGGCTGCTGCTGCTGCTGAGAAACATGAAATATTGGGGCAACGGACCACGCGGGAAACATTAATCTTGCACCCCATCTAAGCTCTTTCTCTCCCTCCTATACGCACGCCGCGGAGAGGCGCCCGAATAGCGTATATACCGACGCGCAAGGCGCGCGCTTCGGGGCGTCGAAGCCGTCCCGATGGTGCATGGCGTAAAGACAAAACACGCGGGGCGAGGGTAATCCATTAGAGTAGAGGCCGAGGAGGGGGGGAGCACAGCTCCGCCGCGGCCACGGCGGCGCCGCCGGCTTCGAGGAGCGCATTTCCATCGGGCCGGCCCCGTCTCTTCAGCCGGCGCGTTCGTGTTGATCCCCGTGTTCCCCGGGAAGACCCAAGCGTCAGTGGCCGACCAGCCTCGTCTGCTTGAGGCTGCCTCATCCTTCTCTCCCGATCTCTCTCATATACATCTTGCGCGCGTGCTCCTTAAAAGGGTTCCAGCGGCTAGAAAATAGCTGCACGCTCTCTCTCTCTCTCCTGGAAGGCTTCTTCCTTTTAGTTCTCCTTCCCTTCTCCCTATCTCGTTTCTCTGTCGTCTTGCTCTCCTCTTTAGGGATCAAGGATCTCGAGAACTTCCTTGTTGACCCTTGTCCTCCAGGCGACGAAAAGATAAAGCAATAAGCTGGAGAAGAAAAAGACGGCTCGGCACGCGCCGCGTAGCGTACATAAACGTCCGGGCGCTAAAGGGGCTGTGGCTTGGAAAGCCATTAAGGTGCCGGAGCTGACGACGCGTGAATTATTTGTTCGCGCCCGGAACGGGTGCGAGTCCGAGAGCGGCGAAGGCGCGACAGTGTCTACGAAGTCGTCGCACTGCGGCCACGTCTCCATCTCAACCCCACATTATTTCTTGTCTTCATTTTCATATCTTGAGAGGCGCATGCCCTCGTTGCAGAGACTTGGGCTTTCGCCCCGATGCAGTTGCCTCCGCCGAGGGGCTCGTTACTTGTCACGTAAAATGAGCAATAAATTTTTTTTTCGGTGTCGTTCAGTGACATCAACACACAGCAAGCGGCGAGGAAAAGGCTACGAGAAGCTATATTTGCACAGAGATGTGTCTAGGTTGAGGAAGGGAAGATTGAATGTTACAATAAAATTAGAAATATAGAAGAAAAGCGCTTGTGGGAGCTTGCAGCTAAATACGCTTCGATGGTCAGAACTTGATTGTTACTGGAATCTGCGAAATGACTAAAACAGGCGTGGGATCTTGGGCGGCCTTGGAAGCAATCTACTGCACCTTGCTCACAGTAATTGAATGAATTATTAAGTAAATAAGTAATAAAGAAGTGCCCATTAATTTGTCATTCTGTCTATACCATGACAAGAATTGCGATGTTGACGTACCTTGCAAAAGAGTTAGATTTTTTGCGCCTTTAGTAATAAAAGCAATTTTTTTTCACTGCTGTAGATTAAAACGTAAGCTGTAAACTCGATCATGGCCGAACTATTTTGACGACAAACGTTAAAGAGAATAATGTGTGTGAAGCCGCAACAAAAAGGTATAGATTGAACAAACTCAAAGGAACTGCAGTTAGTTTAGTAGCATAATATTTTTATGTATATGCTTTGAGTTGTCGATAGATTCGCCCTCGCGCTGTGAATCTCTAGCCTCCTGGTTAGCTCACTTGACAGATCGAGCGCTTCGGACAGGCGTTGGTCCCGGGTTCGAACACTGGACCAGAATGAATTTTTCGGCAACTAAGAATCTTTAATTTCTTAGAAATCCGTGTGGATTTCCTTGTAGCTTTATGCTACAAACAGGTGGATGTTAATTTTCCCTTTCATAAACGTTACTCCACCTTGCGGGTTTCCGTAGAACTCCTTTGCCATAATTATACGTTCTGTCATACAAGCGTGGTCAAAGGGCGGCAGAAGGTTAGGAGGGCAGATCAGATACAGAAGTTTGCAGTGATAACGCGGTCGCAGTTAACATGGAACCGGGATAATTAGATATCTGTGGCAAAGACCTTCGACGCTTGCAGTGGGCGTAGACAGGCTGCTGCTGCTGGTGGTGGTGGTGGTGATGATGATGATGATTGTGATGATTACGATTATGATGATGATATTTTATACCTCAAGCGCACTTCAACGAAGTGTCTCTAGGAGACGAAATGCAATTAATAGAAGGACAGAACAACTTCATTGAGAATTTCCGTAAGGGCAACCGGACGCAGTCGTATTCTGAACTGAAAAGTATTGAGACTTCCTAGCTTTCTGTCAATTCGTACTTTTTATCCTGGCTGCAAAAGCGGTGAACCAGACGCAGCCTTGTTTAATGATGCAGTCGTGTTACTATGCCAGCGCTCGTAGTCTCAACAGTCAAACGAATAGGTAGGAGGCATCAAGAACTACGGCTCTTCCGACGTCGAGGAAATTCGATTGACGAAAAACTTTACAACGAAGAGAAAAACGGTTCGAAATGGCAATGCCGGATCGAGTCTCAGGCACGACCGCAAGAGGGCAATCCTCAAAGCAAACACTGGTCGGTTGAGATCCTATAAATAAATCTGGAGAAGGGGCGGGTCGATTGTTTTAATGGCAAGACAGCTCGCGCGAGCTGAAGTGTTTGTCGACGGGATTAAGCGGTCTCGGGGCGATAGCACCGCTTCGGAGAAGCTCTAGATCATAAATAACGAAGAGCGGCGTTAATCTTTCAGGTGACGTGTCTTCCTGCAGCTTTGAGCCGACGGCACGTCCTTTGTTTTGATCGTTTCTCCCTCTCGCCTTCATCTCATTTCACTGGTTCACCCCTTTCGCAGCCAGAATAAAAAGTACGGATTGACTGAAAGCTAGGAAGTCTCAATACTTTTCACTTGAGAGATCTCGGGGCTCCGATGAATCAATAGCCTCCGCTCGATTTACTCGTCAATTTCCGCACTTCACTGGGCTGTCGACTTTCGCACTTTTCTTTGTAATGCAGTAAAAAGTATTTATCGACTGATGCATTAATTGGTTGGTCGACAGACAGACAGACAGACAGACAGACAGACAGACAGACAGACAGACAGACAGACAGACAGACAGACAGATAGATAGATAGATAGATAGATAGATAGATAGATAGATAGATAGATAGATAGATAGATAGATAGATAGATAGATAGATAGATAGATAGATAGATAGATAGATAGATGAACATTTCTTTTATATCTTGCAGGTGGTTCGTCATCGGTGCACAGGAAACTCCCCAGCTTTGCCGAACCCATTCCCAACATGACAGTGGCGGCGGGACGAGAAGTGACCCTGACCTGCGTCGTGGACAACCTCGGGAGCTTCAAGGTGCGAAACGATTGCATATCGCTTATACTAAGTTGAGGTCACGTGCTTTTGCTTGCACACTTAAAATCGCAGCACGCATTCATGATTGCTGCCGCATGCTATAGGCACATTGGTAGGTCCGGTATTCTGCGGCCTCTCGTTGCATGAAAAAAATTTCAAAAACCTGCTTGCGTTACAGACGCACACGAAATGTAGGAAGCTATTGGGAACTTTATAGGAAACTAACAATGGGGTAAATAAAGTAGGTTTATAAAATGCAGTATGGCACATGAGGCGGTTTTACCAAAGGGAAACAGAACCGAATTATGTGGTACTCCTTGTAGTGCAGCACTGCGCATTCCCACCTAGGAAGTGCAATTACTTGCATAATATTCGCGTCAACCGAACACCTAATTCCTGCCACCACGCTAACATCTATTTGTCCCTGAATATTGTCAAACTAGCTTTGTGAACCAAGCGCGCCATGATCCGCTAAAGGGAAAACATTCGAAACATTCGAAACGCCCGAACAAGCGCATGAAGCGAAGCCCGTTAAAGGGCCACTAAACAGGCTCCTACTTTTTTTTTAAAGCCGCCCAAACAAGCTAACTCAATCATAGAGAAGGTTGCGACGATCACATTCTGCGAATATGACAGCGCTGCGCGCCACACGGACGCCGTATTTCAAAAAGCAATTCCCGCGCCTCTTTCCTGCGATTGACCAGTCGCGCTCGCATCCTAGGTGTCGTCACGTTCTACCGTGAACAACCTTGCGCAGTTGTATCTCGTTGATTGGTCGAAACGTCTATTGTCAGATCCTCTGGCCATCTCACCGGCGTGAGCGCAGGAGCAACCCAACGTTTGTAGAACGGGAGCAACCGGTACTGCAGCGCAAGCGTCAATGACGTCAAATGCTCACGTCAGGTCACGTGTCAAAAGTGGGCGGAGTCTCGACGGTGCGCCGCGCCTACCCTCTCCTCGGCAGAGAAAGGTGGGGAGGCCGACCGAGAAAACGAAACCGACGCAAGCGGCCACTTAAACCCGTGTAACTTCTTTATTATTGCACCTATTCGCAAAATTCTTGCGGGAGCATGTTCACATCGCACAGGAGCGCAGTTATATCTTTAAAACAAATTTTGGACCTCGGGGTTGTTTAGGGGCCCTTGAGGTCAAGACCAGTAATCCTAACTTAAACAGAAAGTCGCTTTTTCTTTAATAGTTATTTAGGAAAATGTCTCGGCCAGTTATGATTTAGGAGATTTTATTAGCCACAGCCAGCTAGCCTACAAGAAGCGCCTCTTTAAACGAAAATCTGCGCGTATTTGTACCGCCTGATGCGCGTATACCACCTGATGAAAGAATGATGCTGTCGAAAGCAGCTTTCACTCGATGCAATACACACGCTGTGACTTCACAATGCCCAAACATGCAAGTACAATGAAAGGGATCTTGTTTTTTTTTTCTCTCTCTCTCGCTCTTAGCGCCTTTTTATTAGCGTGGGACCTGTGAAGGAAAGCGGCGTACAACACAGATGGAGCGTTGATTGAAGCTCAGGCGCGCGGCAACAATCACGGAACGAAAGGAGAGACAGTAAAGTAAGAAGAAGGACAATTCGTAAACCAGCTGCTGCAGTCGCCCGACCGGCTGTTGCACTTCTGCCGGATATATAAATACATATCAACATCTGCGGCTGCGAATTGGTCGTCGTCATCACCGCTACACCACGCCGCAGAAACGGAAACGTCGCGGCAGCGACGACAAGCTGCCTCGGATGAAAGCATAACTCACTTTCTCTCTCTTTCATTTCCCTTCTTATTTCGACTCCTCCGTCGTCCTTGGACACCTTGCGCCGGGGAAATAGGCGCACTCAGTTGAGCAACATTGTGCGCCGCCATTTTCGGCTACTCCTCCCTTCCGTATTCTTTCTTTCTTTCACTTGCAATGCCTGAAACCAACCATCTTTTCTTTTCTTCTCTCTCTCTCTCCGCACGTCAAGCGGAGCTTTCAGCGGACGCGAAGCAGGCCGTAACGGCGTTTGTTGCGCGGCTATTTGGGCTTCGTCAAGTGAGGAGCGCCACCGCACCACGCTACGTGACACGACTTGTTGGCGAACTTTAATGACGCTTCCTCTGGGCGGAATCGAGGGTACTTCCCGCCACGCTTTTCCTTTTTCTCTGTTCCTTTCCTTTACCTTCTCCATTCTCCTCTCTTCATCACTCTATACGTTGTTTCCCCAAGCCCCCCCCGTGGTGGCCCTTCGACCTCTCTTCTCCTTCCATTACGTATATGTACGCGAAGGATGATACCCACCGCTGCCAAAAGTTCTCCTCCCTCAATCCACTATTTTCGTGTCTCTTTGTCTTTTTATTCTTTCGTGCTCTCGCGGTATTTTTTTCTTTCGCATTGGCCATTTATTTTCGCGTGTTTCGAGCACTCATTTCGGTCGACTCGTCCCGTCCACCCATCTACGCTTTTTAGTACAGTGCGCGACGCTGCGGCCATCCAACGGTGCCTCTGCGCGTAGCACAATACCGTCGTGTGAAGAGTGCGCACGTCCCATTGTGCCCCGTCGCTAGATTGTCAGTGGCCTTCTAGCAGCAGTAGCAGAAGCGGCAGCAGCAGTAGTATAGTAGTGTCGGTGGTGGCGTTGATAGCAATAGAGGAAGTTTCCTTTCCTATTTGATTTGTCGTAGGTTCTTTTTATTTTATTTTATTTTTTTTTTTGACGTCCGCGAGTGGCTGCTAGCTGTGCGTCATCGCGGTGTACCACGTCGACATCTGCCACACCACTCCGTCTTCGACGCTCTGTGAGCACGAGCGCACGCGGATTTCGCCCGTAACTAGATGTATAGTAGGCGCTTCGTACGAGTCGGAGAATTTCGAGCAGACCTCGGTGGCCACGTGATTAAGAGCGCGCGACTGCGCTAGTCTGCTCCGCATCGTCGACGTTCAAAGAAAAAAGTATATAAACACCGGTCATCAATAACGCCGCCTTTCACATAACGACATGGAAGCTGTTCTAACGCCGACTTTCATGATACGCTTAGTAGTTCGACAAAACGCTTCATGGTTCGTTTCTTGTAAGCTGCCATCACTTACATGGTTCCGGCAAAAACTTACAGATCCTCGGAGCCTTTTCAAGTTCGCTTTAAGGAAAGTTTGCTATGCACCACTTTTCACTTCCGGCTCTTTAGACATTTTCCCTTTCCATGTACGTTGACACAAAAGACCTGATAGCGAATACCTCGGCATTCTTCAAGAAGCAGGCATGCAGAAGAGATAGCGGTACATTCAGTGTAGGCAACCAGAACACCTATACTTCACAAAGAATGTCGTGCCAGAACTCGAAGTTTACACGCTTAATTAAACGCCTCTGCTGCGTCGTCCTCTGTCAGAGATCATTATTAAGCTGCTTACCCGCTGAACATGATACGTAGATGTTGACTACGCGATGGCAGCAGCCGCGTCGGCGCTTTGTCTCACTCCGTCTCCTTGGAAGTTGTCGTCCACCAATCACGCGGGAACCACATCTCAGTGACGAAGCTTTGTAATGCAGATCGGGCTGGATGCTTCCAGTTGTGAAGCGTTCGTCGCTGCTACGGGAACCTCTACACACAGTGGGAAAAAGAATGTGTTTCCGCGATCATATCTCGCCATCAAAATTCAAGTGCTGTTTCTACGGTCCCGTACTCCTGATTACAATAGAAACCCAAGTCGTTTTGAAAGAGATGCTTCCGGGGTATTGAAAGACCCAAGGCGATATGCTGCACAAGCAGCGTGTTGCAGACGTGAGCAAGGAAGTGACATTTATGCGGCTTACGGTATGCGTTACAATAAAATCGCAAAACCGTAATATTTGTGCGTGTGCGTGAGTAGTGTTAGAGCGACAAAGAGAGAGAGAGAGGAAGAAAGAGGGATGCGGCACCTGAGGCACACAGAACTTACTGCGGTGGAAACGCGTATTTGCTTGAATTTCAGCAAAGACTGAAACTACTACAGCGATCTCATGTAACTATAGAGTGCATTTCATAACGCGCAAGAACTTCTCCGGTGAGTTCACGTACACTAACGTCAAAGAATTCCGCAGACTTCTTAGGAAAGACCCACACATATTCGGTCGCAGTGTGCTCGGTATCGTAAATCAATTATTTAGATATCGGTAGACCTTTTGTACAGAAATATCTTTTTCTCTTTTTCTTTTAACCTGTGTCATTGTGCAGAAAATCTGTTTCAGTGACTGACAAGTGCATATCCTCCTAGTTCGCGAGATTAAATGTGCGTCGTTGTACCACGTGCATCTTAATAATCGCAGTTATCGAAGCAATGTTTTCAAGATTTGTCGCAATATTATTCGACGTGCAGTAAATGCCGCAGAAACAGCAAGAACATTAGTAGTAAACCATGCAACGGAAAGCGAGCGCTCCATAAGCATTGCGGCGGTGAAGTATATGCCTATATGTAGAACAAATTTTCAGTCTAAGCAATTATACAAAAGATTCGGTGGCCTATAGTTGCACTAACGTGAGAGGGTCTCAACACTGTTGGCTTGAATTGATCCAGTGCAATGCAGCGCACTTTTTATTTATTTTTATTTTATTGATATGTGGTAAGGCAATCATGTACAGGTAAGGCGCAGGTTACATATTGGCTCTTGAGCGCGTGGAGTGTCCAAAATACGTTGTTCAATATTACAAACCAATTTAATAGTCAAAATTCAATATTAAAAAAAAAACAAGGAAACGTTAAAATGAAGAGTTATCAACCTCAGAGTTACACCAGAATGAAAAGAAAAAAAAATGCCACACATGTACAAAGTACGTGAAGCGTAACGCCACTTTTGTAATATACGGAGCGTGTGCGAGAGAAAATGGTCGAGAGCTTTAGTCGTTCAAAATTATTCAGCGTTTCTCGCACATATTTTCGTAGAGGTTCAAGTGTTCGCGTTTCACGGAAGAAACACGGAAGAAACATTTAGTCCCCGATTATCCAGAGAACAGGCATGAGCGGTCAATATTGCATATCGTCATTGCGAAGTTTAAAAAGTAGGCGCGGGAGCACTCGGTGACGACTCTCTCAAGATAAGCGTATTCTTGAGGAAAGTTCAATACGTGATAGAAGCCGAAGAAGGATGTACCATGTTGAAAACAGCCTCTTCCGTTGTTGTTGTTTTGTGGGGTTTACCGTCCCAAAACCAGAGCCTCCTCCGTGGCTTCTTGCAACCTGTGTAGGGAAACTTGCTAATTTTGGCTAGTGAATTTCGGCTAGCTATTCGACTAGCTAAACTCTAGTGGTTATGGCACTCGGCTGCTGATCCGAAGGTCGCGGGATCGAATCCCGGCCGCGGCGGCTGCATTTCGATGGAGGCGAAATGTTGAGGCCCGTGTGCTGTGCGATGTCAGTGCACATTAAAGAACCCCAGATGGTCGAAATTTCTGGAAACCTCCACTACGGCGTCTCTCATAATCAGAGCTGGTTTTGGGACGTTAAACCCCACAAATCAATCAATCGACTAGCGAAACGCATCCCACTGTTGTATGAATTCAGGGCAGACAGACCACTATTCTATTCTATTCTATTCTATTCTATTCTATGTCGACTGAAGATTTTTAAGTGATGGCTATTGCTAGCTGTGTTAGTTGAGGGCTGTAAAATGTCAGCTAGAGCTGCTAACTGATGCCCACTGTTGGCTAAATTATGGTCAATATTGACTAGTGTTGCCAGTGTTGGCTAATGCTGGTTTTCCGATGTTAGAACTGCAACATCTAAAAAAAATTAATCTAGGTTCAATGAATGGATGTTCTCAGTGCTGGCAGCGCTATGAACACCAATGTAACAAAAAAAAACTGTGTTGTGTGTGTGACGCGTAGGTGGCCTGGATACACACGGACCGGCACATGCTGATCTCGATGCACGACAACCTGATCACGACCAACCCGCGGTACAACATCGCGCACAATGGCCACCGTACGTGGCAGCTGCACGTGCGCGACGTCGAAGAGGCCGACCACGGCGAGTACATGTGTCAGATCAACACAAACCCCATGAAGAAGATGATGGGATACCTGCACGTCGTCGGTATGTACATATCCTCATTGGACGCGCTGCATCGTCTTTAACGATCTGTTCATCGATTCAAGAGCTGTAAGCAGTTACATTATGATGTAGATGAGCTATGACACCTCTAAAATGTGCGTATTACAGGCGTCTGAAGTACCGCAATTGTAGTTGTTGTAAGGCAGGAGAACAGCTGTTGTCTCGAAGCCTTTATTTGGCCGAGCCTCGCGCTGAACGAAAATGACGCTCACTGTCACGATGATTATATACAGGTGAAGAATATGAACGGTGAATGTTTTGCTCACATTGTAGAATAATTCGAGGTGAATGGATCACCACACCTACTTTGCTTACACAGTACAATTTTTCTGATGGACCGAAATCAAACGTGCTATAGGAGCACAGAACTGCTGCAAGTCTTTCTAAAAGCCTTTCTTGCTAGTATTGCTCGCGAACACGAATCGTTGTGTGGCATGTCGGGGGTATATTACAACGCCTTGCACTAGATTTCAGTTTGGTGTGTAGAGGATGGGAGAAAATCATTGGGATGACTAGCTTGATCTCGGTAGGAGCTCGGCTTACCGAGACTGTCGCGATTAGCGTTACACATCATCTCAATAAACACTCCTCGTAAACGTTATCTTAAAGAATGTTGTTTCGTCGATATTAGTATTGCTACTTTTGTTCTCAGGCACACGAGAGTACTATAAAAAATGCGTTTTCGGCAAACGTATGATACTTTGTGCCCCTCGCAAGCAGCCACAGAAATATCGGAGAGCCGTCGCGCACGCAGAACAAAAGGAGAACACTTACATTCGGTGGTCTCAAAAACAAATGCATAACGGTAACGAATACATGTAATGCATTGTGGATGCTTCGAAGAAAATATTTAAGCAGAACCAAATGCTGGGTATTTTCACACCTGCCTGTTCTTTCAAAGCTCTCTGTGGATTGCTTGTCCACAGACGTCAATATGTTGGCATGCAGGCAGGACGGTATGTCGAGCCGGCACGTTAAACATTCCATAAAACAGAACAGTTCGTATGGGCTGTCGTAACGGAAGAACTTGCATTCGTTATCTTAGAAGTATTTAAAAACCTTACAAGCCATTCAAGTACGGCAGAGGTTTATTGTTCTTTTTTTTCAGAAATAGTTTTAAATGCGAGTTAGCAAAGCTAAACAAGCTTGCGAAGCAGCTACAAAATGTGACAATAGAAAGCTAACTAAGTACACTGAAATGGCGATATTTTCTTTCTCCCTCTTCTATTTCAAACTGGCTCTTTCCGAGATTTTCATGCCCATTGGTATCATAAAGAGAACGAAAAAAAATTCAGCCTTCCCGCCGCGGTAGTCTAGTGGCTATGGTAGTGGCTTCTGATCCGAAGGTTGCGGGATCGAATCCCGGCCGACGGAGGTGAAATGTTGAGTCCCATGTACCGTGTGGCCTCAGAACCCCAGGTTGTCGAAATTTCCGAAGCGCCCCCCTACGGCGTCTTTCACAATCATATCGTGGTTTCGGGACTTAAAACCCCAGAAATCAATCAGCGGCGTCAGCCGGGCGACTCACTCGCGCGCTCTTGCCCCAGTTCCTCCGAGAATCGACGACGAGCACACAAGTTCTGACGTCGAGGTGCGTGAGAACAGCGACGTGTCCCTGCGATGCCGAGCCACGGGCACGCCCGAGCCGGTCATCAAGTGGCGAAGAGAGGACGACGCACTCATACTCCTCTCCGGAAAGAAAGGTAGGTGCTTGCTGTCGCCGTCCCCTTGTATTTTACGCGCACTGTTCTAACGCAGGTCTCCTCCCGACATTGAGCTATCAGCCTATCCCCCATTCAACCACGGTTCCGCACTTGAATATGGAATGAACTGTAGGCGCACATCACTGGGACACAACGGTGCCTAGAAGATGAGCGTTGTTTTGTTTTGAGAAAGAGAAGGACGCTGTGGAGCTTGATGTTGGCTCTCTGTGTCTCCAGTCTCTATTATATGCACGCACCATGAAAATTCACCGCCTAGCACATGTTTTTCGCTTCAAAGCGCATTTCCTACGTCAGTGAATTCTAACATATGCCTAGAAATCTTATAATTGAAACAATTAAAGCGCACGACTGATCCTCTGCCGCCAGCTAGTGCGATACGTTTAATTTGGCACCTACTACGCCTCTTCAGTAGGGGTCCTTATTACGTGCTGTAAGCGCTATATAACTCGCCCAACTCACTCCCCAATCCCCCCACACCCCACCCTCTTATCAACCTCCTAATCTGCAGAGACTCTATAAATAGCATCCCACTTCTGTTTAATCGACGCTGTCATTTATGTGCGTTTATATTTTGCTTGTAACACTTATCGTTTCCGTGTATTTCGATTCCCATATTTACGTGTTCCGCACGTACTGATCTGACAAGTCGGGGCCTAGATAAAACACTTGAAGAGCCCGGTGGGACTGACCACCAAATATGAAATTATGCTTACTCATGATCAGCTTGGTCCTGAAACCATGTCTTCGATTTCGCTGATTAATTCCTTCATTTACTTCTTTTCAATTACTTGCTTCGCCGCAGAACAGAAAGACGTTTCTCGAATTCCGGTCTTGTTGGTACAATATTTGTAGTGCGCTTACAGTACACTTTCTCTTGCAGTTATGGTACATAACCTTGATATCTCCCTGTTATTGTACAATATGCTTTTTACTTCCCTTTTTCCTTTTTATCAGTGCAAAAGGCACCACACCGGCCATACCACTCCAATTAACCTCGGTTCCTTTTCTTTCGTTCATTCTATTTTCTATGTAGCTATCTCGTTCCCTGTCACTTTAGCATACGCTGGAATACCAACTCTAGAGAGCATCGCCACATTTGCATTTTTTGGCTCTAGAACCTAGGTTTTCTTATAAACTCCTTCGCTGTGTGTATAAGGAAGCCATACTCGTGCACTGTGCGTCGTATGCGTCACATAAGTATGCACGTACTGCATATGCAAGGCCATTTATTGTCAAGTGAGGACTGATTGAAGTGTTCCCGAGAAAATCCTTACGAAAGCTTCTTCGGAACTGCGCGTTTTTCACATGCAAGTGCGTACGATCTAGCGCCTATTAGAGAAAAAAGAAAAGAAGAAACATGCATGGCACGTGGTCAGCTTAGGCGTGAAAAAAAATTTTTTTTAGAACCGGCGACATCGGTCGTAGCAGCAACTGCTTCGAAGGTCACAAAAAAAAAAAAAAACATTGAATAAGACATTGAGAACGGCACACCACAGACCAAGTCCATAATCGCATGCACAGGCGTCGAGAAGTGCCAAGTCGCCGAATCATAAACTGCAGACGCGCATTAAGGCACCGTTACGAGCCCCGATGCGGACGAAGTGCTATAGCGTACCACCACTCCAAATTTCTTTACATTTTGTCTCCATGACTTAGCGTAGTTTTCTAAATGTAGCACGAAGCGAAATTCAGGCCCAATTTAACGCAAGCTTACCCGATTATACTTTTCCATTGGTTCTCCCCCAAGCTTTCTCGTATATTTTCTTCCTTTTTTTTCCCTTTAATTTACCTTACAACTTCCAAACTGCAGTACGTTCTTGTCGCAAAGTAGTGAACGCCTCCATTTACCGGGGCTTCCATCAGAACCTTAGCCATCAAGAAGTCGCCTACTCCGAGCGTGGAGTTTTCAAGTGCACGCGCATATATAGTATATGAGCAGAGCCCACTACACAGCTGAAGAAATGCGTGCTTACAGTCTCTTTCTCTCGCGTCCTGAATTTTGTATCACCCACTAAGTAACATTTTCCTACGCTAGTTCTTAACGGCTTTCTTTATAACCTATACGGTGCCATTTATGTTGCTTATTTCTTAAAGAAGAGGAAGAAAGGAAGGGGGAGGGAGGGAGGGGTTGACAGCGGCGTTGACGCGACATGATCGTCAAAGACGTTCGCTACCATAACGTATAGGACGGTCGCGCGTGTCCTCTACCACGCTCGATGAGCGTGATGCATGCAACGCCGAGTCGCCTAATTCATTCACAGAGAGTCACGGATACCCGGGCACGCGATAGAATAGCATAGTGGCTGTCCGGCGAGCTAGCTGTGACGCCGAAGAATGCTTCCAAAGAGAAAGGAAAAGAAAAAGAAAAGAAGGCAAACCACCAAAATGGCCGGAAAGTGGCCGAAACCATGCGTCGTCCATCGCCGTGAGGCCCGCGCGTGCCTTGGAGCGCGATCGGACAACCTAATAACGCGAACTACATCAGCCGAGGAGTAGCTCACTCTTAACGACCGTCCCTACGCTCGTCGTATAACGTATTCTTCGCTTCACCCAGTTTCTCCGGTACCTTGGCTTCTGCGTGTAAAAAAGGAAGGCCCGCTCCGCTATGCAGTCGGGCCGGTGGTGGGACGGGGGTGAAGTTGGCAGGGAGAGGTAGAAAGAAGCGTAGCATGAGAGACAAAAATAAACTGAATGCGCGTCCGAAAGAAAAGTTACTCGGGCCGGTCGCAAAGAACGCGACTCGCAAGACGAAGAAGGCAACGACGGTGAAGGGCAAGTGGACGGCTTCGCAACATCGCCCGTGCTCGCAAGGATCAAAGAAATGCGATACAAAATAGAGCAACAAACAAAACAGAGAGCGCGTGAGTGAGGTGATAGGATAAGATACGGGAGAGAGAGAGAGAGAGAGAGAGAGAGAGAGAGAGGAGTACGTAAGAGCTGAATGGTACGGAAAGAGCGGTAAGAGGGGAAGGAGAGTGAACCAGGGCGTTGTACACATGCACGCCACCAGGGCGACGGCGCAGTAAAACAAGAAACCGTACAGCGTACGGGCACGGGCATGATTCAAACTGCGTAAAAGACGTACGGCGTTCCGTGGACGAGCCCGCGTCCATTATGTAACGAGAAGGGACTACAAACCACGGCTTGGGGCCCTATAGTGCGAAGCCAGGAAAAAAAAAAGGAAAGGGGTGGGGGAGGAATAACGCTTTGCCCCGTTAGACCAGAAACAAAAGATCCACTATAGTGTAAGCCGCACGCCTTGCAGACTTTCTCACGAAGGAGACGGCAAAGTGGGACGTAGGGAAAGGGTTGTCCCGCGCCATCACTCCGTGCGTAGCCTGCGTTAGGACGAAAAAAAAAAAAAAGGCAACGGCAAGAGAGAGAAAAACTCGTTTTGAAAATTGAAGTCTCGAGGACAGCGCGGCCTAAGTGAAAGTTACGACGTCGTCACAGCGGTCCGTCCCTTCCTCGGCGTCGTCGAGTCCGGTCCCGGGCCCGTCCGTGCCGGCTGGTCGCTTCTTGAGATGCCCTTCAGAAACAAAAAAACTGGCAAGACGGAAAACAAGGGCTCCCATCTGCCTAACCCCACTCCTCCCCTCCCCTCTTCGTGATCTCGCCCTTTCTCCTTCTTTCGTCATGGGAGACGCGTCGCCATGCTAAAAACCTCGCATGGACCGAGCACTCTTGCCAGAAAACTTCGCGGTGGTAGTGGTGCGCGGCCGAGAGCGGTTCTTCGCTCGACGAACCCAAGTACTTACTCTTCTCTCTCTAAAAAAAAAAATAATATATTACAGTGACACCGTTTGTCTTTCTCGAAATATACGCCTAAGTGATGTCCCGCAAATCATGCGGACCGAGACCCTGCAGCCTGCACTACGGAGTGCCGCGGAAAGGAAGCGAAAATATTTGGGTTTCTTGGCAGAGGCGCAATAATATATACGAGGGCGCGGTCGCCTTTCGCATGTAGCGTGCATTTATTTATTTATTTATTTATTTATTTATTTATTTATTTATTTATTTATTTATTTATTTATTTATTTTTGCTTTTCCGTCATCTTTACGGTCATGTAAATGCCATTTCGACACACGTCGCGACTGCATCGGAGGAAAAGCTGGTGATAAAAGTAATTTAAGGTCGGGTCGTACACAATCCAGAGAAAAGCAATCGCTGCATTTTGCGCGCGGCCTTGATTCGATCCGCACTTAGCAACCGCTTTTGAGGCAATGCGTTAGTACGGAGCATCTTTTTAGATGTATGCAAAAGAAATGAACAGGGTGACCTTGTCGTATTGCATTGCGATCATATCGATGTGCGGGTGAACTTTTGTCGTTCTGGCAGTGTAGTTTCGCATAACACCTAAGCTCGCGAAGAAGTTGCACACCATGAGATAGCACACCATGTGAGGGCGCACCATGTGAGCACACCATGTGGTATTACTAAATAGTCAAACACGTGAGGATGAACGAGAAAGAGAACGACTCCATGGGTGCCCTGTTCTGCGAGAGCATTTCTAGAGCAGTTTGTAGCTCCCATGTGGACAGAAATATGTGGCTGCATGTGCCTGTTTGTCTGTCTGGGACAGGAGAAGTGGGGGGGGGGGGGGGGGGTGAGTAAATAAGTTCGATAGACAAGTCAGTGGTGGCGCCATATGAAGTTATCAATACTTCTCGCAGCAAAAAATTTTGAACAGCCAGCCGCGATAACCGGCATATTTTATGACCCACTCCGACTGTCCAATGGAAAAATAGCTCTCACAAAACATGGTGTAGACCCCCGATATCCTATGGATTAGAGTATGCAAGATGTGTTCCTCACCACTGCACCGACTGTATTTTTTTCTTTAGACCCTCAAGGCCATCTGTAAAAGGGTATTAAGGAGAATAATCAAGAGTTCCCGAAATGTGACCCGTTCCAATGCGACTTGGTGCATTCGCGAGCAAGGACGCGGAGTTTCTGTGCAGTGTCTGTCCTGGAAATTGGTATCGGCAGTTGGTGATCTGTATGAGCTGAGCGGGCAGCTTGGTCGGTCCGCTCGTTGCCAGTTATTTCACAGTGACTTGGAAGCCATTGTAAAGTTGTCCTATGGCCCTTCTCAGTCAGATGATATACCACCTCAGCTATCTCAAAGACTAGCTGCTCGTGCGGTCCACGGCGCAAGGGTATCAACACTGACCGCAGTGCCGCCTTTGAGTTCCAGAAAATTGTTCATATGTGTGTCGTTTTATGATGACAGACAATATGTAGCGCGGTGCTAAGCGTTGCTAGCTCTGCTTCCGTCGTAGTTGCGACGTGCGACGTCTTAAATTTAATAGTTGTGGCCATCACTGGTATCACCACTGCCGCTGTGTAGCTGTTAAGCAAAACGGATCCGTCGAAGTGTACGTGTGCGGAATGCCGGTACTTGTCGTTTTGGAGTAAGCTCAGTTTTTTTAAGAGCTGGTGGTGACAAGTCTGCTTTTTTTTTTCTCGATGCCAGGTATGTTCAGATTGATCTCTGCCAGCGTAAGGCACCACGGAGGAATCGATGGTGTCGAGGCAGGAGTGAAACAAGTCGGTATTGATTCACCACGCGGGGTTACCGCCTTGCTTTATTTACGAGAACTGTCTGCACTGACAGCCAGGGCAGAACCCAATGAGAACAATACTTCCGTGCTTTTGGAAGCCAGGTTCGCTCCCTCTCCTTCATAATGAAGCCAATCAAATGCTTTTAGGCCTAACTATACCTGTGTTCTTTCTTTTTGCATTGCGAATGCGTTTGCCATCCGTTCTTGAATCACGATATTTCTATTAAGACACACTGATGCGATCCACTGCGACGTGAATGAACTATAGTTCACGAGCCTATGCCCTGAATGAAAACGTCCTTGGCTCTGGTAATTGCTGCACCACATTTACGGCGCCACAGTTCCGCCTACGTTTGGGCACCGCTGTAGCACCGGGCGGTATTCAAAAACGGGGAGCAGAGCCGCCTTACGCACCGTTGCGTACGGCTGCACGTGACGGCTGAGACAATAACGCGTGGAGAGTGAGCGAAGTATGCAAGACAGCGATATGGCACCGCACAAAGCCGCGTCACGCTGTTTGAAACATACATTCTCTCGGATCGGGGGTGTCTTTGGCCTTCACTTTCAGACACATAGCCACCATTCGATGTGCGTGAAATTGTGGTGACTGGATTTATGAACTCCAGTCGAATACTTTGCTGGCGTTGAACAAAGTTTGTCAAGTTTGAAGCCGCGCGAGACTGGCTCTGTGGCGATTGATTTCGTCGGGCACAAAACATGTGTGGGGCACTTCGTCAGGATAGCTTACTCGACATATGCTTTAACGCTGCTAAGAATTAATGTTTGAGCGTGTAATTTTTGCCGCAATAACAGTGACTAAAAGAAATCAAAGTTTGTTTAAAATGGAGGACCTGCATTTTTTGCTTGAGTTCTGTAGGTTACTGGCTGTCTTAGTGTTATTCGTCGTTTCGTGTCGATTCGTCGTTCACTCGCCATCGAAAACGATCTTATGTGAGACGTGTTTTCTTACATTCCTAACCTACAATTTTGTTACATAAGCGGCTTTCGCGGTAGTCAGCTATCTTCGCTACTAACATATTCGCTTCTACTGTTGGCTGCTACTTCATGCTAGTTTCTTTAAGATCTCTGTAACTAACGCTAGTCTGAGGGATGGAAGCAAGAGAGTCAAATTTACAAACATTTCCTCTCGCGAGAAGTGGTGGCATGTTACCTATGCGAACATCTACTATCTTACGAAAAAGAAAAGATGATATTTTTGTTTACAGCTCTGATCAATGTTCCTGGAAGCCTTTGGTTGTATACCGTAGCCACGAACCGCATACGCTAGCCGCAGATGCGAATTCCACGACCATTGCTCCTGCAATTTTAGCGTCCACCTTATATTTTCCTGCACATTAGTGAACCCAAGTGGCCCAAGTTAATCAGAAATCCACAAATAAATTGTCGAACAAGAATGCCCTAAAGAAATCGTAAAATTCCAGGATTACTTTGCGAAACTATGAATTCAAGCCTAAACCACTAGCACTATAACCCTGAAAAGTCGCCGTCTATGTACCGTGTTTTGTGCTCACCTGTCTCTGTGGGAGTGCGTCTTGCTGGCAGCGTAAAACAACCAGGAAAACGCCGAGTGCCCATTATTAACCATGACTGCGCTTTGCGGCGCTGACTGCAGGAGTGCCCAGCTATCAGGGCGAGTACCTGAACATGAGCAAAGTGACGCGGCTGCACATGGGGCCATACCTGTGCATCGCCTTCAACGGCGTGCAGCCGTCCGTCAGCAAGCGCATACTCCTCAAGGTTGACTGTGAGTATGACATTGAATCCCACCATCCATGTCCGCTTACTGTAGTGAGATTAACTACGACTCCATAATATGAAACAAGACTGCTTCTTACGTTCACATGCCCAGGTGGTGGGGGACACTAGTTCAAAAAACCTATCAGTTCGGGCGAGTTTGTACTGTAACTACGTAGCGAACCATGAACAGTGCCAACAGGAGAGAAACACAGGGAAGCGTACAACTCTCATATCTTAGGCTTCTTTTTCGCTTAATATGGATTGAAATCGCGCATTATGAGACTAGTCACCGTTACATTTAAAATTCATGTCATTCAAGAACATACTCCTAGATTTTCACTTTCTCATATAGTGCGTAGTGTGATCGAAAACTTTTGTCATAAAGTCCAGCGATCAGTTTAATATACCGGCATGCGCTTCCAATCTTAACTAATGGCACAGAGGTATATAAAAGAACATAGGTACGCGTGATATAAAAAGCAACTGGACGTTGCCCCCGCGTGTTTCTGTCGTTATGGTTTATTCGCTTATTAGGCGCCCTACTTAAACCGAACTTTCAGTGTAGATTATAGCAGTGTTCTGCATGCTTTGACACTCCCAAGGGCGACTTCTCATAATTATCCCTGTCTTCATTTCCGCAACCTCGCTTTCCTTTTTTTTTTTCCTCTGCATGAAGTATTTAACCACATACCACACCTCATTCACACCAGCCCTTCACACAGTAGTCAATATCCCACGCATTAGAATGTACATAGAAGCATGAAACGTCGGTTCTGACTTTCCACGCACTGCCCGCGCAGTCGCGCCAATGATCTGGCAGCCCAACCAGTTGGTGGGCGCGCCGCTGGGCGCCGACGTGACCCTGGAGTGTAACCTGGAGACGCACCCTCGCGGCATGACCTTCTGGGAGCGGGACGACGGCACCATGCTCATCTCGAACGCCAAGTACGACTCGCTGGTGGTCGAGACCGGGCCCTACCGGCTCCTGCTGCGTCTCACCATACGCGATTTGAAGCCTGACGACTTCGGCACATATAAGTGCGTCTCCAAGAACCCGCTCGGCGAGACCGAGGCGAACATCAAGCTCCAAGGTCAGTGAGTGTAGTGCCGCGTTAAGTCGATAAGGACGCAGGAGCGTTGCAGGAATGCCATTCCTAACTAACCCTGTAACAAGTGCATGGAGCAGTCGATTAAGTTTTGACATTTGATATTAATCTGAATGTTTGATATTAAACTTAATACGTTGCAAGGAAATGTTCGTGCATAACCTGTCCCTCATTGAACATTGCCTAGAAGACGTGTAGGAAGAGCTAGGCTCCGGCATAATAACGCTAGTCGTCCATGTATAGACGGCGCGGCGTTCGCAGAACAAGCGCTATCGTGACACAACTCAGAAAATTGACTGGCAGCAAATTAGCAAATAACGGCATATTTGGTGATACTTCATGACCTATAGGACAACACAAGAGGGACAAATTATTCTAGAACCCCACACTACGACGTGCCTGATATTAAGATATTTTGTTTTGGAGTTTGTACCACAGAATTTGTTTTGTCTAAGGTAAGCACGAATGCTGAAATAGCTTTTTAAGCTTAGTAAGGCTTACATGCGTATTTGTGTTCTTATGGACCTACACGCAATTTTCACCAAACCAACGCATTTGTCCTAAACATAAGAAATTCTATTTCGGAAATCACGAAATTTTTGGACCATGCCTGATTGGGTCAGGTGAATTTAAGTGCGTTGTCAGCAACACACTATTTGGGGCTTGTAGAGCTATCGCACCAAATGAATCAAAAGCAGAGCATCGGCACCCGTTTCTAGTTTTCGCGTGGCAGTCATCGCCTGTTGTAAACAGTTTTGTTTAAACTCACTCGGACGTTAAACGTTTTCGCAGAAATACCCCGGCCGACGTCATCGACTGTCGCCTCCTCCAGAGAGTTTCAAGCAAAGAAACACTGGGAGACAACCTGTAAGATTGCGTTCCTCCGTGACAGTGCTTTCGAAACAACTCGTACTGTACAGTGTCAACAAAAATTTCATGATATTTTGTTTACATTTTACTTTCCCACAGTCGAGAATATGGTAGTGTTTTGATCGGCGCAAGGTGATTCATGATTAACTGAGATAAAAGAGCACAAATAAACAGAGACAAAGAATACATAGAACACAGCAAAGCTCTCGCCCCTTGTTCTCCGTCCCTTTTCTTTTTTTCCTTTTTTTTTGCGTTGTGATCATTTGTGCTATTTTCCCCCAGCTAATCAAGAATATGTTACCCGTTATTGCATTTGCCGCCGGTTCTACCTGTGTTAGCGCACTTCTGGAAAGAAGAGAGAGAGAGAGAGAATGAATAGCAGGGAGTTCAATCGGATGCGCGTATGTTTTTCTCCCATCGAAGAAAGGAACTGAAGGTTAATAACAAGGAAACAAAACATTACTCTCGTTGTTTTAATTTATTCGGTGATGCACATCGAGCGTGATGCTAACCAACGCCGCCTGCCGTATTAAGCCACTGACGCAGTAAACGTGTGCCTGTCTGAGCTGCGGACACCCATGATACAAGGAGCACGCTTCATCGATAGTGATCATTAAAAGCAAATATTCAATAAACGTAATGATGGTGATTTGAGGCTAACGCACGAGTAAGGTTCTGGCCGTCATATGTAGCGGTTAAAGACGCGGTGCTGTTCGAAAGTCTTCACACCCGCAGCTTTCGCGTGATCACGCGCCACACATCATAATTAGAAACGATAAAGCATTCGTGATGATTACTACGATTAGCAACCTCAAGATTCACAATAACGGCGCATCACCCCAGCCATCACTCTTTGAGGGAGAAGGAAGAGGAGAAGTTAACCAAAGGCGTGTCCGGTTCACTACCCTAAGCTACTGAAAAGAGATTAAGGGGTGAAAGGAGAAACGTGGAGAAGGTGAGGCTCAGAAGCCTTATATAAGATACGGGACAGGTGCGGCTCTCCGTACGCTTGCAATCGGTCACTTATCGCAGCCGATTTCAAGTACAATATAGCAATATTCGCTTCGCTTTGCACGGCCACGATAAATATGACCCAAGAATTTCCATTGCGGATAGTCTGCGGTCTAGCTGGCTCAGTTTAGTCCGATGAAGATCACGTTCGACATTAGCACAGTGGCACCAGTATCCCTATAGTGCGAATTCGCGACTCATTCTCGCAGAATAGCCAGCGAGGTATGTTTAGTTCACTGAATTTATTTTTGTTCAGCTCCTCTCAGCTTTTATACTGGAATATTTTGTGCAGGAATGAGCGGCATAGTGAACTACCACCGTCAGGGCTAAGATATGCAACCGCTGCCACAAGACTTGAACGCATATGCATTCGCGTATGTTCTCGCTTGGTGCATGTATTTAAGGACAGCGACCATTTCGGCTAATGGACTCGGAAATTATCTGGCCGAAAGGAATTGGTGATGAAAAAGACGTTTTCTTCCTTTTCTTTTCTTTTCTCGCTATCTAGGCGGCCCAGACGCAACGCGCTTAGGAAATGTATAAAAAGAAATCGAAACAATGTTTTGCGGGAAAGCGACCGCATCAATCTTACTCTTCGTCAGAAACTCGATCGAAGCGTTTTTAAAGCGACTACACCAAGTGCTCGGCGATGTAGTTGTATATACGGCTCAAACTACCGTATTTTATCAACAACTAATCCGATACAAAGCGACCGTTTTGCAACGTGGACAGTGGTGACACTCAACTTACAAAGAAAAGATGAATCCGCGATAAGGAACGCATTAGCTGAATGACGCTGCTTTTCGGAGCTGAGCTCAAATGTTGACCTTCGGAGTGATTTTATAATAAACAAGTCTTTACCACCATCAATCTTACGCGACTCTATCGTGAAAAGTTCCGGAAGTTGATCTAGTTATGCTTTGCTAAATGACCTCCCTCTTGTGAACTATGAACAACTCATAAGAATTCAAACACGGAAGATCTGTTACGCCCGTCTTTGGCCCGTCTTTGTATATTTTCAGCGACGCAGCAATCCAATGGGCCTCGACATCATTTGGGAACCCACGCTTCCAATGCTCTGCTCAAAGAAGGTTCGCATATGTAAACATTTGTTTCTTTGTTAAGCTGTGCGTGTGTGTGTGTGTGTGTGTGTGTGTGTGTGTGTGTGTGTGTGTGTGTGTGTGTGTGTGTGTGTGTGTGTGTGTGTGTGTGTGTGTGTGTGTGTGTGTGTGTGTGTGTGTGTGTGTGTGTGTGTGGTTATTTGTCTTCCTTATGAAGGTTCGCATATGTAAACATTTGTTTCTTTGTTAAGCTGTGTGTGTGTGTGTGGGGGGGGGGGGGAGGAGGGGGGGGTGGTATTTGTCTTGTTTATGATAATTACTTTACCGGTGCGACACTTTATAACAGAGTCACCTTCACGATAGGAGTTCTCCACTTCCGAAAATGTCGCTTGCGGCTGCAGTGTGCCCTGTATACGTGAACACGACAAATTGAGGAAAACAAATATTTGAGGCAAGAAAGAAAGAAAGAAAGAAAGAAAGAAAGAAAGAAAGAAAGAAAGAAAGAAAGAAAGAAAGAAAGAAAGAAAGAAAGAAAGAAAGAAAGAAAGAAAGAAAGAAAGAAAGAAAGAAAACGAATCTTTCCTTAGAGCTGTAATAGAACTTAGCTTTTTAAAAAAATTAAGCGCCTGCTAGTGGGTGACGTATTCGTTTGTGCTGGAAGAGCACCATAACCTAACGTAGGAAGTTTTGCTCGGGTTCTTGTATTCGTGGACAGTTGCTGACGCCCACGCGATTAGCCGCATGAATAAGTACAAATATGGACTTGCAATACATGTTTAAGTACGGCTATTGAACGAACAAAAGACTGAAAGACAACAAACAAGTCTGCATGTAGCCAAGTGAACATGAATTTTTCATTTCTGCAAAAGGAAGCCAGGAGGTTGTATGCGAAGAGCATCATTGTTTCGCTTTGAAATTCCTTGGCAAGAATTACCCAGAAAAAACAAAACAGGCGTGCAGCGACGAAACATTTATACATCTTGAACAACGTACGAACTAAGGATGATTTCAGGAAATAAAACGGGACAAATGCAGGTCTCACAAGTAAAATATATGCTACTAGGAAAGTGCGGTTTCTTAATCGCTCAACTTTTTCTTGCTTTTTTGAACATCTGTATTTCGTCATACATTTTGACTGTCGCCTTAAGAACGTCCATATCACGCATGCATATCAGGGAGTTCAAATAATGGCACAGTATATAATGTTAAGAGGCGGTGCACAAAGCGCGTGAATAGATTATGACATATGATTTTCATAAACTTTCGCCAGGACGCAGAGGGGAGTATTCAACTGAAGAAGAAGGAACTCAGGGTTATCCTCCGCCGAACTTCAATCAGGACTACGAGAGATCCGGTAAGTTTCCAGATGTTAGCTTTTTTTTTTTTCTGGCAATTTCCGTCTTCCAGCACAAGTTATTAGCGCCCGCGTTGTTTAGCTCCGTGGCATGCCTTCAACTGCAGACCCAAAATTAAGTTTCTTTCTAACTATTACTCCACTAAGAGTGCCTTGCTCTCATCAGTACTCGAATGCGCTGGCATACCAACTCTCGTTTCGCTAAGTACACAGATGGGATAAAACAGACATTTAATTAAATAATTTAAACAATCTTGGAGCAGTAAAGAGCTCTTCGAGCTACGGACAAAAAAAAAATTACTTCCCGACCGGGTGCGCCACATAACCTCGCCCCTATGTAATCAAGTGTGAGTACATATGTAAAAAGAAACGTACGTGTGAGAAGTGCGATGTAAATCCAAAGATCATCGTTAATATGTTGCTTACGTTTATTGTACGTCCATATATATGATAACGCCTTGCGTAATGTGAGGATGCTTGCCTGCTTTCTTTCTTCTGTGAATCGGTGAGGGTGCGACATCTTGCGAATTCGCATTGTGAACTTACATAACCTGGGTCACGACCTCCCAACTACACGCTGGAGCGCTTGGGTGGAAAGTAAGGAAAGAAATAAAGAAATGTCTCGGATTGCGGAATAGACAAAAAAGGGCCAGCACTTGCCCCCCGCCCAATACCACACCATTGGTCTCAGCCTTCTGCTAAATCGTAGAATACAATACATAAGGCAAAAAGAGCGATAGTGAACTCACTATCACTCTTTTTGTGCTGTGTATCATAACTATCACTCGTTATGAATGGCAGTGATAGTGAACTTGGCACTTTTGCCCCAACTCCACCGTTTATTAAGATTTTACAGGCGTGAACCTAACTTTATCTTTCTTTTTCTTTTTTGTTACACTGAAATTCTGCGAGATGACGAACAGCTGGCATGTATTCGTGGCATTAAAAGTTCAGTTGTTTTTGTTATACATCGTGTCACCTAATAGAAGCCTGTATTTACAACTAATTACTTCTGGTAGTTGTAAATAAGGGAAAGGTTAGCGCGAAAATGTTTAAGCTACATAGGAGTGCTTTCTTTCTGTGCTAAACTTACGCGGTACTTAATTGAAAGAAAATATTATAATGGATACGATTTAATAGTACCCATCCCTTATACGTAACTCTACACGCCATCATTTTGACAAGGTGTATGCCGATCATAATTCTACGTTGAAGATTAAACAATTCAATCACTTTATTCTTATTCCTCCACTCTTTATTAAATATTTGTGGTTTTGTAAAATGTATCTGTAGCCACGTTAGCCCCGCAAACATATCACTGCCATCTTCCCAGCTAAGTTCCTGCCGCACCTGCCACGCACGCCTTGTCTCGGGATCCAGTCTGTCATCTTCAATTACCTTCGGTTATCTTGCTTTCTCATGACATGCCCTGACAATTCCCATGTTTTCTTTCTGATTTCCTGTAAGACATCATTAAAAGCGCTTGTTCCCTGAGCCACTCCATTATGTTGTATCTCTTTCTATCTGTCCTGACGTTTCACCGATAATTTACTTTCAATATATGACGCGTCCTCACTTAGCACAGCCCCAGTTGAACTGGAGAAATACGGGAGAGGCCTTTGGCGTGCACAAGGTGTAAACGTGATGGTAATGAAATCACACCTGTATAAACACGAACAACACGTCATTTAAGTCGTGTCCTACTTAGTAGAGCAATTAATTTAACAGTATATAAATTCCAGGACTATGCCCATCTCAAAGTCACTTCAGCGTGTCAGGAACGTTCCCTAACTTATGCATCAGCCTGGCAATGTACTTAAATCAGAGGTTTGAGGTATCAGATCCCGCGTAGCCTACGCGATGCATTAAGCATTACCGCGATAACTATCTTCGTCTTTCTTTTTCCGCGGTTTTTTCCCAACTCTCGAAGCTTCGCTTCGAGTCACGTGCTCCATATTTAGAGCCGCGACGGCGCCCCGTCCTCCGAAGAAGCCCTCATTCGTACGGCGTACATACGTGTTTTATGAAGCCGCGACGGCCGGCGGATCGTCTTATGGCTATCTGCGCTGTTCCGCTCACAATGTGCCATCGTGACCGAGCCCTCGTGCGCGCATTTACATGCGACCGAGCGACGTGTCTTCTTGCCCTCCTACGGAATAAATGGTTGGACCCGCGTGTATATATACAGCGTAGGCCCTCCCCTCGTCACTCGCCGTATATATATAGTCGCCGGCAGGCATCCCTCGGCAAGCGGGCCGACACTGCAATTTGCGCGAATGGGCACCCATCGTGCACCCCGTTGTCGCCATCCTTTTCGTGCGTTCATTTACGGTCGCTCGTATAAAAGGAGAGGCCCCTTTACTCCCCGCCCCTGTTGCGCATACGCCGCTCTTCTCTTTTCTTTACGCTAACTCCGCACATTTTTATCTACGCCGCTGTCGTCTATATGTCAGGCCGGAGTGATCGGCTGTGCGTTTACGGCCAGAGAGGGGGGTCAATATATAGACGAAGAGGCGTCGCCCACTTGAGAAGGTCACGGGTTCGATCACCGCTGTTGTGGACGAAGGCGGCCACGTTCGTGCACGAGTGAAACGCGTGTGTTCACGCCTTCGTGGTCGGGAATTCGGTGTCCAATTAACTCGTACGTGATGCGTAAGTTAACTGTGCGTGAGACTTTATCTCGAGTAGCTGTGAAGATCCGCGGCTCAGTTACGAGACGACAGGTCCGTGCGCCGCCAGCCCTCCGACGACCCATTCTAAATAAATATTGATGATGATGATATTTGGTTTTGATTTGGCGCAGGAGCCATATTCTAAATAAATAGGCGATGATACGCACGAGCATTAGCGCATTCCGCGACCTACGTGTACGTAAAATAAATCGATACAGCCAGAGTATATTTCAAAACTTATGTCGAGCTACCCTCGTAGCACGATGACTGCGGTGGTATATCACCTTTTTAGAACTGTTGGTTTCTATGGAAGCTTGAGTTTTTGTTCAGAATAGCTATCTGCAGTGCCCGTGGAATTAGTTAGTTAGTTAGTTAGTTAGTTAGTTAGTTAGTTAGTTAGTTAGTTAGTTAGTTAGTTAGTTAGTTAGTTAGTTAGTTAGTTAGTTAGTTATCAAGGAGCCCTTTGGGGGTTTTCTTGTGTAATATATTTAACCGTCTACGGGCGTTCCAGTGTACCTGAAAAGCCGAGAGATACGCAAAGCACGCCTGTCATGATTACTACCAGCAGGAAGGACCAGGACTTCTTAGCGCAAACCATTTCGGCGTTCGTTCTTATTGAAACTTAATCTAAACGTTGACGCTGTTAACGATGGTGAAGATGATGCTATAGTTGCCTTATTTCTTCGAAGGCACGACGTTTCACTCATTGTTCCGAGCCCGCAAACGAAAACTGTCTGTGACTACCTTAACGCTAGCAACTTCACGATTTCGTTTTGTTTTCTTTCTGTTCCCGCAGCAGACAAGGACAGAGCGCGACCATCGTCGAATCACAACTCGGCCCCGCAGAGTCGTGGCACGTCTTCCGCCGTGGTCCTGGCCGCAGTCAGCGCACTACTGCTTCTTCGCCGCTGCAGCGTCTGATCGTCGCCTCCGCCGACGACCTGCTGCTCCTGGGAACCACGCGCGTACCGCTTC
This sequence comes from Hyalomma asiaticum, assembly GCA_013339685.2. Taxonomy (NCBI): domain Eukaryota; kingdom Metazoa; phylum Arthropoda; class Arachnida; order Ixodida; family Ixodidae; genus Hyalomma; species Hyalomma asiaticum. Next base: position 124,921,597 of record CM023482.1, on the reverse strand, counting down.
CAGACACCGAGCGCAGCCAACGTGAACAAAAACAAAACTGAAACGCATTGCGACGAAAAATCGCTTCTTTCTGTTCATTCGTTCCCGCCGTCAGCTTGGCTCGAGCTCGATATGGGGGGAAGAAAAAATTAAGGGAAAGAAAAAAAAGAAAGAACGACCTGAACTATCACCGTTAAACGTGCGACCCCTCGCGACAAGAACTGATGGACGCTCTGTGCATGTTGACAACGGTCCTTCGGTGCTCCTCACGTTTTAACGAGCGTCGTGGGAAGATGCTTCGGCCCGCTGCGCTGGAAAGCGACAGGCTCCTGCGCCCAACAAACCGAAGCAGCCGACGACGACGACAACTAACGCCTGCTCGAGCAACCCGCTGGCACAGCTGTGCCACCTACTCCCCTACTCCTCTTCCTCCAACTCCTTAAATAACCCCTCAATACTCCTTCTCGCTCCCTGTCTCTGTCGCGAAAAAAAAAAAAAAGACGAAAACGACGTGCCAACTGATGCCGACTCAAAGGAAAAGAACAAAGGAAGTTGTAAATCGACTGTTTTGAGAAATGGTGAGCGCTTAGTAGAACTGTGTAGCAGTTTAGCAAGTTGATGAGAGTGCAAGCTCGAGAGCTGCTGTTATGGATATTTTAGTTTTGAGTAGGGTGATTAAAGAATTAAAATACTTACGCACTTACGAAAAGAAAATCTGAGACTGAAAGTAAACTGGGTAGTCACATAGCTGCGTAGATAAATAAAACGGCGCATCTTATTTACGTACGTTTGTCTACTTTCGTACCTTCGTAATATCAATTATCTGCAGCATATCTTAAATTATGACAAAACATTCAAGGCTGAAATATTGACGTTGTCGCTCTTATGTCGACAAGTAGCAGGTGCTTAAAGTGCCGCGTCGAAGTATTTTGTTATGAGCATCTACTGTCTCCTGTCCTCCAATCTACAATTCGCATAATATGCTAAGAAAGTTCAAGAGGCGTAACACATACGCTTTGTAGGTGTACGGGTAACTATTTCTTATAGTGCGAGCGTCGTACTGCAGCAGCTCTCGACTTTCATGTGACCGTGTGTTTCGTGATGAAAGCGGGTAAGAGTGGACTCCTCGTGCTCTCAAAGCAGGCGCAGTTTTTGTCAAAATATCAGAAGTCTACGTGTCCTTGTTGCCGGACACCTTGTGACCTGCGTTCGCAGGGTCATCGTGGAACCGCAATTAGTTCCAAAGAACCGCGGTGCCTGAATGGGGCAGCTGTCTTTTCTGAGCTTCAAATCGCGAGGCTTTCCGCAGAACCTCTGCTAGGGGTACCTACGGCAGATCTCAGTCGTAGAGAGGCCTCGGAAATTTTGACAAACACTGCACCTGATCAGATGGCTGTGGCAGCAGCTTCGCTTCAACTGCTCTAATGGGTTCGTGTTTCTTTTTCTGTGTAGTCGTATAGAAGCCACACGAGTTGAATGCACTATTTTGGTTACGACACATCGCGCGAACGGTTTATTTGTGATTCGAAGAAGGCGAGAATTGTGAGGTTAAATCGCCTTTGGTGGTCCCGGTTGTAAACGGGACGCTACAACGCGGTGGTACTTAAGCGCACTAGTGAAGAAGGGCCACGTAGCATTTCTGTAGGACGGCAGACGTACAATGCGTCTTAGCTTCAGCGAGCCAACGCTTCTACATGCAGCCAAATTACGTCTTTGTATGACTGAATTTCGTCATTCCTGGCATTTGTAGACATCTATGTCGTGCGTTGCTGATACTATAAACGGTGCAATCGGATTATAAACATGGTATTAAACAGTTGACTTATCATCAGGCTCTCTGAAGCTAAACGGCATTAACCGTGTATATGATGCTGAATTTGAGGCCACTGCACCTTTATTTTGTTGTAGACAAAAAATGTTCTTCCTGCTGAAAAAGAGGAAAAGATCACGCTTATTACTGTGGTAGCTGATGTTTAGCTTTCGTTCACTCGGTGCGCCATAAATATATCGCGTGCTTCTGTACATATGTATACATTGAAGTTGATTTCTGTCTGTCTGACATCAGGACTACGGTACATTTTGATGCGCCAAAATTTTCTCATGAGACTATTGTGGCGTTGTCAATACTTTCCTTAAAAGAGCACAATTACCTTAACTACGTAGTGTCTTTTTTTTCTGTTACACGCTCACTTTCTTGTGCTGTGTTCTTTTTTTTTTTTCTTGCTCACTTGACTTACTGACAAGCAGCTTCTCTGTATTTACTGCTTGGGTCACAATAACGAGCTTTCGAAGAAATAAAGTTGTACAGTACGTGGAACTCAACAATCTCGTGTCTACATCATTGAAGGGAGGCAGTACATACATGCACCATACACTACTTCTGTGGCATCAGCCTGAATTAGGGCAGGATCTCAGCGCTTCCTTTCGTGTAGGCAAGTCAACGACAAGCGACAAAACACGCATCTACATCGAACAAGACAAAGCATGGTGCAACGCGATTTGCTGGAATGACGATTTTAAATAAACATTGATTTTGACCATTTAGAATGCACGCATGAAGTATTACATTGGACTCTCTATTTCGCACACTGTACATTTAATGTTCGTCTCGTACGCAGTGCTGTTAAACACAAGGACAAATATTTGTGCCCGCTTTTACATCTGCATCTTGCAATACGTGATCTTAGGCTGTTGCCCACATGTAACGCTATTTTTCTATAGCTGCCTTGAGAGATTATACGCTGAAGAACAGCTTAAGGAAGCGCTGTGTGTGACTTAAAATTCAAAAGAACCTTGTTTAGTTAGCCAATTCGCGAACAAAGTGAGCTTACATACATGAAGGCAATATGTAATCTGTTCTTAAACCGTATATCTGGCGTGCTCTATTTGAAACTGCCTCTATCTATCGGATCTTCCTCCTGCCTCCAGAAGAAAGAACACACAGAAAGCAGTAACTAGAATATAACAAACTGAAATGTCCCGAAGATCAAGATCTGTCACGCTTTTAGGTAAGTAGGTAAGTGGCAACAACGTGTTCCGTAATAGCAACGTTGACTCGCTCGCTTTCTACACACATTTCTTCTGGTGAACAAAACCAAAAACGACTTTTCAACTCCCGGCACTGGTTAGACAGTTCGTGGGTGTGCGCGGATTTTGTGAGCCCTCGTGTACGCCCGTATTCATGGCCATGACATGGCGGTTCGGTTGTTCCATCGAAACAATAACATGACTGAATAACTACCCACTAAGTCAATTAGTAAATCAATGAGCAAATAAGCATAAATAAATTTGGCGCGGCAAAGTCTACATAGTATGGTACATCTTCCCAACTCCAAGACATCTTAACTCTAAAGGGAAATAGACGACGGTTTCCTTCATAAGCTAGAAAACTAGCACGCTCGCATGACTGAGCAGCTAAAGTCGAAATATAGGCGAGAAATGGCTTCACAGACGTCGCGACAACATACTCACACCGGATGAAATACACGCGTACAGTCGGAGCTATCACAATCGCATTAAGAATTAGTGTGCCTCACCAACTGATAAAAGGATGCTTATTCTTTAGTTGCTCTGCACTGTGCCTGTTAACGAAGTTCATAACTGTCGCCTGATGTCATTGAGGTTAGAAACTCCGGCAGATGCATGCGCCGAGAGCTCTGTGACATATTCAAATGCAACAGTGCTTGTTTAATAACACCGAGGACATGAGTAGCTAGGTATAGTAATAAGAACTACATAATGCCTGTGTACTAGACGAGATGATAATAATAATAATAATAATAATAATAATAATAATAATAATAATAATAATAATAATAATAATAATAATAATAATAATAATAATAATAATAATTTCTGAGGTATTACGTCCCAAAACCATGATCTGTTTATGAGAGACGCCGTAGTGGAGGGCTCCGGAAATTTCGACCACCTAGGATTCTTTAACGAGCACTGACATCGCACATTACATGGGCCTCTAGTATTTCGCCTTCACCAAAATGTGGCCGCCGCGGCCGGAATTCAGCAGTCAAGTGCCAGAGCCACTAGACCACCGCGGTGGGTGTATACACGCCAGAGGAGACATTCAATTGCCGAATCAAGTTGAAAATAAGACGTCATTCTCGTGCCGCTTAGATTTTTGGTACGTATTTTGTCATTAAGCTACTTTGAGAAAGGACAAGGACATCCTGTAATCAGTGTTAGAAACACCTGCCTCACAGTGGGCCAAGACTGGCGTTTTTTATGACAACCGTTATGAATGAAATGGCGTACACATGCCAAATATGCACATGTAACGGGCATCTGAAGCCTCTACCTCATCCCAGTGTCCTGTAAGAAATGCTATCCAAGTTTATGCGAACCTCCAAAGGCCGAACTAATGAATGGCTCATAGCGCCTGTCCATTTTGGCTATATCTAAACGCTCGTAACACAAATACTTCTGCCGTTCCTAGCTTTCAATATTGTTTACAATATTCACCAATTCGCTCTGCGGAACGCACAAATACCGTGTAGACTGTAGTGACCGATGTTTCGCCCGATCTTTAAAAAAAGAAAGGAAAAGAAAGAACTTGGAGGACGCCTAAGCTTCACCTTTAATAGTGAACGCTACAGTGTCATTGAGCCCCATTCGTATCGCCTCCTCACAACAGCATTACATTTTCCCGTACATGCAAATTACAGTCCAAGCTAGCATCTGTGTAGGTCGTAATTTGCGGCTTCTCTAACGAATTTTGTTTGAGAAATTTAATTTTGTTCACCGAACGCAGCTGCGCCATGGTGGAGGGCTCGCGTTGTCGGGTGCTTCCGGAAACGGCGGCAGCGGTAGCTCGAGACGATTATTTGCCGCCGTCGACGCCGACACCTGACATTGTTGTGACGCGAGCTCGTTAACGTCATCGCATTAAAACAATGACATGCACACACTGCTTTTGTGGCACCAGCCTGAACTATGACCCAAGTTCCTTATCGCATCCCTAAGAGTGGGTAACTCATTCTTGAACAAAGAGCGACAATGGACAAGAAAAGTGAAATCCAGAGCAAAAATGTTCCGCTAACATTTCCTTATAAGTTCCAGTCAGCTCTCGCGCCAACTTGACGAAAGAGAAGAACTGAGAGGCAGGGCGAAATCGAGTGAGTTAGGGGGCGAGCGGGGAGAACACTCGCTCGCGGAAGATCCGGCGTCTTCGGCCGCCGAAAGTGTCACGGTCGACTCGATCGCCGCCCACCGACGAGAAACGTTTAGCTCTGGGTCAGTTGCTTCGCGCACGAGAGCGAGATTGAACGACGTCGGAAGCCATGTACGGACATGTCCAAAAAAAAAAAAAAGAGCAAGTAAGAAAGCGCGGTTGTGGAGCCGAAAGTATCCGGGCACCTACGAACGCTCCTACACCCTGCTGCGCGTGCAAAATAAGGCGGAAATAAAATGACTGAACGAGAATGGCGCTGAGGGAGGGCGCCAGAGATGCTAGCGGGGGGAAACGGGGTTACCGGGAGGCGATGCTGCCCGAGAAGCGAGCGCGATAAAAGGCCCCTCTCGCGACGAAAGGATGTCCAGGCAGGGAAAATCGGTGCGCCCTTATCAGCAACGTTACGGACCGCTGATTTGTTCCGTGTCTGCGAAGAATAAACCGCCTCGGGGTGTCTCCCTCTCCTGTCGTACACTCTCTTATTCTTTTCTCGTGCTGATTTTATTTATTTATTTTTTTGAACAAGCGGACAACCGTCTATGCTACGTTTTGAGTTTTAACCCCTTATAAACGCTTCCGCATTACCGAGAATCAGTTTTGTTCTCTCACGCGACTTTAATTATTAGCCCTCCTTCCCCCTCCCCCACCCTCCACCCCATCCCTTCGGTCTCGTCTTGTAAAACAAGTGCCATACTTCATGCCTCGTTGAGCTGCGTACACCGGTGCTATTGTTTACGTTTCAGGTGCTTTTTTTCCCTGATGTCCTCAACTTCCCCACCTTTCCGTCCAATCTTTCTTCATCCCCTTTCTTCAACGTGACAGCATTTCTTCTTGGCTGAACGGATCGTATTTTTGGTTTTGTGCTTTAAAGTTTCAATTATCGCACTAAGCTGAATAGTTACAAAACGACCACGCAATTATTAATCACTCTGTAGTCACGGGCTTCGAACATTATTTAGCCGCCTGGAGTGCGCAGCGACCTGCCGTCATTCCTTTTTCTCTCTACCTGAAGAGTCAACTGCCCGACACCGTCAATTTAAGGCGAATTTTCACGTGAAACCTCCGCTACTCCATGTTTCGCAAGGTCATTACTCATAGCCGCGTGGCCTTGAGCCGCCGCAGGCCCAAAGCGCAAGCGAGTGACGCAACGCCACGTGAGCTGCTGCTCTACCACGTGTTTAGCAGGCTTCTCGCCGGGCGATGGGCGCTGGCTTCTCGCAAGCCGTTGGAATCTCGTCAGAACCTGCGCGGAGAGGAGACATACGTCTCCGCACTCCGCGAAAGAGGTTTCCTCTGCTCCCATCTCGGCCGGTATACAACCGGTCACCTCCGCGTACCGCTGGCCCTACCGCGAGCGCTCACCCCATTCTTCTCATTCTTCTTAGCATCAATACAATAGATGCAGCTGGACGCCACGGCACAAAGTCTCAAGCAAATGCAAAGTTGCTTCCTACAACACCGGTGCAAAGGGAGGCTTCGGTGTTTATAGAGAAGCCTTTCGCTCTTAACAACTAGGTTTAGAAATAGCTTGCAGCTCAACCAAATTTTCCCTGTTACTCTGCGGACCGATTCCGCATAGTCTTACTCAAATGTCCCCGCCGCTCCTCAATGGACCGGTGTTTTCGTTTCCTCAGTCAAAATTAGTCTACTGTCTGGTTTCTAGCTGTCAACAAGCGTATTTCTATCCCCAGCCAAGCCAATCTTCCAACGGGTTCTCTATCGTGGGCATAAAGCTAAGCACGCAGACGCTTCATACATTCCTACTTCAAATTCAGCCAATGTAGCTGGGAACCAGCGTCCTTGTACTCAACAGCGGGACATTACAGAGTCACTGGGACACCGTGGCCTGTTGCGAAGCTATCCCTTGCGGGTACATAATTCCCATCGGTGTTGAAGTCGCAAGCACGCGCGGCTTTCAGTACATATTGTATAGCTCCGTCGTTTGCAGAAAACTATTCTTTGACAAGAGAGACTAGGATGAAGGGAAAGGAGATAATTGTCGCAGGGAACGTGTCTCGTGTTTCATGGAGCACAAATATTGTGAAATCAGCCTTGCTCTTACGAGTGGAACATGAGAAAGGTATCCTCATTCTCGGAACGACACAACCTCTTTTAAAATGGCACTGAAGCTGCTCAATATTACATGCACTTTACGACCGCTGTCTCCAACAGCGGCGTGCAGCTCTCGTGAAGATTTTGTGGGATGCCAGTCAGACATCCTCTTTCTATTTCAGTCACTTCTTATGCTCTGTAAACATTTCGAAATCTACGGCGTCTCCACAAAGCTGTCTCAGCTATTGCGCTCTATAAAGACTGGTTTTTGTATCTTTCCTAATAAAACACTACTCAGGGCTTTGATATCCCTCTTGGCGTCCAAAATTCAATGATATTCCTTACATAACCTGGATAAAAACACTGAGCATACGTTCGTGAAAAAAATATAGACCACTCATACAGGTGCTGACAACGAGATATATGTTTAGCTGTCGCTCTCCTTGCTTCAATTGGACCTATCCAGGGTCTCAAAATGCTCCATAGAAGTCACATTCCCTATAGTCCAACCGCGGTTCATCCCTGACGCCACGGGAATGCACAAGCCTGTAGTACAGGTTTCAGTGGGTTATAATTCAAGAGAGGGAATGAAAAAGAGGTTTTTCTTTTTTTTTTTCGTCCTTGAAATTTCCTGTGTATCTGAAAGTCGTCCTGATGCAGCTCCATGACGAAAGCTTTTAAGCTACTTAAAGTAATAACGGGTAATTTCCTTAAGTCTAAAGGCCCAGCCAACAGAAAAAGCAAAAAACACTCTGCGCCGTTGAGAAACTGCTCGCACGTCTTTTTATTCTACAGGACAGTAATTCCAAAAAAAGAAGAAGAAGAAGAAGAAGAAGAGGCAATGTCCCCCAAATGTGCGCGTGCTTATGGAACTTTCGCGTGACCTGCACTTTCAACCAGAATTCAAGCAAGAACTCTGGATGTGCTACAGTCAGAGGTCGGATGCGGTTGCAACACCGAGCTGTAGGGGTACTCGCAGGCAATCCTCTTTGGAGAGCGCCGTCATCATCCGTCTAGGCAATAATCATTACGGTGCAAATAAGCACTACCCCAGCCGCACGGCTCCGTCTCGTCGTTTAACGTATCAAGACTGATGCCGCACTCCCGTCTTTCGGAAGAGTGCTACATGGGAGTCATCCACTGCTCTCCCAAACAGGGGAAGAAATTTCGGGCCTGCCAATACATCTCGAGGTGTACGGAGCGATATGACAAACATGCCGCGGCGTGGGGACTAAACAAGACCGATCTCGGTGCGACCGTGGATGGTGGGGAAGCAGACGCGTTCCCGGGTCATTGTGTCAATGCGCGAGGAAATAAAATATGAGCCTCGCCAGCAAAAACACAACCCCGCATACACAAACAAATGAGGCTCAAACAATACCGAGCCTCATCCCTAGAAGCACCCGACGTCTCGCCCCCCCGGCGCGTCACATAAGTCCCACGATCCCGAGCGCAGCGTGTGGTATAAGGTATACGAAGCCTCTTCCAAGCCTGGAAACATCCTTGGCGATGGATATGATAGTCTTTTCCGGGCGGTGGCCTTTTAGCTCGCCGTCATTCTCTCACACTACAGAAACTTTCCCTTTCCCTCTGTCGCAGCCTGGTTGTTTGTTGTGTTGGGATCGGAGCGCTTCCGAGTCATCGGCCAGCAGACCAGTTGACCACAGCCTCCCCCCTCCCCCTTCCTCCCGCTTTTCCTTCCCTACGGTCCTCTATACTGTTCGCCCAGGGCTCTGGAATGAGGAGAGGTGAAGGAAGAGTGGTTGCAAGAGAAGGAAGACGCCATTACGGCGGCAGTAGCCGCCAACTCAGGCCGCCTGACCCGCGAGGCATGGCTGCGCAGTTCTTCTTGGCCCGCCAGGCAGCGTCCTCCCTAATCCTATTAGAAGCTGCCAACGTTTGCCGGCCTCCAGGCATCCTCAAGGTCCCCCCCATCTCCCTCCCCTCATTCTGTGTGTGTTGCATGCATCTTTGGTCTGCGATGCGGCGGCCGTACGTTTTCTTCATTTCACTTACACCCTTTCCTTTTGTTTCCATTTTGGCCTTCGCACGTTTCCGGGCCCCTCCTTCTCTTCCCAGCGTTTCCAGAGAGAGCCCCAGAGAGAGCGCAGCCGAGGTGCTAGAGATAGTCAGCATGGAATTGCAAGCGCTGCCCTCGTGGGCTTGTTTCTGTGCCGAAGCGCCTGAGAACAACAATAAGAAGACACTGGAGAGGTAAAAGGAATGCGCGGCGCTATCCACGTGACAGGAAGTTTGTTCAGGAGACCCCTTTCGTTGCGTGAATGGCCTGCTAGGCAGTTGCGCGGCTCTTCCACGATGACCGCTTCGGTGGATGGTGGGACGTGGAGCGAATGGCTAGTGTCAATGGCAAATGAGTGGCCACCGGCGAAGCTTGTTGCCTCTGTTGGGTTCACTCCTTCACCTGCGGCAATGACTACACGCTCGACTTAAGGATGGCGCAGTCTTATTCATTGAGTGGTTAAGAAGCAGAGGGGATGTTCTGACGCTCGGGGCGTAACAGTGTGGACATGTCTTCTCGGACGACAAAGTTGTAAGGAAGCCCACAAGCACGGGTTTCCTGTGTAAAAGCAACTTATGTCCTCAAGTTAATGAACACGAAAGGAAACGACGCTTTCAGATGGAGACCTTTGTTAGCAGACGAAAATAACGCTGTGACGAATACAGTTTCGGCAGGCAGCGTTCCGATCGAAAAGCAATTACGGAAGGCTATTTTCCTAGACCGATATTCGCATGTCGCCTAATGGAGGCTCATGTTTTACAGACTTCGATAGCACGGAAACATGGTGTAAATTCTGCTTACCCTGAGATGCGGAAACGCGCTTTGTTTTTTTATGACATTTTTTTATAGCGTACGATACACAATGCACATTAGTGTGCCTTGCTATAGGTGACTACCCAATGTGCTCTACTTGAGAGGCCAACAACTGAATTTATTGTGTTGTATGCATGGTAGCTTAGGTATTCGCGGCAGTTTTCTGCTGTGCATGAGGTCACCATATTGATTTTTAGCCAGCGCTGGCCACGTTTAGTTGACGGTGGAACGCAAAAGCTGTCGTGTAATGTGCTTTCCGGTTACGGTGCAGAAACAGATGGCCAACGTAAAGCCACATAATTTAACTTTCCTCACTGTGTTCAATCTCCTCCTGACAACAAACATTGGAGCGGTCGATGCGTCGTCGTTCCGCACTCCTGTATTGGCGCTGCGGTTGGACTTTACTCGATGTCGCGTAAGTCCGCACTGCCCCTGTAGCATTCTTTCGTTTAGTTAACGTTCGTTATCACCGGGCATGTAGTTATATTTACCGTCTGGGTTACCGTGACACAAACAGACCATGTTGTGCCGTTCACGGCTCGCCGTCGCATTTATTAACTTCATTGCTCTTTCCTTATTGAAATGGCCAAAAGCCCCCCGTGCAACACGTGCTCCTGGGACGGAAAACTTGCACACGTCGCGACCGATAAAGCGGTAGAGTGACGAACCGACTGGACAATGGCCCGCTGCCTGGAACAAAAAGAACAAACGAAAAAAAAAACCGAAAAGATATTCCCAGGGCCGCGCCGAGGACGCAGCACAGTGCTAGATTTTGCCGTGTTTATTAATGTTTTCTTGCACTTTTGCTTTACTAGTGCGTTCACTACGAAAGAGCCATGAAGAACACTTGCGTAGACAGACGACGACGATGACGACGACGGACGACGGCGACGACGCGACGTTAAAATTCGCACTAGCCAACAGAGAGGGGCGGAGAGGTCAACGAGATGTTACTATGTGGTCTGCCTTGCGCTGAGGTAGGCAAAACAGAGTCAGAAAGACGAGAGAGAGAGAGAGAGTAAAATTTTATTAATAAAGCAATAATAGGAGAAGAGAGCTCCTAGTTCTATAACCTCCGCAGAAGCTGGACGTTTATTGCAGCTCTGCCCAAAGGATCACTCACCTCGCCCCGCTTTATTGGTGCCTGTTCTTCGGGCACGTCTCGTTCTTATAAAATGCGCTACGTATTCTCAGTGCCTACCCAAGCACCTGCGATTGCAAGGATATAACCGTTATCACCGTGAATTAAACTGCATCAAGTGTAGATTTCCTATAGACAATCATCATTTTTTTCGGTCACTTCCGCACATAGAACTTAACGACGGGTCGGCGACGCTATACTTCTCAAGGGAAAAAAAATGGAAAAGGAAACATGGGTCACTCTCAATCTGGATGGTAACGCAGTCACTACACGTAAAATTCCGCATTTATTCCCATTCTACCAACACTCGATGTCAAATCCTGTTGTTGTCCGGTGTTACCTGAATGATATCCAGCGTTAGTAAGTGCTGAGTAAAGTTTGCGAGTTTGCTAATTTCGAGTGTGCACTGCTAGAACGCCGACACTGTTTTACCTCAGCGTACACAATGATTCGGTTGTCTATCATTTCTAATACGTGTTCCTGTTCTCTTCTTTGCCAATGCCACTCACGATGAACAGAGAAGAGAGCATTAAGTTGGAAAATACGGTTTACTGTATCTGTACAGAGAGTACAGTCGCTCCTTTTAGAATTTCCCTCGAGGCGTGGCTCTTATGGAACAAATAGCACAATTCCGAGCGCTCAGAATAAATACGTTGGGCTTAGGCGTAATCCGGGCGCTTTTGCATGAAACCAGACAGGCAGGCAGAGCAGAGCAAAAGCGTTTTCAGTGATTTACAGCGTTGGTTCGGTTTCGTGTCTTACCGTTCCCGAAACGGAATACGTTCATTTTGTATTTGACCTCGCTTGTATGGACATATGCACCACTGGAATTCTTCATTTTTGTTCATGATTATTTTTCCGGCTATCTTGCCCTCTACATATAGGGATCACCTAAAAGTCCCACCCGGGACCAGAGGAAATAAAAAAAAATAAAAGAATGGTCTCTGGCTAACACACAGCTTAAACGATGCATTGCTATGTATACGCCAGTTTATTTTAGGGGTTCTAAATTTGCCTGCCACGTCTCTTAATCGAAACGATTAACTTGCAAGGTTAACGCACGTTAACGTCATAACAACGAGTATGTAGCCAAACATGTATCATTACCAGAGATATACACAGCACAAAAAGGCAACAGATGTCGACGTGCAAACTTCGTCATGCTATCATGCATGTAACCAAAGGTTACAATCAAATGTTCTTTTTCAATTGGGAAAGAATGATATTAAAAAAACGGGCAAAGGCAAAGCGACATAAAAACAACATGAAAGGAAACAGACAAAACCAGGGCTTTAAAATTAATCATTTTTTTTATGAGATCTGCTACGTTTTGTACCAAAACTGAATTGCACGAGCATATGACATTTCATTTGGTCATCTAACTTCAAAAAAAGGAACAGTAAAGTCTACACCATTAGCTCGTTTTATTTCCTTTTTCTAGATTACCGCAAACCAAATCTTGCTTTCATTTATACATTAATTTCTTCATAGTCACTCGTCTCACGTGACAGATGGGCGCACTGATTTCCCGTTTGGTTTGCGCAGAAAAGCTCACGCGATTAAAAAATAAAGAACCTGTTACACGACCTCCAATTTGGTTTTGATAAAGTTGTGTTGCACTTAAGCAGGAAGGTGTGGTATGTTAAGTTTTGAAGAACATGTTTCTTTGCCGTAACGAAACAGTTATCTCGAATATTACTTTTGTTTATATTTGTTTGACCATAAAACTGCAGACAAGCACAATGCAGGACGTTACATTTATGCCTAAAGTATTACAATTTGTCAACATTTGCGAACGTCCTACAAAATAGGGCGTTAATATATTAAGCATAACAAGCCAACTTCGTCGTGTACGAATGTCTCAACAAACGTTATTTTACCCCGCCATGGTGGTCCAGTGGGTACGGTACTCAGCTGCGGATCCGGAGGTCGCGGGATCGAACCCCGGCCACGGCGGCTGCGTTTCGATGGAGGCGAAATGAACTGTTGAGGCCCGTGTACTGTGCCATGCCAATGCACGTTAAAGAACCCCACGAGGTCAAAACTTCCGGAGCCCTCCACTACGGCGTCTCTCATAACCACAGCTGGTTTTGGGACGTAAAACCCCAGCAATCAATCATCAATCAACAACCGGTGTTTTCATAAATATTACCGTTCTTTAAGTGCTAGCTGCGAATATAATGCGGATGTTTGCCTTTGCTGCTTAACTGTAGGTATTTAGAGACGATAACTCCAACGCCTTTACATTGCAGCGTCCCTCGTGCCCCAGTGGGCAATTTTTTGCATGCAGAGTTACGGCATATATATTCCCATCTGCGCAACTCCTCAAGTTAGGCATCACTTGCACCAGTGCCTAATAAAATGAGCAATATTTCCTCCTTGATTTGAAAGAGGGAGAGAGAGAGAGCAAGCTTTTCTGAAATTGAGTCTCTCTGAGTACCTAGAAACAGATAAATGAAAGTTCTTTAAATTTCCCCGCAAGAAGTACAGCGAACACAAAATAAATACAGTTAAAAGCAGTAAACCATTTACTTTTAAAGCGATTCTAGGCCTGAGGAAGAATTTTCTAGGAAACAGCTTGCTTGGAGCCCTCAGACTTTATCTAACGGGCACAAAAAACAAATTGCAATAAAAGGTAAAATTTCGCCTATATTGCCGAGATATGGTTGAAATGACGAATCTGGATTCGCCTCTCCGTGCACCCAAGTTGTTTCTCCATACGTGCAACTGCAATTTCGCAGAGGCAACACCAGATGGTGCACATATTGAAACGTTTCCGAGTAGAAACGCATTTGTCCCTAATGACTCGCCATGAGCATCGCTCGCTGCATTGGAATGAGTCAAGCTCCTACGAATTTAAATAATCGATATTGATAAAAAAATCATGCGGGTGAAAAGGAAGAAAAAGAAAAGGGCGTCGTTGGCTAGGATGGACACTGTGTGGCAATTTCAGATGGCGCAGAAACAAACAAACAGCGACGAGTGCAGAATATTTCGCTGTGACCACAGCTGCCCACGGCCTACTCAATATGCGCGTTTCATAATGGAGAAATAGCCGCATGCGGTTCTATAGGCACGCACTCATATGCTCGTCTACGACTACTGCGTCCGATATGACGCAGCTTATATATGAGTTGACTACGAGATTCACACAGAGGAAGGCGAGTCGCAATTATCTTTATTAGAAAAATGCAGCCCCACATAGCAATGGTAAATCAATGAATACAAATTAAGCCCTCTAAAACACTAAATTCTCGTAAAATTCCGTACCTCATCCACGAAATGCAGAACTGGCAATTAACACAGGTTTAAGGTTACGAAATGTTGCCGAGCGAATAACATTGCAGGAGAGAAGCATCGACTAAACATTGAGCAATCTCCATAATGCGTTTTGGGAGCTGCATTAGCCACCCTAAAGAAGACGCGCGGAAATACTGCGATGGTGGTCATGCCTGAGTGCTGGAATATACGATGTGCTCAACATGCTTTAGAACTGCTTGTCGAATATAGCACACGTTCAAGCAGTCTTACATATATCAGGCTCGATCACAATTGCATCCAGTATTAATCGCGTCAACCGTGAAAAAAAAAAAATCCTGCAGATCCCACGCATTGTGGAAATCGATGTCATGCGCAGCATTCAGCGATGACATTGCCTATGGCGAATCGTGTGGCATTCAGCCCCGCCCCGGTGGTCTAGTGGCTATGGCACTAGGCAACAGTCTTCGAAAAAGGCCGCATACGTTCGGCGCGCACCTCAATGGCTGCTTCTTTAAAACACTCAGTGTCCACAACGTGATAATCCGTAAAAGCCCTTTATGGGCGCTCATTTCTTGCGCGTAAGGCGCCGGGATCCTGGCTGAAACCTGAAGGAGGTTAGCTTTCAAGGCACAACGACAGTTTCTCTCAGATAGTGAACAGTGAGCTAACGAATATATAGAGGGCGAACGGCAGGCTCACTATATTAGTGTTCTGACATTTGAAAAAAAAATTTTGATTCTGCGCAAATAAAGAAGTCGCAAGGAGACAAAGCAGGCAAGTATAGGCGCTAGGACAGTGCCTGTCCTTGTCTAGCTTGTGTCTCTGTGCCCGTTTTATTTTCGCTAAATCACCTTTGTTCAGAATGCACAACCAACTGGCCAAACAGAATGTCCCACGTCTGACATTTTGTTGCAGACGCTTTACAGTATTTTGTAGTTTCAACCTCAAGTTTATGTTATTGGTATTATTAGTATTGTTTTTAGCACTCGCAATGCTCGCCTTCTCTCTTTTCTCTTCTTTCTATATTCCCATTCCCTTACTCCCAGCGCAGGGTAGCAAACCGGACGCTCGTCTGGTTAACCTCCCTGCCTTTCCTTTTCTTTGTCTTCTCTCTCTATCTCTCTCTTGTTTCTATGCGTATAACTATGGAGTCGCCAGTCCGTCCACCGACAATTTTTTTTTCCTTTCATAAACAGAAGATAGTTCAGCCCATTCAGTCCAGCAGGTCTCGTAGAGAGACTTGGCTTGTAGCGCCGGAACGGTGAACGCTGGTATACGCGACGCACTGGCTACTCCGTTTGCAAACTTATTGCGCAAGTCGTTCGTTGCAAGTTCAAGCTGTCCATGCGTAGAGGGTACGGGAGGGGTATGACCAGACTGAGCGTCACCAACGCTGGAAATACTTCCGGCCTGACTCAGACACTCGTTGGCGCCCCCGCCCGTCTGTAAGCGCTCTTCCTTCCGGGTGGAAATTGCCTCTTCCGGTCGCAGTTTGGCCAACGGCGCCTCGCTGAGTGGCGATTCTTGATTGGCTGTGGCAATTAGGTTGCGGCGGCGTCTCGCCCGCTATTTTCCCCGCCCTATGCATGGCGCTGCCCGAAAATAAATAAGTAGACGGGGGCCGGGGGGAGGGGGGGCATGAACTTTCAGTGACAGGCAGGACATCGTTTATAAGATGGCGTGGTGGGGCTGTGAACACTAAGAAAAGCATTATAAGAATAATAAAAGTATGGGTGTGATAAGTTATACCTGGTTCACTTTCTCTCGGAGCATATGAACACACCTCAGGCTCTCAATCCATTGAAGACTTTCGAATACACTCCGGTACTAGCGGTGCTTCGCAAGAAGTGTGTCTTCCCTTTCATGACAACGAAAAGAGCTCCCAGATTTCGTGGTAATTTGATGCGGGCTAAGGCATTATAACTGACATGCTGGCATTTAGGACAAAAGTAAAAAAAAATTGTAATCATTAGTTATTGGTACTTAACGATGAAAAAAATTGTAAACAGACACCCTTACTGCCAATTTTTCTAGAGCTTGTCTTGGGTGTTCTTTTGTCATATAGGTGGATGATAGTTGCGAAACCTTGTACAGGAGTGGAATACCCGCTTAAAATTCACCATGCCCGCAAGCAATCGTCGCCAATTCACGTCGTTGTCTCGCGGACTCCTGCAGCTGTCAAACTATTTACTTGCTTAAGCGAAGTGACCAAAATAAGAAGTTTCGTTATAATTACAAGAACACTCACACGTTCGAGGTATTTATGCTCCTATAATTGCTGGCCGTACGAGTTCTTTTCCCCCTGGCAGCGTTACGCAACACTCTCATCAAGAATTTCAGCTAGCGTGATCCCACGTCTAATCACTCATTCACCTTTATATCCTTGCACTTGGTTTTCTTAACTTATTTTTCTTTCATTGTAGTTTCTGCTGAGGCATCACGAGCTTAATTTTATTGATTCTGCGCACTTATCAGCTGCGCCGGAAAAGCCTGCGCCCGTTCGCTATCAGCTTCTACCGCTACAGCTGTATACATGCGTTATCGCGTGAATTCATTGTGTTCGTTATATAAACACGCCAGAGGACAATCCCACTGGCCCCTTAGACGAGACGTTAATGACGACGTCAAAGCTGACGTTGCCACCACTTTTTTAATCCTTTTTTTCTTTTTGTTTCGACGAGCGCAATCGTGCCGGAAGCGACCCCCGAGGCGCGCTCCGTACACGAGGGAACAAGTCTGGATGCGTGGCTGCGTTTTGTTCGAGGGCTGCCACAGATTTTCCCTTCTGCTTCCCGCTCAGGGAGCGAGCCGTGTAATTAAGATCCGAACCAACGATGCGTTCATGTGTGACTCTCTCGGGAAGGAAGTGTCTAAGAAATCGTGTCATAGAAAGTAAGAAAAGAACTATATCGCGAATGTAACGAGGGAGTAAGAAAAAGGGGGAAACACAAATTCCTTCGCGAAATGCCGCCGCAAGACGAGAGACACGCAGTGATGGGGGAGAAGCGAAACCTTCGAATCAGACGCGCTGACCGTGTTTGGCGGACTCGCTTTATTTTTTTGACTGATTCCCTCGGGAGATCACGCGCCCGTGACGCAACGTGCGCGACGCCTGTTCATTACTGTTACGCAATCGGGATTAAACGAAGCCACTTTCGAAGGCAGTCAAGGACGCGAAAGCCCTTTAAGACCCGAGGCCTTCCCGAGTGTATTGTACTAACAATTCTCTGTTGCCTCTGCCGCGGCAGCTTAAAGTGGGAGCTTTGTGTACATGCGTTCAGAATGCCACCGTGTCATTCCGGCTGCTGCGCGCATCCTAGTGTCCCGATGTAGGCTTCGGTAAACTAATATAAAATACCGGCATAGTATGCAACGTTGAAAAGATGAAAAAATACGGGAGGCGGGGGGAGGGGCTAAATTTTTACTTTAAGAGTGCAACGCGACAGCGTTTTCGTGCCCCCTTCTCATTCGCTTGCCATGCTCTTGAGTCACATAGTGCGTAGGTGCCGTGGCCCCAATATTCATTTATTAGTTCACACTCTGCCTGCGTCTTGCGTTCCCTCCCTCGGGGTCCGGTACAAGTCGACTTGTACCCATCAGTACTAGCCATTGAGGAATGCTCCGCAGTACGCCTTGTCCGCCGTGGTGGTGTAGTGGTTACGGTGCTCCGCTGCCACCCGATCCCGGCCGCGGCGGTCGCATTTTCGATGGCGGCGAAAATGCCAGAGGCTCGTGTACTGTGCGTTGTCAGTGCACGTTAAAGAACCAC
Source organism: Hyalomma asiaticum (assembly GCA_013339685.2). Lineage (NCBI taxonomy): Eukaryota > Metazoa > Arthropoda > Arachnida > Ixodida > Ixodidae > Hyalomma > Hyalomma asiaticum. The sequence goes on along the minus strand of CM023482.1, from coordinate 124,903,374 downwards.
AGGTGGTCTAAATTTCCGGAGTCCTCCACTACTGGCCTTGCTCTCCTGTCTATCTCTTTCACTCCATTTCCCCCACCCCTACGGAAGCTTAGCCGTGCTCCCTGCATGGGCTGGAGAAATTAGCGTCCTTTCCTAACCGAACCACAATCATCATCATCATCATCATCATCAGTACGCCAGGCACCGGAACGCGGTACCGAATTCATCACATGAGTGTGAAAAGCAAGCGAGGCTGCGGCGCTGACGTCACAGCTCCTTCAGTCGGCATTCGCGAGCAGTGGAGTCTTTTGCAGCCCTATGCAAATGCCGAGCGCACAGGCGCTGCGTTGGCAGCTTTTCTATTAAGAGCTAGAATTGTTTGAGTTTCGTCGTAACATAATTAAGTTTCCTGGTAAAGCATGCAAGTTTCTTAGTAACAGAATTCAATGTCCGAGCTATAATGTGTATAGGTGTTAGTGAAATGGCAGCTTCCGATCCTTTAAAGACGATAGTCTTTCTTGGGATACTTGAACGCAGAAATTTTGGTCTGTCTTTCTGTTTGTCAGTCTGTCACACGATCCAGCCACCCGGCCAAAGTTTAAGCACTTGCCTAACGCCCAGCCATCTTGAACTGGTAGCTGCGTTCATACTTGTGAACATTCTCGATCAGAAAGCAAATATGCATATCTGAGGCGCTACATCAATACGTAAGCATTAGGTAGTGTGTTCCTTTACTAGAAAATACATAGATACATAATTCTAAAGACCCTAGTGTTTGTTAGGCTGCGCTAAAAATGCGACGCTATGCACGAAAAAGGCCTCTGCCGACGATTTGGTGCTGCCACCTGGCAGTTGCCCAGGGATTCTGCACAAGCTCGTGTTTCCCGACGGCGCTGCCAGATGGTGTCCATATCTACACACAGCCTAGTACGGCTGGCAAAAGACTATCGTCTTTCGACGACATTTGCAGCGAAGCACGCAGATACGCGGCCAATATTTCAGCTGGATTTTACTTTGACAAATTGAATTTTGTTCACTGAAATACCTGCGCCACGGCGGTGGGCTTGCGTAACGTGCTCCGGATTTCTACGGCGGCAGTGCCAGTGGTGTCACGAGATGGTGATTTTTGCCAGACGCCTACGCCGACACCGGAATTCCTGCGATACGAAACGCACAAATAAGAGCTCAAAACAGGGTTTTTCCCTTCGCATCCAACAGTAGCGCTGTGCCACTGCAGTGAGCCTTCGCGCCGGTGGTGCCATCACGTCGACAGCCATCGTGCCGCAGTCGTAGTCGTCACAGGGGTCTCTAACGCCACATATTACAAGCAAGTTTAGCCCAACTCACGGCACTACTGCGCTTATGTCTGCGAATGTAAGTGCAGCGCGCGTACAGGCACATAGGTAACCCTTTACTCATCTATGCACGCTGTCCACTACAGCACACGAATTACGCGCCAGCGAGAGAAACATAGCCCGGAGCCTTCGTTAACGAAACGTTCTCAATTGTTTCGGCGAAGTCGTCGCGAAGGCACGGGGATGCAGGAAGGCCCGAGGTCATGAGTTTGCTTCTTCGTACTTCTTCTCAGAACCCGACACTTCGTTACTGTCAAACGCTACCGATGTCCCCAAGTTTTTTTTTTCAGCAGAAGCTTAGCTTCCATAGTACAGGATTATTCCAGCTTCGAGTTGAAAGTCGTTTCGAAGACAGCATTTGACCTTAAGCGTTCTTTCTTACGGCCAGCATTGTGAACCATCTTAAGCCCCGAAGGCGTACGCGATTGTTTTTCCCTGAAGAAAGAGAGCTTTCACTGTTAGGAACCCGGACAAACGACAGCTACCAAAGTAAGCAGTGCCGAATAACCACGCTGGGTTCCGTTGTTTGTTGCCATACAAACCGTCAGAAGCATACGGAGTGTCCCCTTTCTCATTGTTTGCGAGTTTCTGCGGGCATCTTTGTAGTCCCCCACTCATTCCAGGCACTTATGAAGTCGCAATACTTTCACACAGGGGGCGCCGTCGTTGTTAGCGGAGTGCGAACACGCAGGTTGCACACTGGCGACCAGGCTTGCTAATCTGATTAACTCAGACACATTGTTACCTCTATAGTGTTTTACCCTCTTCTGCTTATTGCTGTTCGCTACAGTAGCTGCAGCCTCGGGGGTGAGTCTTTTGAGTCGCGATTGCCTGAACAACGCCACAGCGAAGAGAAAGCGAACGTGTCAAACGCAAAACATCGCCTGTCACAACGAGCGAGAAAGCAAAACGTGAAAATTTTCACTCCTCGATGCTATTCTCCGGCTTACACCATATAACATCGTTTTGTTTGCTATCTTTCTTGAAAGTTGCTTGCTACGCTCTTATTCCGGTTCTCGTTGTTCAACCTGGATCCGGGGAGTCACGTGCTTTTCTCTCAACTGTCATAAGGTCGAAGAAAACGCGAAAAGCCGAAGGAAACTTTTCGCCTTTTGTGCAGTTCGCCTTAGCTCTCAGAACACTGCCGGAGGCACCGCTTTGCGCACCCAAGGTTGACACGTTTCGCCATGGATTTCTAAAGGACTCTCTGAGACACCTGCACTTGTCTGTACGTGCGTGAGCGTTCGTGTACGTGTGTAATTATACGTACACGTCTGTACCTACCTGCGTGTGTGCGCGGCGAGCATGTGCGCGTGCGCGAAAGTGTGCAGATGAAAATTGAGGCGGGTGGAGGGGGAGGCGCGTCTCGTGTTCGTGCACTTTGTCGCGCCTCGTGTGCAGAGAAAAGCGCAAAAGTGCGAGCCCCCCCTCCTGTTTTTTTTTTTTCGTCTTGCGAATACGAAACGAGGTTTGCTCGCAATAAGTTATTCAATTACAGCTTCCGTTTTTTCGTGCGGTAGAACGAAGCATTTCTGCCGAAAGCGAAACATAAGTGGAAGCTAAAGGCTTGCACGAAATTGGTAATGATGTTTTGCTACTCATTACACGAGCTTGCGTTTAACCGGATTATCACGGGACGGCAACAGGTGCATGAGTAGTCGTTTACTTACAAAACGCATACTTTAATAAAGACGCTCAATGCATTTTTTCCCCATTTATCTTACCCGTACCCACCAACGGAGCAGAAACTTGGAGGCTCACTTTCGTGCAAGCCTTGAGATTCCTTTTCTTTCAGAAATGCCTCCTTCTACCGCACGAAAAAAAAAAAAAGGGAAGCTGTAATTGAATAACTTATTGTGAGCAAACCTCGTTGTTGATTGCTCGAGTTCAGCTTAACTGATAGGAACACAACCTCCCGACTATGTGTTAGGCTAAATGTCATTTTGTAATGACGCTCTTGTGGAGGTGCCGCTGTGCCTGGTGCGAAGCAGATCCCAAAAAACTCCGACTGAAAGACTACAGTAAACTTAGCAGGCAGATATTATTTGCTTGGAAACCAATGAAGCAAAATCTTCAACCTCTAAAGTGTATTAACGGCCATCGATGCTTGCGTTCCGGAAATAGACGTACGTACACACGTATACTTGAAACTATTAGAGTGCCAGCTTATGAACACTGACGATTCTGCACACGACCAAAGCGCAGACATTGCGAAAATCGAATGCCAAACACGCCACATACACAGTAGAGCTTCGGAGGTTCTGGGAAGCGCCTCCTGTTCAGACGTTCTACGCGCTAACGAAAGCTAAAATGAAAATTGAGGACGCTGCGCCGAGTGGCGCCCGACAACAACGTTGCAGGGAAGGCCGCCACGCAGAGCAGGCGCAAGAAATGCGAGCGCGTGATAATGGAAGTCATCCGGAAAAAACAGCACCCTACTCGCCTCTACAGGGCATTATCCAACCAGCTCGTGGTTAGCAGCTGACGCTTACACGCCATTTAGACACTCCCAGAGGAAATCTTGCGTGATCTTTTTTTTTTTTTTTTGTCTTTCTCTGCACTACTTTCTTGTTTGGTGCCCTAGTCTGGGGCACTCAACAGAAACTCGCGGCTGTCAGCCTGCCTTCCTTTTTTCTGTCTCTCTCTCTCTCACGCACACTTACACACGCACACACACTGTTACTGAACCAGTAAATCATACAGCTGAGTGTTCATATGCCCACAGATGCTTTCAAAAACAGCTTGCTGTAGAACACTTGTCTATATAGTTCAACAGAATGCCCACACTCATCTCGTAGCATCCATAGCGTCGCGGCGATAAAACACACTCCCCCACTTAAGCCTGCACCTAGCGATATTCTGTATGCTAACAGCAAACGCTCCACGATAGTGGGCACATGCGGGTTCGAGCAGACAAACCACCACATTTTGAAGGTTTCTCGACATAACTGAGTGCAGCGTAGTCAAATGGCTGTTGAAAGCGTGTCGAGACGAAGCTTTACGCCATCTTTGTGTAGGAATTACGCACGAGCGCTGATTGCTCTGTCGGAAACGGTATTTCATCCACTGCTGAGCCTTGTATGCGTGTTAACGTTCGTCATAATTCATCTCCACCCATCCTCGAAACGAACGCCTTCGCTATTTTTTAACACCCTGCGTAAACAGCACTTGTTTGCCGAAGCTACTTTAGAAAACATTATCACGAGTATATGCAATGATGCGATGTTTCGTGAAACACCACGAACTCTAAAATCATGTTCGATGCACACCAAGGCTTGGATTAGCCTATATTAAGCGGATAGGATTAACGCACCGCTTTTCCACGCAACATGAACGCACCAACACTGTTGCCTTAGCAACGTCCGTCCCACATAACAAGTGCAAGCCCAGGGTTGACAAAGACTGAGCACGTGTTTTTGTTTTCGAGGATTAATAGCCGCTCATCATTTAGAGACGGGGTTATATACGGTTCTATATAGCCGCTCAATTATTTGTTCCTTTATTCGTTACCTAGAGTTCTCTCGTGGGCACCGCAGTAGTGGGGCTCCGGCAACAACAATAACATTCTTTCTTCAGCAAATTAGGCAGGGCTCTGCATCTATGTGGGTCACAAGACCAAATAACACCGATACATGGTCTAACATTCCAGACCAGTGAAAAAAGAAGCTTACGAAAAACAAACGATAACAAGAAACGTAAGCAAAATGCATGTAATCTAGCAAGATAATGCTGACATTTCAGTCAATGCCTCCCGACTTGACCCAGCCGACACGACAAATTGTCCAAAAGGTATTATATTCTGCACTGCAACAATGCATGAACCAGACTTCCTCTGTCATGATGTCTGACAAATTCTTCTCCATTTGAGGAGGAGGGAAGATTGAAAAACATAGAATTCTGCCAGGCGTGAGTCGGTCCAACAAAGCGGATTAATTTGAAATGGCTTAATCTCTACTGCGGCACATGCTTGTGCTTAAGTATTAACTTAAGAAGGTGTGCACATTCTGCGCCAACTTGAAGCGCCTGCGTCAGCCGTGATAAGACGTAGCCATCATGAGCGCTTGCAGACACTAACTGGCTTGGCTAACAGCGTTGCATGCGATGTCTACTTGCGGCGAAAAAAAACGCCTAGTGTTCATCCCTGTCACTTTGTCATCCTCCGCGCCAATCTAACGTGCGTCGCCGATCGACCAGCGTCGTTGCCAGGTCGGTTTCACGAAATTCTGCCACTGCGGGTATTTCAGCGGGGTATTTGGCAAAATACCGGCAGCGATCGCCGTAGCAACAAACTGTTTCCGGTAATAGCAAGTTAGCGCGTCCATCTCAAAAGCGTCAGGCACAAACTCGTTCGGGGCCACCTTTTGAGCCGGCTAAATCGTGCCCCCGCCCTTCATTCTCAACCCTCGTTTATTCAAACACGAAAGCGGTTGCGACGACGACAGGTCATTTTCAGGCCTTATTCTGCCAATTGGCCAGCGCTTGACATGCCCTTGGTCCAGCAGACAAATAGGAAAGAAATATATATAAGAATCCTTCCGGTCAGCCTTTCACATCCGTCGGCCTGTGGGGTCCGGTACGTCGGCGGTTAGCCAGCAGCAAAAACGGCATCTCATTTTGCCACGGGGCGAGCGCGCTCAAGCGCTCGCAGTATACGCAAGCGCGGCCGTGTTCGGCAGACAGTTTCCTTTTCCGCCGACCACCTCAGACTCAGTTCCCCTTCGGCATGTACGAGAAAATCGAGAGAAGTATAGGAGAGAAGAAATCTAAAGAAATACATCCAAATCGGGGGTAGCAGGAAAGCCTGTCACCGGCAGCCGTGGTTCTCCAATCCGTGTGCGGATCAGGGACCCATTGTCGTCAGGCGCGCTCGCGAAATCGCGACGGCGAGACAGACAACGGAACCCCGATATAGTGATACACCAGCTATAGAAGAAAAAGATTTTAAAAAAAGAATAGGTAAACGCACGTTTACGATAAAGAATCGAAAAGGGGGGGAAAAAAAGGGAGGAACAAATATAGGGAAACAAGCTGTCCGCATTCGAACGCTGTTTTGGAACGTGCTACGCAAGGGCAGCTCACCTTTCTCTCCTTCGCCCAGAAGCAACTTCGTACACGAACGACGACGTTGTTGAAAAATATGCCGGACCGCTGTGACGCTCCACCGGGCCCTGGCAGAATAAGCAGCAGCGACAGTTCGGTCCGCGAAACGTTTCAGAGCACCTGACTGCTTATAAGACGAAAGCGAAAACGCTTTGACGTAAGCGCGACGGCAGCGACGAGGGCGAAATGGTTTCGCTTCTTCCAAGAGCACCTTTAGTCGGGCGAATGAAAGAAAAAAAAAAGAGCAAAGACCGGCATTGGATTGTAGGTTGCGATACTCGCAAAATAAAGATCGATGTATGCAAGCGACGTCAAGGAGCTTGAATATTGAATTAGTGGTCAAACTGTCTCTCTCTTCGACAACCAGCTCCTGCTTTATTTATTGTTCTCTCTCACCGAAATGCCCCGAGGACCAGTTTCGACTAGTGGGCTGACACGCATCCGGACACCCATCCGCAGGCGACCTTTGTAGTGTAATCGTTCAAGAAAAATTATTTCCCTCTCTCTCTCTTCCTTTCTCTCCAAAATGTGCCGCGTCGGAAACCACCTCAGATGTCAATTGTCAGACGCTCGTCGATTCGCGCCTTCGGTGACACATCGACCAGTACTGCTGACCCCTGAAGCATTGAACACAAGCGTCCTTTTACTGATGACGTTCCATCTTAGTAACGCTGTCCCTTGTATAATAAGGAGTGGTCGTATGTTTTGGAAAGCAGCGCCAAAGAAGGCCGAGAGGAACACACACACACACACACACACACACACACACACACACACACACACACACACACACACACACACACACACACACACACACACACACACACACACACACACACACACACACACACACACACACACACACAGTAGACGCAATGGGCGCTTGGTGTTTAAGGTCGGAATCAATTTGTCTACCGTTGTGACCCCCTGAACGTGGCAGTCAATAGAAAACTCAAGATTTGGCGATCGTCCCTGATTAGACACAAACGTTGCGATCTTTCTTCTCCATTTCTCAAGTCGTAATGTGCCGAGACATAGTTCAACGTGTGCAGTGGGACAAGGTGTGATGAACATAGCCACAACGTACAGCGCAGCGCGACGTTCAGAGGCAACAACTGGCGGCACATCAAGTGGTGCCCAGCAGAAGAACAGAGGGTTTGTGCAGCAGGGGGGTAAAAAGGGGCGGGTGTGCTAGTGTAATAAAACTGTTCTGCAATGTCCCTGGCTGATTTATTGCTGCGTATGAATATCTGAGCACTGTGCGTTACACTTGCAGTTCAGCAAGGAATTTGCTGAAGGCTAACGAAGAAAAAATTATGTAAGTATCCTGTTCGAATGATGCCCCTGCTATGTCTCAAATAGACAAGGTTAGATGGAAAAAAAAGAGAAAAAAAAGCGTGGTTATGGCATCGCTTTGACCTGCCCCTAATAGCAAACTTCGAAACGTGTTCATCGTTTAAACGCTTCAAAAAAAAAAAAAAACACACATCGTATAACTAAGATGTTTTTCCTTTTCTTCGGCGATAAAAGAAATCAAGGCGAGAGATAAGATGAGGCTTCGTTCGGCGCACCTAAGGCGTCTGCGCTCTCTACACGCTGTCAACGTCAATTGCGGCCGGAGACATCGTGTCACAAAGCAACTCGTTTAGAAGTCTCTCTTCGGAGTCGGAGAAAGGAGCACGCAATAGCGAGGCGGCGAAATTGTTTTCCGGACCGGGCGTCAAACCGTCACGGCCTGACACGGAAATTCTCGCCCCCTACAAACACGACTTCATTCCCGTCTTCCTGCTATTTGCTGGCGTTTCAGTACCGCTTTATCGCCTCCATGCCTCGACCGTTTTCTTCCGCAAGCCTTCTGAAACTTTTCTATATATATATATATATATATATATATATATATATATATATATATATACACGTCTCCCTTCGCGTTCACACCGCATGCGTTCCTTCTGCATTTTCCTGCCTTGTTCTCGCTTATCGGTGCAAGCAAGCGACAACGGTTGAGCGGCACGGATGGTTTCGTCGCCGTAAGCGGTGTCTCTGGGTTTTTTGTTTCTTCCTTCTTTTTTTTTTCTTTTTCCCGATACTCGTGTCTTCAGAGTTGTTGACGCCAGTGGATGTATCCTTTTCTTGCTCTCTACGGACGTGTAGACCTTTATCGCGCTACCCCAGTGGTATTTCTTTTTCCCGTTCTTTTTTTTTCTTTTATCGTATGGCACTGCAATCAGACATGTTGTCGGAAAGTGCTTCGTATCGGGTACTCGTTTCTGTTATTGACGCCGTGGAACACCCTGTTTCGACATACTACATGCGCTACATGACTGAAACGTCTGGTATATTGAGCGAGCCTCGAACATCATTTCTAATTTCACTATTTGAGACCTGTCGACGATTACGTGGCCGAAGACACGAAGTGTTTTGTTGTAAGTGCCACGTGCTAATGGCCGGCCACCGTCGCTGGTATCATCAATGCCGCAAGTGCTTGGTGTAAGCTCATGTGCTTGACTTTAGCGTACGGCTTCCATGAGAACTCGGGGCTTGATCTTCAGACACTTTCTAGAGTGTCAGTATCAGTGGTACTGATGATGGTCGCTTGTCATGACAAGAGACGTTTAGGTTAAGCTGCACTAAAACCTCGTGTATACACTGAATGAAGTGGTCTGGAAAGAAGGACGAAAAATTACATAGTAATGGAATAAAGTTGGTTGCAGATCTGTGCAACTATTATGAAACCAAGACTCTCCCGGCGGTGAATTATCAAGAGGATTCAAGTCACTCAGGTGAGGATGCCAGTATGTATGCGGGGATGACACGCAGGTAAGATGAGGAGCTCACGACTTTCTACGAAAAGTGACTCACTAGGCAGGCAATGTCGAAATAGTTCTATCGTGATTACTGAAATTATATTGCCATGCGACATGAAAGCCGAGTCGGTAACTAGGCAACGACAATTCATGCTCGCAGCAAAAAGAAAGATAATGCGTGGAATATAAAAACATACCTCGAAATCTAGAAAGACACAACCAATGCTAAGTTGAAAACCAGAAAGCTGTGCCGAGTGCGAAAACTTCCGCGAGACTCCTCAATCACTGAATTTACCTGGAAGGTAAGTTTAAACCGCACTCCGACTGCTATCAAACATAAAAGCGCTAACGTGTGGTCATGAGTTTTCGGGGACGTTCGAACTATAGTCCACACAGAGACAGATCTTACCTTGCGTCTGCTATCACCCGCACAGAGGACCTAAGATGTCCTAACTCCCACACTTCCTCGGTACTTAACTCAAAGACTCGTCTTTTTGTCTTGTTTTTGACTTGTTCATCTGACAATAACCTAAGAGGCCTAATGTGCGGCATAAACGGCGACTAATGTGAACGAGAAGTACAAAAAATAATAAGAAAAGTAAACACCGGGTGCACTCAGTTTTTCTGGAGAAATAGAAGCACACAAGGCCTGCTCACAGTTACATTAAAACGCGAATTTAAACTCAGGGCATATGACCGGTCCCTAAACGAGCTGCAGCTCCAAGATCATGTGCCTGTTGAAATAAGCCGGCGACAGAATAAGAAATGCTGCCGGAACATCAAGGAAACAGCGCACCATCGCTTCACGGCGTTTCATTTCGGCGTGATTGTGCGTGGCGTAATTACGTGAGCTAGTTTTCAACACCGATGCTTTCACGATCATCGCTCGGTACGCTAAACAACTTATCCGCACGTGCACGCAAAGACGTACTCTTCTTCTATTTTATATTATATATAATAAACTATCTGCACTCCTTTTCTCTCTCTCTCTCTCTCGCAAGGTACCATCATCGCATCAGGGCGCAATATACAAAGCACAAGAATACTCACTCACTCCTACTTTAATAGTAAACATGGAAATGGTAACAATAAAAGAAAAGTGACGCTAAAAAAAAAGATAAACTATAAAACGCACATCAAAAACCGGTGTAGTGAAAGCGCTGGAGAAAAATGAAAGGGGTATACGGCGCCACGCAAATGGCGCTCCACACACGGGAAGCCCCTGCAGTGCCGCTATACGTTTGTCTTCGATAATAAATTTACGAGGTTCATAACGCACTCTGCGGGCCGAGCCTCGCACCAAGCCGTGTCTCAAAGCTCAGCTCGCTTACGCGTTGCCCTTTCGGCCGTTGTAGTACGCCCACTATGCCGGCAGCGTGGCATGTACAGGGAGCGAAGGCCGCGCTATAGGAGAAGCGAGAACGCGGTGGCTCTTCATACTCCCAGACCGGAGATAAATCGTGGCCCCGTCGCTGGCCAACGCTGAATAATGCTCCCATACGAGCGTCCTGCTTTCTTTGAAATGGGGGCCATTTGATGGCGGCTTCCTGCCCTCGTAGGAGGCCGCTGTGTCTGCACCTACATAACAAGGACAAGAGCGAGGATGCGAGACAAAGTGTTGGGAAGGGCTTCGTTTTTAGGTCGCAGGTGATGCGGACAGAGGCGATCAGTGCATTCACGAAGCCAGTGTCTGGCAAGAAAGCATAATTGAGACTTCTCCCCTGCCCTTAATATTTATTCGTATTATCAAAAATTGCTAGGCATGAAAAGGTCAATATTTTCAGAGAGGAGAAGGTAAACTCGTGGCTAACAGCCACCAGAACGGCTCCTGCGGTTGATCAAGCCTGAGCCACGGCTCTGAGCTCATGTTCTGCTGGAGCAGTAGGTCTGTGCTCGCTTCTCAATAACATCTACGCTGATGCGGGCACATAATGTTATGCTGGTAAGATTGCCCATTGTTCGCTTCGTTTCTTGTTTTCATTGTTTCGAGTGTTGTGCTGGAACGTGAGCTTCAATCCAGTGACGATAGACAAGTTCGTGTCTCCTTCATCTTTAGCCTCCGTTTGTGTGTGCTGCGCCGTTTGCTTAATCATTAATCATGACGATAGGGTGCCTTTCTTTTTTTGTTTAGTGATACAGTGCAAGGAACGCTGAAGAAGAGGAACTGGCTGGACCACGACGCAATCAGGCACGATGACACTTCAACAAAGGACGACAGGCTCGAATACGAAGCCCACTGTTGAGCACTCCGCAGTAAAAAAAAAAAAAAAAAAAAGAGAGAGAGAGAGAGAGAGAAGACGCTAGGGCAATCTGCAAAGTTTGGAGTTGCCTAAAAGCTTGCAATCTTTCTTCAGTATCTTTAACTTCTTCTATCTATTCCCTCCTCCTGAAAAAGTAAGCAGGCGTTGTTGTGCACCACTCCCACTCGGTGGCGTCTGCCAGCTTGCTCCTTCCTTCTTCCCTTTGTGTCCTTGTATGTTTTACGTTACCATATCTAATAATAATAATAATAAAAATTCTTCAGTAAAGAAGAGAGAGAGAGAATAGCCGATGTCTCTGCATCTGCATTCTCGACGTCTAAAGCGAACCACCTTCTGTAGTACAATTTGCACAGCATCATATTATGAATGAGTACTCTGTTCAAGTAGACAACCCACGCTATGACATTATGTGCCCTCATTATAGACGCCGTTGGCAGTGGCGTCCACGTTGCCCTCATGCCTACCCACCGCCTACGTCTCATAATGAATGAAACTTGGTGCCTCTTAATGCTTGTCCTTGTTGATGTGAAGCTTTTCGATAGTACTGTCCTCATTCGGCTGCTCGTTTAGGTTGCCTAGCGCGTGTTTACTTCTACTCTTTCATGAACATGTCTTTTGCTGCGTCTCCAAAATTCTATGCCAAATGGCGTGGTAGTGTTTTCACAACCAAAGGCGTAACAGAACGACAGCGCCGAGTAAAAGAACAATAGACTGAATGGCTATCGTGCGTGACAAATAAAGTCGTGGGAAACAGGGCCTAGATTTTAGCGCAGGTACACTTCCACATCGGCCAATGAGCAGCTGGATATGATATTCATCTTCAAAGCTTACTACTCCTTGCTCAAAATAGGCCCCGCTAGGAGAATACTTCATGTCATTGTCATTCGCACAATTCTCAGCACGAGCTTGCTTTTTTTAAAGGTCTAGGTGGCGTTACTATGACTAATCAACCTAATCTACTGAGATTGACCAAACGCCCGCAACACACAAAAATAACTTCCAGTGATATGATACGTTTGGCAATACGGTTCGACCCTGGAAACGGTAGGCGTGGCAACTTTACTGATGATACCCGTCGCCTAGATTGACGTAGGACACGTGTTCGTAATGTTGAAATGTCTTCGTAAGGGCAGCTGCCTTGACAAAGAAAAGTCCTCTTTTCGAAACGTTGCTCTACCAAAATTCTCTGTTCAACTAAATATTAATCACTTCAAGCTTCCAACTTCAGCTGGTGTCGCTCCATGTCTACCAAGTGTTACACAAATGTGTAAAACAGGGGTAGCTCCTGTCGCAGGCACTCAGCTACTATTCTAACTACTGTCCGTTTCGAGCTTCTCTTTACGGCCATCACGAACAGCGCCAGCGACCCGCAGCTGGAAGGCACTCTCTCCTTTACATGTTCTGTTTGCAGCGTCCCTCTTCTATCGGTAATGGGACCCCGATGAACTCGACAGCCGATCGACTGCCTGCCCATTAGGCACTATCGTTTAGATAAGGTTACATCGTCCGGCTGCTGCTGTATAGCCATTGTCGAGGCTCTGACAAGGTCCCCATGAGTGCGGCTCCCGAAGCTGTGTCGAGTGACGGGTTTCGTTTGCGCGATGGCAGCTATACTTTCAAGACTAAAACAAAGTTATTCATCACGATGCCTTGAAGCACTTGGCTCATATTCACTCGCCGCTTCAGAGTGAATCTATTCCGACACGACGCTTCACTGTGAGAAGAGAAAGAAAAATTGCGAAGAAGGCACATTCCGCGCACGTGTTGCCGGCAGACGTCAAGACGGCGGCCTGCCGAGCTCAATGTCGGCCCAACTGATTTCAGTGGGTAACGTGGCAGCCGAAAATGGAGGGATGAAATAAGACGAAGTAGTTTAAGCCCGGTTTTAGCGCTCAAAAACAAAGAAAAAATTTTGCCAGCTCTCAGCAACGGGACGTTCTCCTTATCCTCACCCAAGGCCTTCGCAACGGTTCTCTCATTTTACAGTGTTTGCTCGATTTACATCTCTTAGTAACCATCGGGACTTGGCTTTTCTTGCATACGCTCTTCTTACTTCTCTTTTCTTCGCTCATTCAATCGACGCAACCATGAGAGGAGAGCCAGATTGCGTCTCATATAAACGATAAAGAAAACCTTACACGTAACGCGGAAAGAGAGAGAGAGAGAGAAATCGCTAGGTTACCCTGTAGCCAAGCGCACCGTAAGGTGGTTCAGTATAAAAGAATATAAAAAAAGGTAGAGGAACCACTATCCCAGATTTCACTCGCTTAAAACAGATTTCGAGAGATCCTTTTTTTGCATGTCTGCGCCGTTTCGCGCAATTACTCGCTTTAGCGCCGGCTTGAGCCGAAGAGGGCGCAATAAGGCCGAGTTGCTGAAGGAGGCAGCTGACGAGCAACTTGAAAGGTGATGAAGGGAGAAAAAGATAGCAAAGAACAAAGAAAGCTCGTGACAGGAAACAAGGGGAAAATGTACCTTAGATAAAGCAACCAACGAGGCAAATACGAAAAGTAAATTGAAGGCCAGCCTGGCGAGGCTGAGAAAACGCGGGGAGCAGCTGTCGACAACGTTCGAGAGGAGAGGCAAAAAAGCTATAGAAGCAAAGGTGACTCGAGAGAAAGCGTGGGCGTTGTTCAGTAACAGAGAGCCCGTGAAGGTTTAAATATCCATTTTTAAGCACGCGCAGCGGGCTTGGCGTGTGAAGGAAAGATAGAAAGCGAAGAAACCATCCAGGACCCCATGCCTGCGCCTGATTCGCCGACAGTTTTGTTACACACAGCGAGCTTCAGCGCCTAGTAAAAAAAAAAAAAAAAAACTGCTAGTACCGAGAACACGCGAGCAATGAAGAACCAAGAATGCCTAAGAGATCAATTAACGATGCCGCCGCTTATTTGCTTTCGCTGTTTCTCCAGAGTGCACGTAGTCGACGGATACCTTCGAGAACTCGCTCAGGTGCTAATCAGAAACTTGCGGCCCAATTTTTGGCCTTCATTTTGTCCTAGGCTTTGGCGAGTTGAGTTTTTGAGTGGTGACTGAAACAATGAACGTGGTAACTGGAACTGCAAGTTCCTGCGTTACATGCACAAGGTGACGTTGGACGTTTGTTGAGGGGCTCAACATGACGGTAAGTACATATTTTGCACGTGTAAAAACGTAGTCGTCGCGATGCGTCGGCAAATTCACTCATCAGTCGGCTCACGCTTACTAAGGCCCAGACACACCAATGAGTCGGAGTCGGATTGAGCCCAGCTCAGAAGAATTTCGCTGAGTCCGAATGAGCCCCGCTGAGAAGACGTTAAAAGCCTGAGTACGAGCGAACCTTCCTGAATGAAAATTCGGTGAGTTTGGGCAGGAGTGTGAAAGAGTAAGTAAAATCTAATGATCTTGAGTGAACCACGCTGAGTAGAACTTTGTGGAGCAGAGTCAGAGCGGAGGTCTAAAGATATATAATTTGTGGGTGCGAGTGAGCTCCGGTCATTTTGCCGACCTGCGGTTGCTAGCCACATCCGTTTCTGAGTCGGCTCACTCAGATTCAGACTGATCTGTGTTTCAGAGTGAGCGAGGCTGGGCAATACTTTGCGGCGTGTTCGAGCACGAGTGAGTTTGGATGGGCAGACTTCTCGTGAGCTTGAGTGCGAATGAGCTTGGATGAGCAAGATATTCTCGACTCTGCGTCGAAGTGAATCTGGTTGACTTGAGCAGCGGCAATAATGAGTACGAGATACACCGGCTGAGTAATATTTCTGCTAGAATGCGTACGAGTGAACTTTACTGACTAAAATTACGATGCGTCTGAAGCCGACTGATCCCTGCGAAGAAAAAAAAAAGGAAATATTTCTTGAGGTAATTTGGGCGAGCTTAATTTATTTTGCCAAGTTATGGTTGCCGCTCCATTTCCTTTTTCTGATAAACGAAGCGGTGGTAGCTGGAGATTTTATATACGTCTCATCAATATATGCGATAGTTTTATCTACCAAGAACACACCCGTGGGTGCAAGTAACTTGGTTAACAATGTTTAAGAGGGAGATAGAGTTGCGGGCATTCGCTGAAACTGCTGATAAGACCAGTGCCAACAAAAGGCAACGATGTGTTTTCCTCGCGGGCCTTTATATTACCGCCGGGGCTTTATCATTTTCTCATCTGTTGAGCTACGTAATTTTGGAACTTCTTTAGCACAGCTTAAAACTACGCCAATGAAGAAGACGACTATGTTCTATGGCAGAGTCCGAAGTAACGTGTGACGAGGCGTTCAATTGTTGCTGTACTGCTAAGCTTAACGACAGACCTCCTTCGGAGACAATAATCCTAGGACATAGACGTGACTCGATATTAAGTCATTATGTGCCCCAAAATTCTTACTAAGCTTTTAACATGAAAGTGTTTTACGCCTGGGTCCACTGTGACCTCACTTGCGTCATTTCCGTCACGGAAATGACAAAGTAAAATATAAAGGTATGCATGATAGAGAAATACAAGCAGAAAAATTATC
Organism: Hyalomma asiaticum; assembly: GCA_013339685.2. Classification (NCBI taxonomy): domain Eukaryota; kingdom Metazoa; phylum Arthropoda; class Arachnida; order Ixodida; family Ixodidae; genus Hyalomma; species Hyalomma asiaticum. The sequence continues at coordinate 124,887,382 of CM023482.1, read as the reverse complement.
GACGGTACGGGAGCCCTGGAAATCGAGCCCACAAACTCCCGTTCCGCGACAAAAAGTGCCGGGTGCTCTGCAAAATGCGCTATCCACGCACAAGCTCGAAACTGTGCGAACGCGCCTCTTATTATTTCTTATCTGGCAACTTCCCCTGTCCATAGACGCACTCTTTCTCCTGCGCGCGCTATCATCCATGCATTCTGCCTTGTTCTCCACCATCCAGGAGAGATGTAGCGAAGCACAGCAGCTACCACACGCACCAACGGTGTTTCTCCGCCAGCAAGTGTTTCGGGTGTGTGGCCCCCACTAAGAAACTTCTGCATTAAGCGCCGCAGGAAGTCAACGACCTTAACAGGTCAATGTCGCGCAAGTGGAGATGCACTGAAGCCGTTGTCGTGAGACATTCACCATACAGTGCGTCCGGTTGCTACGTAAGCTACTTCCGTTACCACAAGGTGTTGATCACAGTCACGAACGTTAGCCGTAGGGATGGAGGAGATGCGCCAACATGCGTCAACGTGCGTCCATGCACGTCAAACGGAGTCATATACCAGCGGAACACCGACAAGAATTTACAATTTCTTCTCGATGCACAATAACATTCAACTGCTTCTGTGAAGACACACTTCACTTTCCTGTTACACCGATTTGCATGGCAGACGGGTCAACCAAATATTTTTGAGATCTACATGACTCAACCGATGTGGTGTGCTTATTACCATCTCACGCTCTCTTTTTTTTTCCTTCTCGTTACCTTGTTGTCTTGGTCCTAGCTTATCTCTCCATCCCAAGTTTTTGTAGCCTGCCAGGTTTCTCCTTCTGGTTGACGTCCCTGCATTGCACCTAGTCTGCATTTCCTTTACTTGTACTTCAATCCGACTATTCCTTTCCTTTTTTTTTTCTTTCTTTTTCTAAACACCATACCAACCAATCCATGCGCCGGGTCAAAAACCAAAGACTAGCGATCGGTTATACTCCTAGCCTTTCCTTCTTTCCATTTTTCGTGTCCACTCTCTCATGATTTTCTGACGCAGTCTGACCTCCCATAGCCGCAAGCAACACTTACTAGAATGGCTGCTATGCGAAGCACACATACGGACTCACTCGCACTCAAAAGAGTGACCCCAGGCGCTTAAGCGGCATCTATTTGCGAATTCTTATTGACATACATGCTAGAAACATTCCCGAAGCGGCAGCCAACACGAGCTTTCTCCTATCGAACACGCTTCCGGCGGAAGCGGTATGCGAGAACGATCAAGGCAAAGGGTGGAAGTATTCGCAGAGCGTAGCGAGCCAAATCCGTGGTTTTAGAACGGACCATTAGCCTTGGCGTTTCGCACATGGCAGCCAGTGAGTCGAGTGCACGCGTTGCCCAAGACGTGCTCCCATTCATTTCAGTTTCTGCATATACGGATACACCCCCTCCAGCTCCCTATTTCCTCTTCAAGCAGTCCGGCGCGTAATACAGTTCCGAAGTGCTCTTTACACTATTATTATTTGTTATCTCTGGCTATTTTCATTCGTTTATATATTTCTAGAACGGAACTCTCGCCTCATGTTTTCTTTTATCGCTTCGTTCCTACCGCCGTCCCTTGAAGCTGCTTCGCGGCTGCCTGCCTGCCTGCGTGCGATCATGACACCCTCCAGTGCAACTCGTCCGCAATGTTTCGAGACTTTTCGAAAATATATCACGTAATCGAGATCGGACATAAAAGTTATGTAACGAAAACAGCAAATGCAAATGGCAACGTGCCGAAAGGAAACGACTAGAGAGAGCAAAGGAAATTTACTGTGACAAGACTGAAATCAGGTTTTCAGAAAGAAAGCATGCGCGCGAATACACATCGTGGAAGGAAAAGGCAAGAGAACATAAAGTTTGTTATAAAAATAAGTTGGGCTCGAGGAAACAGCAAGATGTCACGAGAAACATATCGCGCGAAGTCTCGATCCGGTCGTCGCCATCGCCGCATTCTGCGGCAAGCGTGACTGCCCAAATGGAGCGACAAGTTAGTGGGGAAAAAAGGTCATTCTCGGAGACATCTCGCCACCAAATTGGCCCGCGCTTATTTACTTTCCTTCACAAAGTGCGGTTTGCTTTCCACAGTACTTTCCCACTCTTTCCCCAAACTCTCTCACTCACCGAGTGTTTCCTTTTTTTTTCTCTCTGCAAGTGAAAAACGCTTTTGCATTCTTCTTTTTTCATCATCTGCAGTTTCTTTTCTTATTGTACTGTGAGCATGTCTGGCACGTGGATCTCTCTCTGCGCCGTCGATGTCGCGCGAGTGGGCGTCGACAACCAACCCGTAAGGCAGCTTTTTTCTCTTTTGTGTTTGTGTGTTTCCTCTGTGTCCCTAGTTCTTATTTTTCTCTTTGCTTTTTATATTTCTTTCGAATACGAAGAACCTCAGCCCGGGGCTTGAGCAAACAAAGAGTGCATAATTAATGACTCTCTGGCCGTCGCGTCTTGGAAGCGGACTCCCCAATTTCGCGCTCAATGATAGATACATCGAACTCGTCGCTCACGCCAAGTCAAGTCCGCACACGGCGTGTCCAGGAGTGCCCTGGACAAATATTGGACAAGTGCGTCGTTCAGGAGAATATATATATAATGTGTGTGTGCGTGCGTGTGCGTGTGTGCGTGTGTGTGTAGATAGAGAGATAGATGTGTGAAGGAAAGCGCGAAAAAAATTCCACGCATATCCACGGAGTAAATGATGATGAGTGGGCGAAGCTCCGGAGGTTCATCGTAGATCGTGCCGAGTTCCGGATTATTTTAGTTAACGCGCACGCTACGAATCCTTATGGTTCAACTACGCACAAGTGAAATAAATCTCCCACCGGCACTTCATTGCAAGTCGAGATCCAGTGTCCATATATATATATATATATATATATATATATATATATATATGGGTGGCCGGTGAACGGATCTCCAGCGCGAGCAGTCGGTATTTCCCCTTTATAATGGGGTGGTAGCCGGGCGCCCAAGCTCTTGCTTTATTTCTTTTTTCCTCTACAAACATTTCTTTTTCCGAATCACACATATTTTCACAACTAATTTTTCTCCTCGTCTACCTATTTTATCTATTATCGTTCCGCTGTGATGTAACGATCTTACCCGAAATACCTGGCGCTTCTGTTTGCTCCATACTTTTGCGCCACCAATACTCTAAGCTGGATGGATGAATGGACGGATGCTATGAGCGTCCCCTTTGTAACGGGGCGGTGACATGTACGCCACCAGGCTCGTAAGAAAATTTAAGAACTTTTCTTTTTTTTCTCTCTCTTTAAATTGTCCTCATGCCTTTTAAATCTACTTCAATCAAATCGATCATACTATAGCAAAAACGGAAATTCATAGCCCAGTTCCCTGCCCCTTATGGCAGAAAGTCCATATTTTTCCCTATAATTATTTTTGTCCGTTCTCTCTAGTTTTCTGCTACCAGTATTCTAACCGTCTCTCACTTATTTCAATCGCGGCTATGTTCAGCTTCCAGTTGTTCGCCCTAAAACCCAAGGCTTCATGTAGGGTGGTGCCCAAACGTACACCTGGGTGGATATTTCTGCATTCAATCAGAACATGCTCCGTCGTTTCCCTATCTTCCTCACAGCATGTGCGTTTTTCTTCTTCTTTACTGAATTTCGCTTTATAAATACGCGTTCTAAGGCAGCCCGATCTCGCTTCAAACAGTAAAGCGCTTCCTCTTGAATTATCATAAAATGCTCCCTCTTTATTTCGTTTTTGCCCTCTCGGTAGTTATTCAGAGTCCCGCAGTGCCAGAACACCGCAGTGCCATCACGCCATCTAGTGAGCACTTTACGAACTAGACGAGGTGGCTACAAGGGACAACAACAAAGGATGGAACGACCCACGGCGTAAGGAGCTTCGCCCCTAAAACAGTGCTTAAACACCGAATAAATGAAGAACTCAGCTGTGATTATCTATGCCAGCAGCATTGACCCATATGAGAGCGCCCGTATGTAACGCAAAGAACCACACGAAACTGTATATGGCTGGTTTGTACGCGCCGCTTGGTCCTATCAGCACCATAGAAATGATGCAGAGGTTAAAGAAGGACAGCTACGGCACAAGTATCGAATGCGTGGGCGTAAAACAGCGGCCTAGTATAGCAAAGCGGGAAGGTTTGAGCTTCATGCAGCCATGGCGTCAGAAGTTCACAGCTGTGGAGACTATGCGGCCCCTAATGAAAGCATACTTTCATCGTTCAATCGCGTGATACATTCTCCAGATACGTCCGCTTTGTTTGCCCTGGACCACCTCGATATTGCGAAACCAAATCTTTCGGGAGTCTCGAGACCGGCCCGCCAGTATAGTCGTTAAGCGCTGGCTACGTTCGAAAAGGGGAGAATATTGTCGTTAAGGACGCTGCAATTAGAGCTGCGTCGCATCGAGGAAAAGCAAGTGGTAGCCGAAGTCGAATTCAAAAGTCGAGGCAGTTCAGTTACGATTTGGCACATCGCGGTTAATTATATTGCGACAACGTCGAGTACGCCAAGTTCTTGCTCGCAACAGGCCTAGACAACGGGTAGACTCGCGAGCGAAACGCCCAGCCGATGATTTCACGGCGATGTGGCAACCACTGGAATATTAGAGTGTTTCAGCAAGGCCGGCTTATCGTGAAATAAGTAGGGTAATACCCCACCGTCGCAGGCAGCACGTAGCTATATTAGGCGAAGAGACCTGGGCGAGTTGCTCGGTGCGTACGGTAACGTGATGTGATGATGAGGGTAGCTGATACAGCTCTTGACGACTAAAATAGCTACGTGCAGGGCCAAAACGACAGGGTATCGTCGCACTTACGGCACGGTAAGCCGGTCCCGCTAAAACACTCCATTATTACGCACCCGTCTTAAACAGAGTGGAAAGGGTAGGCTCTCGAATGTCGAACGCTTCCTTTTCATGAAGACCGTGGTGTAGGTGTGACTGATCGTTTCCTTGTGAAGTTACAAAAAACAAAGCGAGAAATAAACAGTACCAGTCTCCAGCAAAGAGCAAGGTCGTGCGCATAGCACGACTGCATAGCTAGATTTTACAAGCTACAGCGGAACTTGGAACCGTACTACAGTTATTTTCATGTCCGCCAACCCGTTTACTCCTTCGCACTCTCGTTAGCGTTAGCTCTATTCATACCGCACAACAAACATATGTAATAGTTCAGAGATTCGCTCACGCCATTTAGCCGCGCTTGCGTAGCTGCAAGAGAAAGAAATACGCTCTGGGGACTGCATCTCCGCCACGTTTTGCGCGCGTGCGTTGAAACGCACCAACTGCGCATTTTTGGCCTCTCCTCCCCACTCGCCCATTTCTCCCTACCTCCCCCCGAAAGCTCGGACAAAGCCCAAGAGCAAACATCACCGAGACTCGCACGACCGGCACCCAAACAGCACAAAGTTTCGCTTAGGGCGGCATCCGAGGCGTCCAAAGATCGTAACGCCAAATAAGCACACCGCACAAAAAGAAAGACGGGAGAGCATGGAGACTTTGCTAGGCAGACCAACAGAGGCCGAAGGATCGGGCCAGCGGCAAGGAAAAACGGTGATGGTAAAGGGGGATGCAGACCTGCAAAACGAGGTGGTGGCCGGGAACCCCAAGCGGCCTTCTATTTGCCGACGAGCCAGGGGCGCGGCGGGCAAGCGGCCCACGCGCAGCGCCTGTGGGTCCCCTCATCTAATTTAGCGCGGCTGGCCGCAAAGGACCGACGCGTAACTCAATTGACCGACAGGCGAGGCGGCGGCCAACTCGCAGCGTCAGTCAAGATCGGCCGCCGCCGCCGAAGCCGATCAGAAGAGCGGAGGGAGAAAGGATGCCTTGCTCGTTCACCTCCTCCTTCCACAATGTGAGTCGTCTCAGCTCAAGGGGAAGAGTGGGGGAGGCAACACTGCGAGCGCGCACAACCTTGACGAGTCGAGTCAACAGATATAGCACGCGGATCAAGAGCTGCTCTCGCGCGCGTGTGCGTGCAGGCTGACAAACGCACGCACGCACGCAGCACAAACTCAGACCGGACGTGACCTTCTTGCGCCGCGAACAGACGTACCATCCGTTCACGTTTTCCTGGGGAAAGTGAAGCGCTGGTAGCGGAAGTATTTTGTACACGCAGAATAGGGCCTGTGGGAAACAAAGCATATTTGGACGTTTTTGGATCCCGAATAGGGAATTGAGATGACCAGATAGAGAGGAAGAGATACTGTGTTTGGTCTCGGCAGTGTGTCCTGAAGTTACTGCTGACTTTGCCGCCAGGCGAGGACAAGTGTGAATGAAGAACCAGAGGTCCCCTGTGGGGAAACTCAGTTCTAGTGTCAATGACCTTTCGGTCGAGACCGTACGCGAAGTATTTCCTTTTGTCAGTGGCTGCAAAGTGAGCGAGTTGTACGTCCACTCTACACAGAGCGCACGAGCATACCGCCCGTGCCGCCAACTCAAGATCAAGCCGGTGGGCATCGGAAGCAGCAACAAATCGCCCGGGGCTCCCCAACCCCGGTGGCCAACGATGATCCGAGACCCTACGACGCCTAACATCGGGCTCGGGCTTTCGCCGCATTCGAGCCCGGCTCAAAGCCTCGTGCAAACTACGGCGGGGCTACTCTCCCATTGGAGCACAGTGGTGGTTCGAAACTTGGCGCCTTGGGCACGGCTTCTCCGGTTCGGCCTGTCGTAGCATGTCCCCGAGCAATCCGCGGGGAGGGAAGGGATTCGGGGAAGCGGGGGCTTCTCAGCCGGATCTCCCAGAGGACCTCGACTAAACAAGTTTCGGGTTGGGGTTCGGTACAGACCTGAGGCGGAGGCTTCGGCGGCGGCTCGCCGAATCGTTTGCCTTTTCTCATGCTGCTCCCGCGAGTGCTTCGCAAGGCCGACAGGAAGCGGGAACAAGAAGGGACGCGGATCCTTAGTCGGCAATTGAAAAACTCAACTCAGTCCTCCCGCGTGCGTTTCGATTTTTGTGCTCTTTGTCGGGTAGCCTAAGAGCTAGAGGAGCGAAACTGGATGCTGAAATTCGAGTCGCTTCGTCCCGAGACGTCGCTCGATTCAATTACGACGGTACCACTCGACGCGGAACAAGGACATGTGGTCAACTGCATTGTTCGTTATGTGTTCTAGCATCGTTGCAAAATAGTAAACGATAATGGCAAACATCTCTTCTACTAACGTCATTATGGGCCAACTGGACAATTGTGAAATGGCCCAAGAAGTTGAGCGCGAGCGCGTTATAAATTTTTTTTTTTTGTAAGAGCATGAAGTAGGGACGTAGAGGAGGCAGGGTGCCTCCCCTTCTAATCGTGCAATGCGTGTTCATGTTACAGTATTGCCGTCTGTTATTATTGGTGTTCTAGTAGTTACGAGCATTGACTGCGGATCCAGCGGACGCGAGCTCAAACCTGGCCGCGCTGGTCGCATTTTCGATGGCGACGAAAACGCCTGTGTAGTGTGCGTTGTCAGTGCACGTTAAAGAACCCCAGGCTGTTGAAATATCCGAAGCCCTCCACTACAGTGTTTCTCTGCGTTCTACTCTTTCATTCCCTTCGCCCCACTTCTTTTCTCGCTGAGCCCTGCTCCCGACAAGCGCTGCAGAATATAGTGTCCGTTCCTTACCGAACCACAATTGTTATTATTATTTATTAGCCTGTGTTCTAGCATTTTAAGAGCAGGAAACCGAGTACAAATATGTCAGCTGCCCCTGGCTGTTCTTACAGCTTCTGAATCCATCATTACAATTGCTTGGCAGTGACGTCCCGCTCTTGAGCACGCCGCCAGTTTTCTGTTGCCAGCGTCATATGAATGACGGCGGAGCGCGAAAGCTCTCGCGTAATGTACTTTTTGGTGTGCACGTTCAAGAAAGCAAGGCGATGGGAGGAAAAAGGCGTAATTCGCGAACCATGGCGTCCTGTCAACAAGCCTTGTGCTGGCTTGAAGCGTTGAGGCCCACCAGTGAACGATCTTGGTTTCTTATGCTTGGGAATTTCCACGTGTCTTTCGTGTTTGCAAGAGGAGTCCGTCCTTGCCTGAAGCGCAGGTTGCTCGACTGTGATTGTTCGATAAGCCTCTAGAAAAAACAAGAGGTCGCTGACGTGAGCGTCCCGTACATCTTGCTCGCCTTTGCTTGCCACTATTTACCTTGCACGCTGTGGCTAAATACAGACCTGCCGTGCATAACGATAATGAAATCAACCGCTACTCGCGTACTGCTCCGTATCAGAGCGCAGAGTCGTGCACATTCTCAAAACCAAAGTGCGCAGGCTAACCATCACCGTATGTAGTAGCACGGTGTAGACAGAGTTTACTGAAAAACAAAAGATAAGAAAGAAATGATGGTCAGGAGGCATGACATGAGTTGCCCTTTCGTTACGGTCATCGACGACCTTTCGCAACGAGTCTCTGCTGCACGCTTCGCGAGATCCACTGGGGCGCCGCTGCTGTTCGTGCGAACGCATCGCACGGTCCGACGAGTAAGCGGACATACCCTTCGCCAAGAACCAATTAATGCCTCCAGATAAGTTGAGATAAGCCGCTCACTGGGCCAAAGCCCGCTCTCGATGCACTGCAGCTTGCATCGCCTGCGTGCGCGGCAACGCAGCCAGCAGTGCCGCCGATGTTGCAACGTTCGGCCAGACTCCTCGACCTCGAGCGAAAGCAGTGCGTCAACTCCACGGCTAACAAGCCGCGACACAGTGCCGCCGCCGCCGCCGCCGAACGATAGTGGCCGGTCAACGGCGGCAGAGAAAACGGCACTGACAATTTAGTGACCGCTGGAGCACTAATCAATTACCGACGTGCATTGCAGAACTTGCAAGGGGTGACTGAGATCCACACAGAGTGTCCATGGAACAAAACTGTAGGAGGCTGGTTGGCTGGTTACTGCATATACACGCCCATTCCTCAGTAAGCCTACGCGTAAAGTGAGAACGGCCAGTTAGGAACTACACCCCGCACTTCTACTTTCTTTCTTTCTTTCTTTCTTTCTTTCTTTCTTTCTTTCTTTCTTTCTTTCTTTCTTTCTTTCTTTCTTTCCCAACGGCATTGGTTGTCGGGCGGCTAAAGAGTTCACATTGACTGAGAACTGTATGGTGGCAGCGGCTCGTGATGGCATTGGTTCCCGTTCTCAAAGTGATCATTTCACAGAAAGCAAACTGCCTGAGCTCTGCAACCCTAAACGAGACATCTGCAACCCTAAACGTTGTTTCCTTACACCTCAATAATCTATGACTTTCTCCCGTGGTATCAATTACTATGATCGCATTAAGATAATCTGTTTACCGGTGCACCGATGTGCCTGAGTGAACAAAAGAATCTAATTGTAGAGAATATAGGCACGTTGCATTCTCTATAAAGCGAATTTTTTTTCTTTAATTAACGCAAGCCCCATTGTGGGGAACTTCGTGACCGTAACGTGTTGCGAGGAAACTGTCCGGCTATATTTAAGAAGACAGGTAGAAAGGTTCCACTGTTGTATTTGCAGCGCAGGCGAGGGACATCCTTTTTGTCTTCTGTCGTACCGTCATACGTGCCTAAGGCGGATCAATGATGACTGTGGTAAGCGATGCAGTTGAACGCGAATCCGGTCTGAGTAGCACATTACGCTGTATAACACAATAAAAAAAAACTCAGAACTATGCGATGTCCATGAGATATGTCAGTGTTTCATGCACTTGAACTCTACGTGGACACATGTTTCTATTTAATACATTTCCTTTATTCGAACATCGGTTGTCCGCTTTTTTGCGAGTAAAAAAAGAACAACAAAAAAAAATGTGGTAGATCCCCCTGTCATGGGAATCTGTATAACACCAGAGTGAAACCTGTCTTCGCGAAGTTGTGGAATGCATAAGCAGCAGTCTGGCGAATCGAGGGGCAGAAGATGGTTTGGGTACTGTGAGCATGTGAACACTTTAAATCTAGACATCAGCCGCACCTCGACACGGCACGAGGATTCTCGACAGTTGTACACGAGGGAAAGTTCTCGAGCGACTCACATTGCTCTAGAAACACTGACTTGCACGCGCCAGAGCCCTGCGCAACCCTGCCATAAGCGAGGATCGTCTGCAAATGGTGACGCCTTGAAAGAGAAACCGAACGGATTGTCAGCGGGTCGTTTTGTGAAAACACAGCCCACTGCAACGAAAGGCCAATCATTTGCATGTCTACGGCCGTCTTTGCGATCCTGGAGCAGTGCGCGTCGCAACGCAACGCACCTGGACACGCAAGACCAATTTTGTAGCGGCCGCGTTCGTACTTTGCCCCTGGACGCGCCGTCACGACGCCGCTACGGCCCTAACTTCCTTGGCGGTCGAGGAGGTGAGGCGCGAACACTACTGAAGCGCTGACTGCCGACGTGAATCAGCACGACATTCTGCTTCACTCTATCTATCGTTCCTAGATGGCGGTACCACCGAATCGAACCTAAGCGAACCAAGAGTGCAGTATAAGGGAGGCGATGTTAATTTAAGAGTAATTTTGCTTGTTAAACGCCATAGTTCACTGTACTAAACACCCTTGCTTTAACCGGACGACAGTTAAATGCAACTTTTAAAGAGCTATAGTGAACATATAAGGCCCATCTGTTCCTCGTATGACCGATGCTGCCGTGGTGTATCGGTAGAGCATCTAGCTCCTCTCGTCAAATCCCGGTTGATGGTGGGTGCGAGTCCGTCTGGGTGGAACGTTTTCAGTGTGAATGCAAGTTCATTTTTTCAAAGATACACTTCCGTTACAGGAAGTATGTCACTGATTTCTTGGCAGACCCCGACATAAAACGCTTTCGTGTTAAAAAACCGCAGCCCCGGTAGACCTATTTTCTGATTACCTGCGATTGATCCCATGCAGCCTTCAACGGTGCGTTATCTGTTATTTCGGACGGCATATTCCCATATTCGACTGCCTTTGTGCATTTTCACGAAATGTACAGCGTGCGATTTTTCCTTCATTAGTCTCTATTCAAGCCAGTTCGCCACGCCGACACTCGAATCCCATTTGAAGCCATTTAAACGGTGCGGCCACAATCGCTGGCAAGAACGCCATATTTTACACCTTCTTGAACCCCCTTATTCGCACCATCGCGCCTCAAGACGTTTCCCACTTTCCGCCTTGGACCAAGCCGGAAAATTCATCGGCAAGGGGAAGAGACCGCGCGGGTGAAGAGAATGCCCGTCGCGTAATGAACACACTCAACCTGCCGTGTCCAGAAAATGAACCCTTGAAACAGACGAAGCCAGCAACAGCCGCCGCCGCCGCAGCAGCAGCAGCAGCAATGGAAAGTGGGACGAAGGATTGATTAATGAAGAAGGCAATTAGTGGCGCTCGGCGACACACACCGGCGCCGAGCGCTGGGCCCGCTCTGGGAGCGCTGAGGCGCCATCTGGTGCAGCTGGAATAAACCGGGCGTGCCACTCCGAGCACGCAAAACACGCGCGCGTCCTGCGCGTCTACCTGCGGTGTCATTTTTCACACCCGCAACTCGTGGACGGACCAACTCTCTACAGCAGCCCTTCTACTTTGCTCCACGCACGGGCAGAGCGGTGTCTGACAGGCACGTCAAGAAGTAGATCAGGTGGGCCGGCGTTTGTTTAGTCACGAACTCGTTGTTAGTAACACGGAGGCCCCCGCTTTACAGTGGTTAGGTGTGGAGAAAAAGAATTGCGTCAAGTTAATGCAGGATCGAAAGAGGTAGGTGCGTATTAATAAAGTTCTCTCAAAACTATCTTTCACCGTGAATGTTTGCAAAAAGAAAAGTTTCTTCGCAAAAGCAAACCTTTCTCACGCATTTGCGGATTTACTCTTGTCATTAGACATATCGTTTTTCATAGGAAGACATATTTCTATTCTCAAATGCTGACCTCAAGGTATCACAGCAAAGCCTATTGCCACTGTAGTGATACCAGGCTCGTGTCCGAAATGCAATAGTGGTGTGGCTACTGAACGATTTCCTTGTGACAATGAGAAATGAAATAGGCGTAAGGTTGTCCCGCCTGAAGTATAGTTCTTACCTACTCACAAACACAACAAAGGAAGTAAGCAAGATAGAAGCTCTGATACGCAGTATGGCGAAGGCAAAGGAACGGAAAGGACATTTCAAAACATCCTGAAATGAATAAATAACAACAGTTCGGGCACGCATGTTACTTTAACGGCGTGGAAGAGGCTAGAATACCAAAACGCACAAACAAATATGCTTTATCAATCGTCGAGGAAGGCAACGTTTTCGTCGTCTTCTTGCTCGACCAAGAAACCAGCACCGATGGATCCTCGACACCACTGTCACACACGCTCAGGAAATAAACTTCTGGCATCCATAGTCAGAAGAAGAGGCGTGCAAGACACGGACACAATAAGAGCAGTGAACAACACGAACGCCGTACCCGTCGCCCCGCCGTCCCCCATTAAAAAAGAACATCGTCCCAATGCGAGAGGCTCAGATAATAATTAAAACTGTCTGCATAGCTGGTAACTTAGAACTGTGCTCTACGGTTCCATATGAAGCACGTGGAAAGCTTTTGACATGTGCCGTCGGTGCTCCTTATACTAGTGAATGTTGCATGGGATAACTTCGCAGTTTATGTCACCGATGCGTCACAGAACTCTGCGAGATCCAGAGTACCGCCGCAGGTGCTTCTTCAGAGAGCCTGCGCTGACGAATGTGTGCAGAGCGACACTTTGTCACCAACGCTGTTCGTTACGAGTCTGTGCCGGAGATTCTATTCCGGCGTCACAGCCCTGCTGCTAGCTGATTCATAAACGTGAGGGCTTCCAAGCTTACTCACCTTGCTCGTTGTAAAGACACCTCAGCACCCCTCTCGTCGCCGTCACGCTCGTGATGGAGCACAGCATATACCTGTTGTCTTAACAGCACGGTCTCAGCGCCTGGTGGACACTGCTCTCAGAGGAATTCAGTTTATATATGTGAGGAGAACTTCAGGAGCCCGTCTTGTCGAAGGACAATATAGAAAAAAAGAAAAAATGAAAGAACGAATGAATGGAAAGAAGGAAATAAAGGAATGCAAAAAAAGGGATCTCGGGTTGCAAAAGGGAAAAGCCCTTGACCCACTATGCACACTGCTACATGACACTGAATACGCGAAGTGCAACACAAAAATAAATAAATAAATAAATAAATAAATAAATAAATAAATAAATAAATAAATAAATAAATAAATAAATAAAAGCCCCCGCGCTGCGCAGAATGACCTGCTATCCAAACTGATACATGATAGTGATTATACGAAGGAAAAGAAAGAAAAAAGTCTCGTGCTGTGCAGAAGGTAAAAGCTGCCCGTACTTGCCCTCCACCCACTACCTTGCCCTCAGCCAGTGACAGTGATAGCACAGTTCTGGAAGTAGATATCTCTCGTTCTGTAACGTCGGTGAGAAACCGGGAGGTAAACACAACATAAACGCGAGCGAAAAGGTTGTGCGACGCCTTTTCGTACTGCCTTTATGCGTACTACCGCCGATTCGTAGCGACTGTCTCTTGCACCGCGTGGCCGTTAAGAGTGCACACCAAAGAAGATGTCCCTTTCACACGGGGGCGAAGACCAACAGCGGACATTTTACGAGCACCGTCAATGCACGCAAACGTCTTCTCTATATGCTCGCACATTTCGACGATGAGGCACCGACGATACTGCATACAGGCGCTAGCGACGTCGGTCATGGCGCCCTGCTTGCGCAATGGTAGGAGGGCAGCGTAGCGGTAAACGTTTACGTCTACACGAGGCCGTCCCGAATAGGCTAGCTATTCCACCCCAGAAAAAGAATGCGTCCCAATGGTCTCCAGCTTCGCCCGTATTTGTAGTGTCGTTCTTTCTCCGTTGTCAGCGATCACCATCCGCTGTGCTGACTGATTAAGTGAACGATCCGTTCGGCGAGTCGTTATGCGGAGTCTACGGCCCTGAGAGTTCAACTTCATTGTCGTATACAAATCGGGAAAGCGGCATGCTAAATCCGGCTGCCTTTGTCGGTCTCCTGTTAAAAGCTGCAACCGAAGATGAAAGTGATAGTGCGATCTTTCTAAGAGCCGCAGTTACTGCCGCCCTTTCACGCCAGAACGCGACTACGCAGAACTGCCGCCCCTTATTGATTTAAATTGGAAAGATTAGCAAGCAGAGTGCCTAGCTTACGCGAGATAGCGCTGGTGTCGTTGTGCAAGCGTCATAACGTGATTTTAAAAATGAACTTCGTACCTAACGGCAGCAGAAACTTGCTCGTAGTTACCTCGTCGATTCGAGAAGAATTCTACACGAGTGCCAAACATGCCGACTGTTAGTCACTAGGGCTACGCACGCACAATAACAAGGACTAAAGGGCGTCTTTTAAAGACGATAGTCTTTCTTCGGATGCTTCAACGCAGAAATTTTGGTCTGTCTGTCTGTCTGTCTGTCTGTCTGTGTGTCTCTGCGGCTTTTCTGGCGAAATGGCGAAAGTTTAACCCCTTCCTCAACGACCACCCATTTTGATCTGGTTTCTGCGTTCATACTTGTGAACACAGTCGACCAAAAAGCAAATATTACGCATATCTGAGGCGCAGCACCAATACGTAAGTATTAGATGGTGTGTTCCTTTAGTAGAAAATACATAGATGCGTAATTCTAAAGACCCTAGTGCTTGTTAGGATGCGCTAAAAATGCGACGCTATGCACGAAAAAGCGGACGTTTCCTACGCTTCGGTAAAACGACACGGTGCTGCCACCTATTTTTTTTTTTGCTTTATCTTCCTTTACATTTCTTTACAATTTATCGTTGACGACTAACGGATTCGGCTTATCACGAAACGTCACTCAATTCATTGTCGAAGAGCGACAGGGAAAACTTTTTCAATAAATTTATTACATTAGGGTGACATGGAGTCGATACCAAAAACTTCTGACCGAATACTGAGTAACTGTGTTTCAAACTGCGCCAAGGATTCACAATTACGCTTGTCTGCTAAAATAAATTTTGTCAAAGAAAAATTTGTCCCAGGCTATCTGGGAGACCATTACCGTCACATCGTTACTTGTAGGATAGAGTCAAATCCGACTACATCGAACACCCATAGATCAAGTTATCCTTCATATGCAACAGTTTACGAACACGAGAATGCCTTAACGTCAATGTATGGGAAAATCTATGGCTACTTCGAACAAAAGCAGCCGGAACACATCATATATCGAACATCGGGCAGCGCGAAACGCCCCACGAAGGTGGCTTTCCCTGAAAAGAAGTTGGCTTTTCTTCCTCGAAAAAGGCTTTCCCGCATGTAGGCGGGCAGCGAGCGGTGCGACTCGGAGGGTGCCGAGCGAAGCGAATGCAAAACTTCCACTTGCCACCGCGTGGTTTCTCCTTATAAACTAAGTAAAAGGTTACCTGCTGTTTCTTTCGCGTGTACGACAAATAAAATTCTCGCTACTTTATATATCAAATTATACCCAATATCAAACTATAATAACCGCTTCTCTCCTAGTTCGATATATGGAGGTTTGACTATATTTCTAAGGAGCATAACTAGATATTTCCTCTGATCCTTAAGTACATCGACGGAGATATGTTCACAGGCTTTTTAAAACTTAAGGAACAATGCATATATAATACGCAGTGTCTCGCTTTACCAACAATCGGTTTACCAATACAACTGGGTTACCCTGAGGCCAGTTCTTACAGTGCCTCAGGGTGTGAGCCCAGCTTCACTTGTCTCACACAGAAAGGTGGTGCCACACCGAAAAGGACACTAAAGTTAATTAAAATTATTCTGGTATAACTAAGTTACCTTTTCAGATTACCAAAAGCGCCGCTGTCATGAGGAGAAGACGTTTGGTAAGCTAGAAAAGTGCGTAAGAAGAAAATACAAGTGGTGACGCCTACTCCGAGATTCCCGCACTGACATGCGTGACGTCACACATTTTTGACGGCATCTACCAAGTCCTACATAACTACTTATGGGTAAAAGAGACATACACTGCCTTATAGGAAGCCAGAGATTTAACAAGACGTGTTTCATACAATTTTACTAAGAAAATGTGGCAAGAAGACGAAAAGAAAAAAAGCTGGGCCTAGCTTGCACCAATGGTGCAAGACTACTCAGTGGAGCTCTTCGGCACCTAGCTAGTCCTGGCTTTTTCTAGGTTTTTGCCAAGCATTGCGCGATTATGGTAAGAGGTGCTAGCTTGGCACGGTACACGAAACCATTCGCGTACTGTGGCGCCTTGCCTCTCAGTAGAGGTCCCTGCACGTCTGGAACATCCGAATTTCGTCGTGGTCTGAGGCTCCGGGAGACGCCCGCGCAGAACTACGAGGCCCAGCGAACGCTTCTCAACGTTTCGCACCGATAGCAGCGTAGACAGGTGCCCGTCGAACTAGAGAAAGTCACAAACGCGGCAAGCGTGGCCAAACTCGAGAAGAAAACCCACATTTCGTTGTGGTCTGAGGCTTCGGGAAACGCCTCGCGATGCACTCGCGCCTCAACGAACGCTTCTTAAGGTTTCGCACTCCAAACCAGACACGGTCAAAGACGCGGCACTCGCGCCACTGCCTGTGCACAGGCTTTTCGACGGAACGGCGGAGGAGACGCGCATGTGCAGTTGTCAGCGGCGTCCCGGCATTCGGAGAAGACTGAAGGAGGAACGGGTGGTGCACCAGGTGTAGTGCGGCTGGTTGCTAGGCTAAGCGAGGTTTTCTCCAGAACGTGGACAAATCATGGCGAGCTAGAACAGCTTCGCCGTGAAAATGGAATGGACTTCGCGACGTCATCTTATCAGAGTTGATTGATTGATTTCTGGGGTTTTACGTCCAAGAACCATGATATGAGTATGAGAGACTCCGTAGTGGTGGGTTTCGGAAATTCTTAACGTAGGTGAACATAACTGGCCTTTAAAGCGTGCTTTGTGCCCAGCTTTTTCGTACAAAGGTGAAGCCAATGTCGCTTTCCAACAAAGGGGCTTCGAAAAGCAAGACGATTTATCTTGTATAAGTAAATTGTCACGGGTGACATTTTCCCGACGTCGCAAAACGCTCGTAGCGAGACAGCTCAAGAAACCTTCGGCTCATGCAGATGATTTGCTGAGTGAGAAGCTTGAGAAGGTACGGTTCTCACCAGCGGGGATAGCGGCTTCCCGCGGGAAAGGGTAATCTCCAGGGATGTCAGCCAGCGCTAGTCCGCGGACTTTTAGCAGCACTGTGCCTACAATGCCCAACAGTAAACGAGAGCGCCGAGAAGGGCGCTTCTTGTGGCATTGTTGTGTGCAATTAGTACAGCAGGTCTTCGCGTCTGTCGAGGCGGTCAGTAAAAAGATGACCACGCCGACTGCAGCCGGCGTTAGCTCGAGAGAAACGGCGGTATATCTGTCTGTCTGTCTTGGTCAACATGGCACAGAAGCAGATCAACAAGTATCCCTTCTAGAAGTTTTCGTGTGGGTTTGTATCGGCTGTCCACCTAAACTTAGCCGTCTGATCTAGTTGAGACGAGTCCTACCGTCTGCAACGTAGTCATCGGGACTACAGTCTTAAGTTAGCTCAACCTACTTGAGATCGCCTTTAAGAAGATGCCCGCAGAAACATCAGCGTTCAAACTCCGCCGACGCCACAGTCGGGCCAGAACTCACCATGGCTTCTCGCTTCCGATCGTCGGGGACTCAACACTTGCGGTCATCTCACCTGTGGCTTCATCTATTTCTACCTTCGAACGTTCACATCGTTGATCACTGTAAATTGGATTGCTGTCAACTGTTAGCTTTGATTTACTCTCTGCGGTAATTTCATTACTTGCTTGTTAATTTTTAGGTACTTGTCTTTTGTAAGCCGATTGAATCACATGATGCATGTTTGTTAGTTGTTTGCAAGTGTTGTATTACTTGAGCGCATTTTCCCGCATTATTACTAGACTAAATTTGTTATTTTCCAAACACATCACTGGTCCTTTCACTGCGCTTGATTGCGTGTGGAACACCAAACCTACTGTCATTTCCTACGCCAACTTCGTGCTGGCGACTCTAGAATAAGAGCTTGTAACATGCAACAACACCTATGTAATGCGAGAAAACGCACAAAAACACGATACAGGTGGTTGCGCGGCCTTCAGTTATCCGCCCCGTCTCGTCATGACATGACGATTTTGACGGTGTCTGCAACGACCTACGTAATTTTGTCGGCAAAAATAATGAATCGTACAAAGTTCTGAGGAATCCAGAGATCTCCACACTAAGTTTTTGGAAACATGACCGAGTCGTTATTGCCAAAATCGAAAAGGGGCTTTGGAATCCATGGCGTCACACTTACGTTCGTACGTCGCAGTTTCAGCGCGAAAACCAAAAACTGGAAACTTAATCTCCACCTCGTCCTTTCATAAAAAGATACCTATGCTGGCGCATTTAACAGCAGCCGACTTCTCAAAGAGTAATTATCAATTTAAGGTAATGAATCTAAACGAGCTTTGTCGTAGTGCTCCTTTAAAGCGTGCTTCACGCCGAGCTTTGTGGTAAGTAGAGGAAGTGGATTTTAGTATACCCGTAAGCATGCTTGATTTGCATTTCTTCGTGTGCAAGTGAAGAGAACTTACACAATATTAATTATGCGCCGAAAGGTGTGCGAAAATCCGAGGACGCTTAAGCTTCGTCTTTAACAATAAAGTAAATTTCGTCTACACCGTAGGCCACCCGGACAGCCACCCGCTTGCCTAAAACGAAGTTCTAGGACACAAGCGTACACAGGCTTCAACGCGAGTTACTACAAAGGCTTTCTTGCGTTTTGCCAGAAAAGCTGGCAAAACGCAACGCGCTTCCGCAGACTTATTCTCTTTCATTATTTCATACATACTTTTCGTTCCAAGGTACAGGTCAGCCAGCTGGAGATCTCGTCTGGTTGAGACTCTTGTCTTTATTTGATATTTGTATTTCTCTCTATATATCGCAACATTATTAGTGCAGATATTCACTAAACACTCATACCGCTATCGAAGACTTACGGAGGATTGAAGGACTTACAGCGAATAACTTTGGAGTGGTTGTCTTGTCAGTGTTTCTTCACACAGGGAAAAGTAGAGCCCTTGTTTTTTTCGCCGTGGGTTGACAGGTAAGAACGGTTGGGGATGAGTCTGTTTGATGTCCATGTTTTAGAAATGTTGCAAAGTAAAACTGAACGAAGGCTTGCTTTCTGTATCACCTTTTCGTTTTCCTTTAAGGTGAACCTCTTTCGAAGCATCGGTTGAGGGGGTTACCTGACGAACAGAAGGGCGTATCGGAACGACCTGTACGAAATTGACGTGGTAAATTCGAGCCCTGAAACACTATAGCAAAGAATACACACGCCGGCAGCGCTCATTATATACAATGCGAGAAAAACAACTTGCAATATGACGACATCCGAGGTTGTTTTTAGGCTCGAAACGCCGCGAGGTTTGACGACGACACAAAAGAAACGCCCTTATCAGTTTCACGACGCAGCGAGAAACAAGCGATAACTTAGCGAGAATATGTTTACAACATCTCGATACTTTTTTTATTCATCGTCATATTACACGGGCGCTGTTCCGCTTCACTGTTCCACACATGACGTCAATGGGCGAAACATGATCCTGAAGGTAACGCTACCAGAGCCAGTGACGCTGAGATTCTCGGCAGGCCACGCAGCCGCGATACTGCGCATACCTTTCACAAGCGGAAAATTGAACAAAGGCCTAACTGGCGCGACAGCTTTAGCATTCTTTTTTATTTTTGTTATTATAGGACTTCTCGTCTTCTTCGTGGAGCGCAGTTTTTGCAATCACTCTTCGCGCATCACTGGCGAGTGTTTTCAGGGGATTACAATTACATCGGGAGCGCCGCAGGCAGACGGGATCGGATTATCGGCGCCCGGTTAAAGTTCACCGGAGTGGTCGGGATTCCAACCGGGACGACGGGGGGCAAGGGAGTGGGGATGGCGCAATAAGAATGAGGGCAGGTATCGCTGCTCGGTCACGCCGAAAGAACCACCACGCGATACTCGCCGTGTCGCGTTCTCTTCGGACGGCACGTAATTGGCTCGTTAGATGCGGCGCACAAGCCTAGGTTAACTTCGAGCACGGGGCTCTGGAATAACACTTTCTTTTTCTTTTGTACTTTTTCAAAGGAAGGAAGAAGGGGGCGGGGGAGGGGGGAGGCTGCGGAGAGAATATAACGACGTCAGGTATAGGTGCAGCTAAATCCACGGTAAAAAAAACACAAAGAAAAATGTTAAGTAATAAAGGTGGAGAGCGATACGGGCGGCCGCTCTAGAACACCTATTTTTTTTTCTGTACCACATTCGCAGATTTCGTGGTGTTGCCCAGAGAGGTGTGTGTGCTTTCAATATATAAAATGCTGTTTCTACCTTAATTGCCATGACTTAAATCGGGATCGAATAGATCGGCTTAGTGTGCAGTGCTAGTGGGGTTCTAGTGATAAGTTTATTATTATGTTTGGCATTATTTCTCCATATCTCTAAATTACTGTCTATCCCAGAAGGAATATGAACGTGTTTTTAACAAGAGCGAAGCAACATGAATCGTCGTTCTAAACTTCGCTTCAGCCTTCTCTACAGAAATCTCACTATCGGTGCCCACGATGATTAATACTCGCAGCGTTCAGCGTTCTTATCATCACCGGACAATCACGTATTGTCACTTACATTACTTTCTAAAGCTACCTTAACTATGGCGCCCACTGCATATTCCGTTGTCTCAATGTGCGGGTCTTCAAAAGCACGAATTTCGAAAGAAAATAATAATTAAAATTTTATTACAACTCTACGCTAAAATAATGAGTTGTTGACACATACTTGCATAAAAGTTTCAGTTGAACCCCATTAAGAGCCAAGCGCATTCGCAAAGAACGTGCTACAGGAACGCCCCGCCACGGTGGTCTATAGTGGTTATGGCACTCGGCCGCTGATCCGAAGGTCGCGGGATCGAGTCCCGACCGTGGCGGCTGCATTTCGATGGAGGCGAAATGTTGAGGCCCGTGTGCAGTGCTATGTCAGCGCACGTTAAAGAACCCCAGGTAGTTGAAATTTCCGGAGACCTCCACTACGGCGCCTCTCATAATCAAAGCTGGTTTTGGGACGTTAAACCCCACAAATCAATCAGTCAATGCTACAGGAACGCGGATGTCGCTCAGAACAGTCCTACATAGCTTTTAAGAGGTTGATGCACTGCAGTTTTGAAAAATCTAAGTTCCAGCTAAGAGCCTCCTACGTCCCGTAGCACTGTCCTATCTATATACAAAAAAAGTCTCTCCATCCCAGCCCTGAGATATTGGCTGTCCAGAAAATATGTTAACAACCACCACTATAAATGCGGAGGGTGTGGGGGGGGGGGGGGGGGGGGGATATTTTTGGGGAGCCATATAAGTGTTGTCTACCCATAATGGAAAGGTAGCCCGTGTACTGTGCGTTGTCAGTGCATTTTAAAGAACCCCAGGTGGTCAACCTTTCCGCAGCACTCCAATGCGGCTTTTCTCGCCTTTATACCTCTTTCAGTCCCTTTCCGCTACCCCCACGGACGCTTAGCAGTTCTCCCAACGTGAGCTGCAGAAATTAGCGTCATTTCCTTAACCGAACCACAATCATCATCGTCAACAATGAAATCAGCAGCTAGGCTACTTCTTTTGTACAAGAAAGACAAGTGACATCACCGAACCTGTCACAAGGTGCCGTGGAGACCGCAGCTTGTGACAGGTTCCGTTATTATTATTATTATTATTATTATTATCATTATTGTTGTTGTTGTTGTTGTTGTTGTTGTTGTTGTTGTTGTTGTTGTTGTTGTTGTTGTTGTTGTTGTTGTTGCAGTAGTAATGTCAGAGTGCTCGAACCGAAGCCTACTACAATACAGCTGAGTTCAGCCAACTTTCGAGCTGTGGTGTTCAGCTCGGCGTATTTGTGGCCTCCTTTGCTCTTAACTTGTATAAGTTTGAGTTGTTTAAGACAGCGCGGAGTGTGTGTGTGTGTGTGTGTGTGTGTGTGTGTGTGTGTGTGTGTGTGTGTGTGTGTGTGTGTGTGTGTGTGTGTGTGTGTGTGTGTGTGTGTGTGTGTGTGTGTGTGTGTGTGTGTGTGTGTGTGTGTGTGTGTGTGTGTGTGTGTGTGTGTGTGTGTAATGACGTGCGCGCAAGTGTAGGTGGAGAACGAGAAAAAAATGACCGAGGGATTATGCACATAATTAACACGGCTGATGAGAATGCTGTCTTACGCAATGCACAATCTAGAAACTAAAAGAGCAGCAGAAGGCCGGCGGCTAGTTGCCGAAGGACCAATCCACGATGACTGCGTGCCTTGTACAGTTAAGGAGCGCAGAAACCGACACCGTTCCTGAAAGAACCTGGTCGTCTATTGATTTCAGAAGCAGTCGAAGAGCGACAGCGGCCTTTCTTTGCATGCAATTTCGGCGAAAAACAAATGGCAAGAGCTTGAATTACTGCAGGACTTTGCTGCGACACGCAATGCGTAGCCTGGCGTCACCATAACTTCTAACGTCGAAAAATAGAAATGAACGAATCGCGAGCGCGGTGCAAAGAAATAAAATAGAGTAAAAAAAAAAAACGTGGGACCCGTTGCTCGCTGTGGAGACTCAAGAAATTGAAATAGATGACTTCGCCCGTCGTATATGGGTCCGCGTTGAGGGTGTGCGCGCGGCTTCAATTAACGCGTCGCGATTCGCCAAGCGTGAAAATGATATCCACGAGACCGAGAACCCCCCCTTACCCCCCGCGTTCCGCCGTGGGCGAGTTCTCCCTGTTCGTGCGGTGAGAGGAGGAGTATAAAGCTAGTCAACGGCTCACTTCATTCCAGTGCGGGCGATCATGATGAGTGTTGCGCGTACAATAGAGCCCAACAAGCCCGACAGGAACGAAACAGGACGCCCCAAGTGAGAGCACTTAGTCTTCGTCTGCACGACATTTCTTTGTTTCCTTTTCCGTTGCCGGCAACTTCGTCTCGCCTACGCGGCCACTTTAGTTTCTTCACGCTTGGGAATGAACAGACATGCGGGTTTCAGGAAGGAGGTTGTCTCTTTGACATTTAAGGAAGTAAGCGTAACGGCTGCGGCGAGTTGGGATAACGGGCAAAAATGCAAAACGTTGTGCAGTGCGGACTCTTATTGTGTGTGGGGGCGTGCGTGTATTTTATATATACATGTGTGTGTGTGTGTATGAAGTCTTTCCCGGTGCTGTGCGAAGATGGAGACTCCAGAAATCTAGCCTCACTAATGGAGAAGCATTGGAGAGACACGTCATGAACAGGTGTATGTAGGAGATCGTAGTGTAAGCACATATATGAATACTATATAACGTTTTCGTCGTAACTGAGAACTTTTTTCTTCTTGGCATTTCAAATATTTGCTCGCGCTACTCCCGAGTCTCATTTACCTGCCACGGTGGCGCAGCTTATACGGCGTTCTCTAACTGAACACGAGGTTCCACGTTTGGTTCTCGGTGGCCGAATATATAGAGACGGACCGCAAGAATGGTGGGGAACCGTGCAAGCGGCGCCCGCCAGGCAACTACAGAGGAAGCCACCAATGATCCACGCAACACTACTATGTCATGCCTAACAAATGAATAGCATTTTAGGTACGAAGAAAGATCGGGCGATTATCGCTAATCCAGTTCTTATGTTTGTTGCATAATGGTCACTCTAAATGGACAATCTCTGGGACCCAATCTTTTCTGCACGGACTTCCCATGATCCGATCGTATACAAGGCAACCTTATCATAAAAACACGTAGATAAGGCGATTCTCAGATTAATTCCATGTCGCATATCTGTTTTTTTTTTCCTTTTCGCGTATGACGCTGTAAAAAAAAAAGAGCACGTTTATCAGTTTACCTTTTTTGAGTGGTATTGCCACATTTATATATAGACACCGTCGTAAAACCGATTCGATGCGGTTTTTAGAGACTGTAACACTGACACCCATAGACGATTGTTAGTTGATAATTAAGTAAGTTGAAAGCCATTGGCTCGCTTCGTCTTACGGTGTAGGACGCAAGAACTTAGTTTAAACTGTTTCGTGGGGTTGCCAAATGATCCGGTAGTCCCTCCGTTGAATTAACTTTCCCGGCCTCATACGCTAGTGTCTGGTGACGCGGAACTCTATAGTTGCGCAGCATCTCTGACGGTAACAGCTCGGCCACGAATTATGCCTGATACACGGATCCTTTCGACCCACGCGGGACAGCCGAGTATCACCGCACACGTGTCCACAATGCTGTGACAATCGAGAGGCCGTCATTCAATCGATACCGAAAAGTTTCCCGTAACTTGAGCCATCGCCGACCGCACTGCGAGACGACGTACCTTAATTGAGGTTCCCAGCGCAGGCAATGCGTTGTTTGTAAACGGAAGGAGCAGGGCTGGCTGCGAAGCCTATTGCATTCCACCCTGAGGCGGTGTTCCATTTCGAATGAATTTCCACCGTCGATCATCCCCAGACCCCGAGGGGACAAAGACGCCGAAATGCGCCACCGACATCTCGCATGGTTTACATTACATGTGCACAACACCGAGGCGTGCGGCCGTAAGCCTGGCTTTGAGGTTTGCATATGAGACGAAGAGAACTGACCAGCCGACCAACGATGATAGTATTCTCACCTGAAAATAAACTTTTTTTTTATTCGGCTCGTAAGAGGCAGAAGCGGCGGAGTACACGCTGCGGGAGATGGCTAGACGCTCATTCACGGTGACACAGAACAGGAAAACTAAAGGATAACACGTACAGTCAACAACAAAAGTTTCCGGGATGCAATACTTTCAAAAAACGTGTATTGCCGCCAGCAAGATTGCCTCCAATGAAACGTTTCACTGGGTAGAAGTTCTTGCGATGCAAAGACTGTAACGTTCAATTGGAGGCTATGTACAGAGGCCAAGCGGTAATATAAATTTTTCGGCAGTTTCGCATCCCGAAAACTGTTGCTGTTGACTGTACCTGCAGCAGGAAACAGCGCAGTACGAAGGAGCCATATATCTATCGAGTGAAAAACTTTCGAACAGGACACATGACATAACATAAAAAAAAAATTACCCACTAATCTCGGCCACCTAGCAAACAAGCAAACTACTGACATGACTGAAATCTTTTCACGTACGTCCACACATCTAATGAAACACTAAGAAGAAGACTAATAACGATAAAACGTAGAATATTCAACACTAAAATGTTCTTTAATATAAATCATGGCCAGTCTTTCACTTTTCCAACTAAGAATAGTACTTTATGTACGACAACAACTGCAATCACACATATCCCAATGCTATATGATATATGATACCATGGTTGCCAAGCGATCCCTAACTTCTCATTCACGATTTTCACAAAATAGCATTACTGACGTTTTTAGTCAGTACTGGCTATTGCTGTCTTCTTTCTGAGAATGCAGTCATATTAAGACAGTGCATAGCAAACGGTACAGGAACACTGTTTCTTTCTTTTTTTTTTCCTTTCATACCCGTGTGAATGCAGCCCATGCGGTCGGAAATAGAACAAGTGACCTGAAATAATGCCATTTTTACAACGACGCAGAGATATTTCCTGCTGTCGCAGTCGCTATTAAATTTGGAAGGCTTAAACTTAATTAATTATCATTTTTTAACTTCATTTGGCGTAATTATATAGGAAGCAGGCAACCTTCCTGTTTTCATCCTTGGATTTAACGATAAATTAACGAATAAACCTTCTCATTTTGTTTTCTTTTTTTCAAGGGTGTGGGGGGCGGCGTGCTAAGGGTTTAGCCGGTTAAACATAGACTCATAATTCCATCTTTCGTGACTTGATTCGTTTGAAAATATACTTTTACGCGATGTCAGCGCGATAGAAACATCACGACGCGCGTCACTTCGCCTTTGTGGAAAAGTAACACGGACTTCTACCATACACTGGACATAGAAAGCTAAACCGGCGAAAGTTCGCGAGGGTCCTTCTTCCATAAGCAACAGCCAAACACGAAGCTATGGCAAGTCGTTGTTGATTACGCCAATAGAACGCAACAAAAGCCCTCCCGGGTGTGTTGGAAAGCTTTAGTTCCGGTACATCGAGTGGAGGCACCGGTGGCAACTTCCGCTTCGCCGAAGAAGCTTCCGGCGCATAACCGGAAGCGAGCCAGTCCGTGCACAACAACACACTGAGAGCCGGGACGAACTTTCGCTTCTTCGTTTTCCTTTGATTCTATGGCAAGTTGCTCCTTTGGTTGTGGAGCTCATGTTTTATTTTCCGTTCCGATCCCACGCAACGCAATTGCTTCAGACACGAGCCCGCACAAGGCGAACTGAAGAGACAAGAGAAGAAAGGAAAGAATGGAGGGGACGTCCTGTGAGCGTCGTAAAGGCAATCTCAAACCACATCTCTGGTGTATTGAGAAGAGTGCACCGCCTGTCAGATGGTAATACGCCACTCACAGGGGGGACGTACACACCTGTATCGAAGTGTATCGTATATACGCAACTCAGAGTCCGCAAGGAGCCACATATGTGTGGGATAGCTCTCACGGGATCCTCTTCCCTTCTTGTCCACCGACTCACCCCTCTTTCCTTGAACCATAAAGGTTCCCTGTCGAACGGCAGTTCCCAAGGGAGGCGTCTTGCATAAAATCTACGAGAGTGGACGATGGAAAGGAAGTTGAAGGTATATTTGGGCTCCTTTCATTTGTCTTCTTATTTAGCGAAGAGGAAAATGTAGCTTTATGATGAGCCCGGAGACGCGTGCATTAGATGAGAGAACATGCGTCCCGCTGCTCTTAATCCATCTCAGTTCATGTCCTTTCCTTGCTTGCTCATCGAAGAGAGAGGCATTTCGTGTGGTATCCAGGAAAGCGCATGTTTCGCCCTGCGCTTCTTTTTCGCAACGCCGCAAACCATATGTCTTCTACGTGGCGCAATCCGGTAAACCAGCAGGTGTTCCTTCTTAGCGTGCCCCTCTTGGGATATCCGTTTCTCAATCCTAATGAGCGGCACGGGTGTATAGCCTAAGCAGTACTGAAGTGGTCGCCGAAGCGCCCCCAGAGAACGCACGTGGCCTCGTAGAAGCTCCGGTACAGTCAGTGCAAACAAGCGTGCCTGCTCAAATGTGTTCGCACACCCTATTAGCAAGCGTCAGTCCGTCAAAAAGGTTCATGTTAGGCAGCAAGTCTTCGGCTTGCTCTGATGTTTTTCCCTGATCCAACAAGTGCACCGCCGAGCGTACTGAAGTGGGAGGCAGA
This sequence comes from Hyalomma asiaticum, assembly GCA_013339685.2. Taxonomy (NCBI): domain Eukaryota; kingdom Metazoa; phylum Arthropoda; class Arachnida; order Ixodida; family Ixodidae; genus Hyalomma; species Hyalomma asiaticum. The sequence goes on along the minus strand of CM023482.1, from coordinate 124,860,208 downwards.
GAGATCGAGAGAGAAGTAAACTTGATTGGTGAGCACACGACCATGGTTGTCCTCAGGTGGGCGGCGTCCTCAGTCCAGGACGTCGTGGTCCTTCTCCGCCCGTCTCGCTCTGTCCACCAAGCATGGTCTTCAGGGTTTGACTTGGTCAGTGGGTGCTCCCACTGCTCTTGAGGCGGTGGTTTGGGAATTGATGGCAATGTCGAGTCGTGCGCACTTTCTCATAAAATATACGGTAGATTGAACGGCGCTAAGCCAGACGGCAGTTTGTCTATGGCATTTGGACATGCGGATTAACTGTACACCACCTTAAGTTGGACATCAGCCATCATTTGGTTACTTTGCTTTCAAAGCAGATAACCACGTCATACCTACCTGTAAGTATTAAATAGTGCAACAGTGAGCTTACTTAAGACAGAAATTCTACATGGACAACGCTAGAGAGTTAAAAATACCTGGGTAGCTCTGAAAATGAAGAGAGGAAGATATTTAGGTCCAACTGATGAAACGAGGAAAGAAGTGTAGAAGGCATAGCACTCAAACCTACTTAGACTCGGACCGGCCGGGGAGCCTGAGAAGGGCGGCCGAGCAGAATTCCGCTAAGCTTGAGTCCGGTCGAGTAAGCCTCGTGAGATAGTTAGCCTAATTGCCAAGGTTTTACGCTCCATAAGCACCATACATACATACATACATACATACATACATACATACATACATACATACATACATACATACATACATACATACATACATACATACATACATACATACATACATACATACATACATACATACATACTATAAAGTAGGGATGCAATGGGTCAGCTCAGCTTTCGACCAAGGAAACAGATATGAAGTAGATGCGTTAGCCTCAGTAACAATTTATTCACTAATAAGCAAAAGTTTCGAGACGTATCCTACTCACTTCACTGACATGTGGTCTCACATACAGCGTAAAACCCCGACAGTGTTTCGGCTGTTTATACTTTTGTCCATCTATGGCAAGGACGAAGTTATAGTATTCCTCGATCTGCCTTTGCCTGCAGCGATATAGACCAGAAAGGCACGGCCACTGGACTTGACGGGGTCGTGGCTGCGCGCATCTTTGCCCACAAACGATCGCTAAGCCCTACGGTATGTGCCAGCCGAAAAAAGAAAAATAACACAACAACGCATGCGTACACAGCGGCGGTCGACTTGAGAATGGCTGGTCCGTTGCAAAGGACGTCGGTTTTGTCGCCTTTAAAGAAAAGTATGCAACAATAGATTCCCTCCGAGCGGGTCGCGGAAATACCCGCCGGCCGACTGGCTCGTCTGAAAAAAAAAAGGCAAAAATAAAAATAGGCGCACTTGTTTGTATTCTTGAAAACTATCTACTCTTGTTTATTTGCCTATATGTCCAGTTCGCGCCCCTTTCTCTTTTCTTCTTTCTCTGCCAAGGCATAAAGACGCCTACCAGAACGATGCTACAGCAAACACGTCCGCAACAAACACGTCCCCTTGGCGACGACTCTGGGGCGTAAAAATCTTAACCGACAACGTTTAGAGCGACGCGGGTAGAACCCGGAGGCGCGGCAGCCGGGGACGACAACCTCGCGCGGGGAGACGACATCTCTGCGGAGATACGTTTTGCAGTCGACCAAAAGCAACATGCCTTCTGCGCGCCCTTCTTTCCTTTGTGTTATTTTGGCTTTTGCATAGTTTCGTTTTCTTGTGCTCTCTCTCTCTCTCTCATTCTTTCTCTTGGCACTGAGTCGTTTTTCTCTCCCGCTTTAGCGAGCACGTTGCTCCGTTTGTGCTTCCGCAAAATATGCCCGGAGTATTTTTAAGCATTAAATCCAGGAACTTCGGCGTGTCCCCACGCGCACGCTTCTTGTTTCTTCTTTCTTCATCGTCTATTTCAGCTTTACGTCCTTCTTCTGCTATTGCTGCCTTACAGCTCTGATCCTTGGGGTGTGTCGTCCCTTCGATTCGCCGTCCCGCGCCGTTTCCCCCTTTTTTTTTATGGAGCTCGACCGCTCCGCAACGCTCCTGCGATTTTAAGGGAGCTGGGCCGGCGTTTCTCCCGTCATCTTCGGCAGTGCTTCGTCGAGATGCAAATCAATTTTGAGAGCTCATCAATCCCAGTGAGCCTCGCGATGGCTCGAGCCGTAATTGAATTGCGTTTCGTCCATTCCTCGCTGAAGTGATCGCTCGTCCGTGCTAAGTCCAGTTGGCCGCCGTACGAGTCGGTGATGAATGACTCCCGGTGCACGATAATGGTCGAGCGTGTGCGTCGATGTGATTCCCTTGTCTCAGCTATTCCCTCATTTCGTAAAATATTATCGGGGCTTCCGCGGGCATCATAGTCCAACTTATGGATACCTAGGCAAGCGACCGATCGCGAAAGTTAAGTTCTCCGTTGTGCGCAGCGATGGCGAAATTTGATTCGGTGAACAAAGCTCCATTATCTGTGTCGCTGGAACCAGTGAGTCTTAACGGGCGTATTACGCTAATTTTCCTTGTACATGACTGGTTTTCCTTCGAACAGCAGCTATATGGGCTGCTGGCTGAACGTATTTACGAGGAACACGGCATCGTGAACAAGCGTATAGAGTTAAAATTAGGTGCGCATGAATAACAGCACTAAAGTAGCGCCACTATATACGTATACGTTTCTAACAAACCGGCCAAAAAAAAAGATAAGAAAGAAAGAAAGAATGATGTAGTCAGCGTAGATCGGCGTGCGGGCCTTCCTAGCAGTTTTTTTTTTTTTTAGCAGACGTCTGTACGCTAAGTGGTGGTGCCGATGTTGCGCCGTACCATGGGCTATACCCTTTAGTAGGTTTAGCACGTTTACTCGTTGACTGCTTTGCACGGCATCGACTTCCCACAATGTGTGAGATCTGCCAGATATTTTCACATGTGTATTTACATCTTCCCCAGCGGACCTCCACTCTACAGATATGCGCCGTTATCTACATGTGCTTAGTATCCTTCTATCTCCATTGAAACGGCCTTACGTTTGTATCCCTCAAGCGTTTGACAGCAAGCTAGAGGAATGAGACACAGACTGATACTGGCGCTTATTCAGAAGTGATGTCTTACTCCTTCGTTTTGTTTTCTGGTCGGCTGCCGAGCAAGAAAGTCAATCTGGGCCATCATATCCTCGATAAGCGAGATAACTGGTAAGCTCTGGTGGCTTGGTAGTCACCATAGCGATTGTTTCAAATTATGAAATTTGGAATGCATTACGCAATTCGCGTGCGGGTTCAGCGGGAGAGCTAGTCAAAATGCCGTATGTATAGCTCGTGCGGTTGATATACTAGCTCGACCGTACCAGCAATATTGAAAGCCGCCCCGCCACGGTGGTCTAGTGGCTAAGGTACTCGGTTGCTGATCCGAGGGTCACGGGATCGAATCGCGGCCGCGGCGGCTGCATTTCGATGGAGGCGAAATGTTGAGGCCCGTGTGCTGTGCGATGTCAGTGCACGTTAAAGAACCCCAGGTGGTCGAAATTTCCGGAGCCCTCCACTACGGCATCTCTCATAATCAGAACTGGTTTTGGGACGTAAAACCCCACAAAACAAGAACAAATATTGAAAGCCGTTACTATGTAGGCACAAGCAAAAGCGCCTGTGATGTCAGCATACAGCTCGCGTGAACACTGATAACCGTCCGCCAGCAATGACTACATCAATTGCACGGTAAACAAAGGCTGCGTGCTGAAAGGAACTCGATCGCTAGGCGTTCTCTCGGTGTTCTGTGATTTAACAGCATAGCAAAGAGCACACATACATGAAAAAAACAGAAATAGAAGCTGATATTCTACGAGTTAGTGTATACCGTCTGTTCACTGTCACGTCGTTATAACAGCAATATAAGCCGCGAACCATATTATGCAAATGGCTTCGGCCTCTGTAGGATGTCAGAGTAGTTTTTGGACAGGCACCTATACCCCTTGCATATGTTCCAGTACTTAGGGTTGCATGTGCTCCAGGGAACCGGCGTGTCGCTGTTATAGTAGTTGTAGGCCGAATGGTTAGCGAAGAGTTGTAAGTAACGATTGGGAGCAGCAGTTCATAGCGACACACTGATAACTCTAAATTTTATTTAGTCACAAAATAGAGAAACTTTCCCTGCTCGTTTACTCGACAAGCTGTGCGTGTCGCCGTGAGTAATTTGTGCAAGTAGCCCATGCGAACGAAAGCAATCCGGGTGGCCTTTTGAGAAACGCCTACACACGCTATTGGCACAACAAATTGACACATAAACGTCCCCCGCGCCTAGCTTCTTCGCAACAAGATGGGCGGCTGCGTTCGCCGAACTCCCTAAAGGTGAAGGTCGTAGCTGATTCGATGTGCACAAAACTACCAAAAAGGCGGTAGCTTCGCAGCACAGACTTTTCGAGGCAGGACACCGCGTCAGCATTTCGAAAGGCTGTTCAATTAACTCAAGAGCAAACAACAAAAGAGAATGCTACGCAGGGACGAACTGTTCCGTGTCGCAACATTTCAGCATCAGCAGCGAACGCGGCAAGAATGAAATCGAGATTATACGAGGGGGACCATGTAGAAGGGGTCTCGCAGGAAGCGTTGTTGCAACCGTTACGACAAACGTCTTCAGTCTAATTTGCTCGCTTTACAAGAAGCGTATACAGCGAAAAAAAAAAAAAAACCTATCGATGTTTCTTTAGTCTCTTTATTCTCGCACGTGTACTTCGTCGGGTCCCGCTGTTTGTCGCTTTGTTTGTATTCAACGGATCCGCACAAGAAACGCTGAACACGAAGAAGAAGCAACCAGCGGTGTGTGGCGGTTCTGGCGAAGCAACGGGAACTCAGACAAGGACAGCATTCGCAAGCGACAAAGAACAGCGTAGGAAGTGCCGCGTACGGGCAGAAGACGTGGAGGTTGTGGGACGAAGAGGGGAAAGGAATGGGGGGGGGGGGATGGTACAGCGAAGGGTGTGGAGAGAAGCGAGTCTCAATATCTCCGGGCCCGCGAGATAGGAAGCCAGCAGCAGCAGCAGCAGCAGCGCCAGCTCGCGTGCCCCGTAGTATAAGATTGAACTCCTCGGGAGAAGCTTTGGAATGGCACTACACGAGGAAACGCAATGAAGCCGCCTTTTGTTCGCGCGCTCGGGGGCGAAGCGTGTCTCTCCTCCGGTCCCGTTCGCGAGAAGATGCTTTTCCTGAAGAGGCCGGCGAACGGAAAGAAGAAGAAGGAGGAGAGCGTCAGCTGCTCGAAAATGAAGGGAAGCCTGTTCCTCTCGTCAGAGGACGAGAGTAGGCGCAGCAAGTGCGAGAGCCCGACACCGACCCCACTCCCTTCGGGACGTGAACCACGCCGAGTAGGTGTAGAGTTCGGGCTATGGAACCGCGCCGCCCGATGAAAGTGGAGCGAAGGATAAACTTGTGCGTCCGAGCGTCTCCGTAAGGCGTGGCATAAGTTCACCTGCTGAAAAAAACTCCTTGGCCAACCATGTTCGGTGATCCGTAGAGCGTTCGCTCGCACTTGGCGATTCATTGCCTCGTTCTAGATTGTACCTGGTAGTCTCAGCTCTGGTTCTTCGAGCGCGGATGAGTGCCATGCACGAACACTTCGAATAAACCTGTAACGTGGGAAAGGATAGAAACAAAATGGATATTTCCGGCAGAATGTTATACGCCTCCCTCCCTCCCTCCCTCTTTTCTTTCTTTCTTTCTTTCGGAATGCGCTGTTGAATGCAGAAGATGCGTATGCACAAAAGCAGGTTGGTTCATGAAATGGGTTGGAGACGGTGAAATAAAATGGAGAGGAGGTAAGGAAGCAAAAGACAACCGTGCTTGCAGGTTGTGCCGTTATCTGTCCCTTCCTTAAATGTATTATTTTGGGGCACTTTTACGCTACCACGCTGGAGGCCCCCTGGAATACTCATAGGTAAACTGTAACTGCAAAGAGAGAGAGCGAAAAAAAAGAGGTGAAGGAAGGAAAGGTTTCCCAGGTTAACAGGCACGCGACAGTGCTATGAAGTAATGTAAATAAAAAACATAAAAGCCGAAAGAAAAATTACAGCGTACTACAAAAATGAAAAGAGCAAAGTGTCAAACACGCGGCATGTTGTACTGACGTCAAAAGGAACAAAGTACGACATGACTACGACAACTGCCCCGACGATAGAACGAGATCTTGCACCGCTCAAAAGCTGGTATATCTCATTTTGAATGTACGAGAACCCAGGACTCTCTCTCTCTCTCGCCCCTTTTTTTTTTTCTCGCGACTTCTTCCTGTAAGGTAAAATGATGATGATCAACACGGCTAATTCAAAATGAGACAGGTTTCGCGGAAGCTGGTAGATGCGCGCTTAAGCATATGCCGATGTTGCAATAACGTAAGCTGCCCGCAATGGTACTTCCGATACGTATACAGGAGACGACACGGGCTGGGTCTTCCGTGAAGTGAACAGAGCAAAGATTTCTCGAGACACGCACCGAGCCGTCCGAGACAGCGGGTGCCACTATCAAGGAGGAGCCGGAAGGGGAGCGAAAGACCGCGGCTCAAGTCTCCTCGATTCATCGAGCCTCAAAAGGAAGGGAATCTATTAGTCGGGGTGAAATGGAGTAGGCCTAGATGGGGCGATAAACAGTGAGGAAGAAGGAAGTCCGGGAGGCGATGGCCTGCTGCTCTAAAAAGAGCGAAGGAAGACGAAAAGGAAGAGTCGCCAGACGATAGGGGAGTGGAGCGAAGGAAGTTCGGGACGGACGGGAGAACAAGAAGAAGGAGAGAGTGAGAGGGCAAGTGCCGCACGCTCTCGGAGTGCGGCCGCACACACAGCGGAGCTCCTGCAATGTTGCGCCTCAGACGCGGAGGCGCCGGAGAGACTGGCGTCGCGATGTCGGGGATGCGCGCGCGCGTGCGGGGGGGTGGGGGATCGTAGCGGCGGCGGCCGCTTGCTGGAAGGAGAAACGGAGGGAGAGCTTTGAGAGAGGGGGGAAGGTTTCGGGAAGAAGGGTACGACGGGAAAAGAGAGGGGGGGGGGGGGGGCAAGCAGCGCTCCCCGCCTCCCGAATGCGCGGCCATTCGCCTGTTTCCCGGCTGATCTGGAGCGTCGTGGCCGCTCCCTTTAAGGCAGCAGCCCCAGAATGAGAGAGGAGGAAGAGGAGGGCGAACTACAAAGAAAGAAACGAAATCTACCATGAAATAGACGAGCGGCAGTAAAATATTTTGCAGGAAAGAGATGACAGAGAGAGGAGAGAGGGTGTTTAAAATCGAGATGGATGCAAAGCGTGAAGCCGGGAAAGGGAGAAAAGAGAGAGAGCAATCTAGTAGGGAAGAGCAAGTGGAAAAAAAGAAGGTTTTCGGTGTATACAGGAGAGAAAAACGATCCTAGCCCTTGCACTTCAGCGTGGCGGCGCAGACGCCAACTTATTTGCATCTTTCGTTCCTTCGTTTTGTTGTTCGTGTTGCCGTCGTTGTTTTCGTCTTTCCTGCGCACTTCCTCGGCCACGCTCGCTGTGTACGGCGACGTATATAATTCGTATATAAGGAGAGAAAGCGTGATTCGTTTCCTCCGTGTCCTCCTCTTAGCCAAAGCACTTCGTAGCCTGCAGCGCGATATAAAGGGCGTAGCGCGCGAGTTCAAATTTTCGGTGGATACAAAGAAGATTGGAGAGGGTACACTCGCGTGTTGGGGTCTGCGAAATACAGACGCTCGGCTATGCAATAAAGAAAAATAGAAAGCGCGACAAAGCGTCCTAACGTCTACACAACCTGATTATCTGGAGTAAAGAGTGCCGCCGGGGAGAGGAGCTCGCGATAAAAGGATAACAAAAGGAAGGCCGATTAAGAAAAGGAAGAGTGAAGAGGGACCACGTGGCGGCTAATGAAAAGCGTCGAGTGAAAAACGCGCTCCCGTTTCTCGCACCCCTTATAACGCGATTTCCGCCGAGAGAAGCGTTTTCGCTTGTCCCTATCACCCCTCGCTTCTTCGGGTGTCTAGAGGCAACGCCGAGACGAGTATTATTATTTAAACTAGAGAGACCAGAGAGAAAACCGAGTAAACAACAAGTAGAACTCTCGAAGTTCGTGTGCAAGGAAAGAATTGGCCACCCGGAGGCGCTGGAGATAGCGCGACACTCTGGAAACACAGCCGTGCAATTGACACCGCTTCGTTGCAGCATAATTTAGAGCAACGCCGAGAGACAGCGGCACGCTGCGGCAGTGAGTCAGTCAGGGTCTGCGTTGACGTACTGTACGATTCCGGACGAAACGATGAAGTACATAGATCGCGGAAGTGGTTCATGCATACAGGCTCGAGCGAGCGGAAATAGAGGGTTTCGTTGAGCGGAAATAAAGGGCGGGACAAAGGAGGAAATGGGAGAATGTGCTTTCAGGGGCAACGATCCTCTAAAAAAGAAATGCTGTATTTGCACGAGGAAACGCAGTTGCGCAAAGGCGTGTGAACGCTTCAATGAAACGCGCAGCAGACTCAACCCTAGCACACGCGCCCGCTCCGTTGAATAAACACGTTCCACCTACTCGTCCGTAGAGTCCCTTATCCTACATACTCCCCCCTCTGGTGTACAGGCTGCGGAATGCACAAAAAGAATATTACAACAAACCAGAACACGTGTTCGTACGCGTGTGCCAAAACCGAATTAGTCGTACTTGCCCAGATTCCGGAGCAGTCTAGGCAGCACCATATAACTTATTTCTCTTGGTTTGTTTCTTTTTTATTTGATGAGAGTGTTCATGATTATTTTTATTTACTTTATCCTCGACGCCAATTCTGAAACTCGAGCACTCGGTGCACACGAACTCCTCACGCAACATCTATCATCGGGGAGTTTTGTGTTGCGCAAGCAACTCGCCAGGAACTGCTGCGCCACATCCCCGGCGGTTTTTAAGCCGCTCTCTACAAAAGTTGTGCACGCGCCGCTTGCAACACTTTTATATACGATGACTTTTCTCTCCGCTACATTCGTCGAATCTGGTGCAATAATGTGGTGTAAGATCGATGTGTCAGAGGGAAGTTGAGAGTTTAATCGAAGTGAAGGAAGAGGATAGAAAAAACAAAATGAATGCAATAACGACAATGAACCACCGCATTATAGATAAAAAGATTCTTGTAGTGATGAGCTAGACTGTTTTCAATATAATAACAAAATAAACACGATACAAGCTATGGGTGTATAGGCAATCGACTTACTTGACCAGTTATTTCAAAACAACTGCGAGGGTACTGGTAATCGACTTCAGCATTTATTTCAAAACTGCTCATATACAGTAAACCAGTACTGATCGATGACGACACGCTTCAAATGAAGCGGGCTTTCTTACTTCTAGCTGGTTCGCAGCAAATGTCTGAACTAACTGTGAGGTATTATAAAATTGCAAAAGCAGACATTAAGAACATTGCCCCGGTAATAAGAAAGGAACGAACAATTAACGATATAGAAGGAACTCGTAATTTTCGTCAACTACAGCTGCAATTATCTGTGAGCTTTGGAAGCCAAGCTGATGCAGTCTTTATAACATCTTCTTGCCATCTTATGCCTTCTCCATAAGGATGTTCCTTTCAACTGGACGTCGGCTTGCGATGAGGCGTTCCGCCAACTAAAGTTTCAACTGACATCGGGACCTATATTACGCCACTTCGATGCTTCCTCGCCTACAGAAGTGCACGTTGATGCCAGTGGAATTGGCGTCGGAGCTGTGCTAGTACAGCGTCATCACGGATCTGAGCACGTTGTGGCTTATGCCAGTCGATCTCTGAGTAAGGCGGAACGCAATTACACCGTCACGGAACAAGAATGCTTGGCAGCAGTTTTCGCGGTTCACAAATTTCGCTCTTACGTCTACGGGCGCCCGTTCACCATAGTTACGGACCACCACGCTCTATGCTGGTTGGTGAACCTCCGTGATCCGAGTGGTCGACTGGCACGTTGGGCTCTCCGACTTCAGGAGTACGACTTTGTCATCTCTTACAAGTCCGGTCGTCGTCACGCAGATGCTGACTGCCTTTCCCGCCTTCCTCTACCGACTACGGTGTGTGACGAAGACAACTTCGATGACTGTTTTGCTCCTATTTCGGCCACATTCCCGGACTCCACGAGATTCAGGGATGAACAAGCCAGTGATGTTAGCCTGGAGCCCCTTTTTACTGCTGCGCTGCGTCCTCAAGCCACCGGTCGATTTTGTGTACGAGATGGCCTCCTTTACAAGACGAATTATTCGGGTAAAGGCGCACGCTTTCTCCTGGTGGTTCCACAGAGTCTGCGACCAGACGTACTGAGTGCCATGCACGATGACGCAACCTCTGGCCATCTAGGCTTCATAAGAACACTGAACCGAACACAGGAGCGTTTTTACTGGCCCAAAATGCGAGACACTATCAAGCAGTACGTCAGCGGTTGCGAGAAATGCCAACGCCATAAGCGCCCTACGACTACTCCGCCGGGTCTTCTCCAGCCTCTGCCACCACCCTGTCTGCCGTTTGAACAAGTAGGCATTGATCTCTTGGGGCCATTTCCACGATCTTCTAACGACAATCGGTGGGTTATCGTATGTGTAGACCACCTGACCCGTTATGCAGAAACTGCGGCCATACCATCTTCAACAGCTACATGCGTTGCCACATTCTTGCTGCGGTTTGTTATCCTCAGGCACGGCTCCCCCCGTGTGATAATTAGTGATTGTGGTCGTCAGTTCGTTGCGGACGCTGTTGAGGAATTACTTCGTCTCTGCAGCTCGAAGTTCCGGCATTCAACACCTTACCACCCTCAAACCAACGGCCTTGTAGAGCGTACCAACAGGACTCTTACCAACATGCTGGCAATGTATGTTTCCTCCGACCACAAAGACTGGGATGACGTGCTGCCATTCATCACATATGCGTATAATACCGCAAAGCATGAGACGACGGATTACAGTCCTTTTTATCTGCTGTACGCACGTCTACCGCTAAGGAGTATTGATACAATACTGCCGTTTGGCTCCCACAGCGAGTACTCGGTTGCCAAGACGCTGTGCCTTGCAGAAGAAGCACGTCGAATCGCTAGACTTCGTACCGTGGCGTCACAATACCGATCTAAGGAGCGCTATGACAGCCGACACCAGCCTATCTTGTACAGCAAAGGGGACTTGGTATGGGTGTGGACCCCACAGCGTAAACGTGGATTATGCCAAAAGTTTTTGCCCCAGTATACTGGACCTTTCGTGGTTGTCGATCGGTTGAGCGACTTAACGTACGTGGTGGCCCGTTTAACGTCAGCTGGTCGTCGTTCCAGCCGAACGCAGTTTACACACGTCGCGCGTCTCAAGCGGTTCCACCCTGCTGCTTTCCAGTGATTTGGACTTGCCCCGCGGGCTTCGTCTGTGAGCCGGGGAGTGCTACGGTATCAGACGGGCAGTCAAGGTATGAGCCAGGCAAGGGTGGAAGACGACGAGGACGATATCTTGTCTAGCGGTTGGACGCCATCTTGCCTCGGCTGTACCAGCTACCTAGAGCTCCGCGCTCTCCTGTAAATAAACCTTCGCTCGACCTTTCAACCGTAACAATATTTTGCTATTGAAATGAACGTTTAATTTCCATGAAATAATGATATTTTGACAAGGCGTAGTTTCCTTTCTGTTTGGCAAAAGTAGAACTTGACATTCCCCTTTCGACGCGCACCAAACTGCCTAAATGCATAGGCAAACTCTTCAGGGCTATCCTCAGCTACCCCTCACCGCACATGTCTTCCCGCACTGCGAAAGAAACAAACTGTAAAAAGAAAGAAGCCGTGCTGCCTTGAACGCCGCTTAGAGAAGCCAACGATGTATGCGTTCCGCCAGAACCGAGCATTCGTAGAAGCATGTCCCCCCCGCAAGCACTAAACTACACAGGCATCATGTCGAAATCGTACATTCCAGAGAAATGTTATCTCCGCGCTCAAAGCCCCAGAGTTCGGGTTGAAGAATACATCCCGAGATACGCCTCCCACCATCTCTCGCTGCTGTAGTACATGTGTACGTTTCGTTACTGTTGTTGGTGTAGTTGCTGTCTTTGCTCGGTGTGATTAAAAACGAGAGCGGAAAGCGCCCGAGGACCGTAAAGAAGGAGACGTTCTTAGGCAAGCTGGCGATGAAGAAAGGAGGCGACGTGAACGCGTCCCGAGCGTTAAAACTTTTACACCGAACCGCTCGGCGCCGTATTTTATTGCTCTCCGTCATTATCGGTTTGCGCCTGTTTGCAAACCTCCTCGGAATACGACCGCTCCGGGGGTTTTTTACGCGTGTTTCCTGGTCTCCCTGAGTGCCGAATAAACGTCACGGCCTCCTCTTCAGTTTCGGGGTGTGCTAGCATTTGGGGCATTTTTTTTTTTCGGACATCGCGTCCCTTTGAGCGTGGTCCTTTTTGGCCGGCTACCCGCTACTTGAATGGAAATATCTCGGCGCTTCTTTAACTCGCGGGGAGGGGGGGGGGGGGGTGCGTTATAGCGATCAGAAGGGAAACACTCGATACGGTTTTCAATGAGATTGCCGAGGCGCAGGCATACAGCGTACCCCGATTTGAGTTTGCGAGAGTTCAGACCGAAGAATTTTGTTTGTTTGTATGCGTCAATCATCGTGAAACAGGAGGAAAGAAACGACGAAAACGCGGCGGCGCTTGCTTTACTCTCTCGTGGTTGTCCGGGTATGAATCCTATATGTGAAAGTACCCGACGTGAAAGCCCCGCACTACATACTCAAAACTCAAAGCTTTCTTTATTTTTCCTGAGTTTGATCACATATGTGCGGTATTTTTTTACTTACTTTTCTTTCATATACGAATTAGAGCGCAGAGGCTTGCACCCTAGCCGCATAGGTCACTGTATTTACATTGCTAGGGTTAAAGCTCGGGCTAGTGGGTTCGTGGTTGCAAAGAAGGCCGAAGTCTTTTCTTAATCATGTTTCCCATAAAAAAAATCTTGTGCTCTTTTCCCTCCTTCGAAACTGAGGTACCATTTACTATTCCAGTCTCAAACACGTTAAATCTTTAATAGTTGCACGTGCTGTAGTTGTAAGCAGCTGCGAGTCGCATCGAAAAGCACAAGCTGAACGGGTCAAGTTAAACTTTGCCTATGCAATAGGGGTACCTCCTTTTCGACACCTGATACGGTGACGATAGGTTACTTAAAGTATTGTGATATAGGTGTGCGCACGGTTTTCAAAAAGAAAGGATGAAGCAGAGGTGGGGAGGTGTACCGGCCCCTCACCCCTCTTTCCCACTGAGGGTATTCTGGCCAAGCCGCAGTGCATAATAAATGAATGGGGCACATTTCGGCGCCCCTACTGCCCACCACTGCCCCCTTTGGGTTAGCGAAAACTAGGTTCATTTGTGTAGCACTCATGCATACGTCTGCAAATGCAACAATACGGTAAAAATATATTTAATTTTTTCTTCGTACCTGCCCGTTCTCTGCAACAGAGACGACATGAGCCTCGTAATAGCTGTAGTCAATGCCGATAAACAGTTTCACGGTGCCATGGCCAGAGCTGATTAAAACGAAAGCGTTATAGGCTTCATCGGATGCAAAAAAGTGACCGTAATCGGCGTCAACACGAACGGTACCCGAAAAGTGGATGACGTCGAACAAGGTCGTCTCGTTCTCTTGCTATATTTGCATAGCATAAATTGGCATGGCAGAGCACGAATACCTGTCTAACATGACTGACAGGTCATGACATAAATAAAGAACGTGATATGCTCATCATTCGCGTCACGATTAGCGATAGTTCAGCCACTTGGGACGCATACCGCATTCCTCGGCCATTCACCGCACGTGATCGAATGATGACCTTTACAGCGTATGTCAAATTATATTTTCGTTACGTCAAATGCATTTAGAGATAAATTAAACCCACTCACTTCAACGAATATTTGTGAAAATGCAGATTGGAATTCGCTGTCAAGTCGTCTTAGCGTGCAATAAGGGACCGTTGAATTTACTGCCCCAGGGGACATAAAATGCGCTGTGTACATGAACGACAAACGCTTCAGTTCGTAATGCTAATATCCCGTCGGACAACTACATGACGTGTAGCGAGAAATCTAAAAGGCGTTTTAACAGTAAGCGAAGAGTTTGTTTGTCTTAAATCAAGTTGTTTCACTTGATCCAGTGCAAGCTACACGCTCACGTGACTCATAAGAGCGATCCCGTTTCCAATCGAAGTACCCCCTCTCCAATACTCCAGCTCACAACGTCAACGGCAATTGAGGAATCGACAGACGGAAGTGGTCAATCTATCGACCCGTGCGGCTGGGGCGCTAATTTCGAAAGGCAATCTATCAACTCTCTGGCCACTCTCGCCCTGCACTCATTCCCTCGCCTTCGTAATCGCCATTTGACTCCTACCTGGGTTGGAACAACTAAATAAGAACCATTTTCAATGCATCTTTAACCCCTATATTTTCACTTCCTTAATTTTTTGTCATTAATATGACACATCGCTCACCCTCCCCCGCCATTTTTTTTTTTCCTCTTTGGAAAGGTCGTTGAGAGGAGGCCCGCTAAGTAACCGGCTGGGTGTTCGCATGAACATCAAACAGACTCGCCGTGGCGGCAGCACTGCCAACGACCGCCGTAGTGTCAATACTGCCTTCCAAATTTTCGCTCCACACTATTTTTTATCCATTTATCTCTTTTCTTCTTGTCTGGGCAGATGGAACCCTCCACCATTTTGCTTTTGTTCCTTTGTTAATCTCCTCTCCATCCGAGACGCCGTTGGCGAGTGTGAAATGGCGGCACTCACCTAAGTGGCACTTAGCCCCGGCGCCGGCTCTCATTACTCAAAAGTACGAGGCAAAGAGCAAGCGAGCGAGAGAAAGAGAGAACAGATATGGGGGAAACGGGTGCGCTGGCAATATGCGCGCGGCTTCCATATTGGATCTTGCTATCTGGGCGGTAGCCAGCCATCGCGGAGACGGCGATCTCTTGGGAAGCCGAGGCCCTTCCTTTCTTCGCTTTACTTTCTGGGGCACCGCCGACCAAAAGGCTCGCGGAAGGGCCGCTGCCGCCGCCTGGGTCAGCGTAGATTGCGGACACCCCGCGTCACGTGACCGCACCGCGCGCCTGGCATGTTGGTCTCTGCACGTCTACTCTGTTTTATGCTGCTGCTATTTTTTTAACCTGCTTTCATCGTTCAGATATGTTTCTTGGGAAGGACCCTATATACGCACTCGGCTAGAAGGACACGTTGACTCTTTTTGCGAACACGGCTTCCTGACGAAGCGCTTGTTTCACTGTCATGAAAGTGTCTTTATTAAAATAATAAGCAGCACCTATGCGTTATAGGTACACGATCCTGTTACGCGCCTTTATTTCCTGTACCTTTCTCAAATTTTAATAAATATGAACTAAACACATAATACAATTCCATCAGAGCAACTTTGATCATAGAAAGCCCCAGCAAGCAACCGAATGTTTATCACTAGACTAACTACCACGCCTGCGAGATGTGGACGTGTCGGAACCATATGAATGCGTTAGATTTTCGACCATCCGACAAGAAAGAAAGAAAGAAAGAAAGAAAGAAAGAAAGAAAGAAAGAAAGAAAGAAGAAACTTCTCTTTCCCCCATTTTTCTCGGAGGGCTGGAATGGTTTTTTTTTCTTTGTTTGTTTGTTTGTTTGTTACAATATCAGGACAGAATTAAGACAAAAACAGGTCATGCGGACACGTAACTGCACACTGTTTCTGAACCACGTATTCTATAAGTGAAATTAAGGAAAATAAGATTGGCTTGTCGACGCGACGAAAATGGCAGCCAGCGTCACGCTAACAAACTGCAACGGTGGTCAAGTCATAGAGCGTCCGCCTCCAATGCAGGGGTTACTGATTTGAGAGAGAGAATAAACATTTAAGGACACCCACCGTACTTTATTATTATTATTATTATTATTATTATTATTATTATTATTATTATTATTATTATTATTATTATTATTATTATTATTATTATTAAAAGAGAGGTACCCCGTTCTGGCGTAAGGCGATGCGGGTGCGCATTCGAGAAGGTGGCCTCTTCTTTTATGACTGAAGTCCAGCCACAATACCTAGCTCACCACAACGGCGCACCGAAAAGGACAGATGGACATAACAAGCAAGGTAATAAACAAGTAACAGTAAAGCTTTTCTTCTGCTTGCGTTCTTTTCTTTTTTTCTTGCAATTATCTGTACAGCTTCGCTAATAATATATCAAGCGTCATGGTAGGCTGGAACTTTGTTCTAACGACGCAATTCTACCTTAAGAGCTGTTTAACAATTCGGTCTCAGTTTCTATCTTTCAGCGGCTGTCCGGATGAAACGACAAACACAAAATCTGCGAGCGGCGAGCAACTGACCCGTAATGACCGCCCTCGTACTGCGGTGTGCGGGCAATCCGGTGGTCTCGTTGCCTCAAATATTCAGCAGCTCAGCGCGCTGGGTATTTCAAAGCACGTGACGCAACCTGCGAATGATCATGAGCGCAGCCGCGTGACACAACCTCAGAGGACACAATTAAGACTCTAAATCTGCGCTCGAGCGCTGCACCAGCCTCGCTGTCCCTGAAGCTTGCGCAAAACGTCTAACTGAGCGCGTCCATGTGCTCTCCCGAATGCCGTATATCGCCTGTCAGAAGGAGCGTTACCTCACGGGCATCACCTTGATGAATGAAAATAGCTCCTTTTTAAAACTTGTTCTTTTAATTCGGCAGCTTATACGCTAGGGCATCGTCGTACGGAACGGCGTATGACTGCGACCTTCCGTGCCTGCAAACCGCAAACCTCCACAACGCAGATGGGATTAAACTGCACGGGCGATAAATAAGCCACCAGCTACAGCCCTGGCCAGTACACCGGTAGAACCTTCTCGGGGAATACAGTTGCATTGCTTCACCACACAGTCTGTCTAGGTACCATTTGATTTTATATCCGCTTTGACTGAAAGAATCGTTAGCTGATAGTTTAATGTCTCACAACTTTATGCTGTTTTCTTAAACAGCCCAGCACACTACGTTGTCTCGAGGAGCAAACACATTATATACTCTAAAAGCTCAGAAGTTTTCTTTTTTTATTAGACACCACAAATTCTTGTGCATGGCAGCTTCAACTCTGCTGTTGCAATGACACGTGATTCCACGCGCATACACTGTCTTCAATCTTGTACAGCGTTGACCAATAATTTATGCGGATTTCACTGCACGAAGCCATTCACTGCACACTCGATGCGCTCCTCAAACAAGGACGCAACCTACACGTCTTACTTGTCCTGACGCATTAGAAAAGATGGACGTACACACGGTATTCTTACTGCAAGTTGTAACTCGTGCGGAGCGTGTTATCACAGGATTTATGAGGAAAATAGCGCGCAAGGACGGAGGGTGAGAACAGGGACGACGGTTGTGTTTACTAGAGGTGATTCCATCACACTTCAGGGAACACTTGCCCCAGAGAACTCGTATGAAGAGCAGCAATTTGTTGGGCATCCGAGTCAAAGAATATTTGGCGCCGTATAACACAGACACGCGTATAAGCGGTTTCTACACCCAAGAAGGAAAGTCCTGAAGAGATTAAGCACAAACGAATGCGTAAATTTCCGTAAATTAAATTTGTGAGCAAGACATAGAGGTATGAATGAGAGAAAAGCGGGAAGGATGGCCAGAATTAAAGCTTCCGGCTTGCTATCCTACACTACGGAAAGGAAAGGGGATATAAAGAAGGAAAGAAGAGCGAATATGCGAAACGCAATAATTTGCCAAACTGTAATTAGCAAATGTCGTACGAGCACACGCGCATGAGCACGCACGAAGCCTTTGACAGCCCCACGCTCCAAGAGTGTTGACCACGAAGACGAAATCGCTAAGTGTTCCTGTCACAGGAACTGTTTCTAACTTTCTGGCGCCAGGGCATGGCAGTAGTTATATATATTCGAATTATTTCTTTCCTTTTTTTTTTCGTTCTTCGTCAGTGGTGAGAGAATCGCTCCGCCTACACTAACATCGCAATCAGCCGACTGTGACTGGCTCGTACAAAAAAAAAAAAGCAAAAGAAAAACTACGCTACACCGGCCAAGATTTTCTTACAAGTTGTCGCCTTTCATTCGTCCCTCAGACGGCATCGTCACGTCTAATCTCGTCCAATCGTCACAGCGAACATGATATTAAAGAAGGCGGCCAGCCAATGACAAGCGGTTTCGTACACGAACGGTAGCTAGTACATGTTGCCCCGAGGGGCCCAGAGGTTGCCCGAAGAAACATCCACTTCTGTAAAACGAAAAAAAAAAAAAGTTAAGCGCACAAGAGCTACGCTTAGATCAGAAGTTCCGGATCATTCAACATCCGTACAGTGTACCAAACCCGCAGCTGGATATTAGAAATTCATTGGTATAGGGCAGCATAAGCGTAGCGCAGCGAGACTTAATTCTCCGTGAACCTTCCGACCCCGCGGCGCGTGCACCTTGTCGCGGCAGTGCATGGCGCCATGGA
This sequence comes from Hyalomma asiaticum, assembly GCA_013339685.2. Lineage (NCBI taxonomy): Eukaryota > Metazoa > Arthropoda > Arachnida > Ixodida > Ixodidae > Hyalomma > Hyalomma asiaticum. The sequence continues at coordinate 124,841,765 of CM023482.1, read as the reverse complement.
TGGCATCCCGTGCAAGACGGAGTAATCGAAAAAAGAAAGGAAGAAAATTTTCGACCGGCTGCGCTTTCCCGGTCGACAAAGCCGTCATGAAAGAGCTCCGTCCGGCTTCTGCACCGGCTTTCGGTTCCACATCGTCCCGCCAGCGTTGTCTCATTTTTTTTTTTGTCTATATACCTGCAGCAGCAGCCGCGTAGTGAAATCGAAAAACGCGCGCACCCGCGTGCAGGAGCGTATAGCTCCAAAAGGAGTGCGCGTGCCGAGAGGGACAAGCGTAGAAATTCCTCAAACCATTCAGTCACGCGGCACGGGGCAGCCCCGCCAACGGCGCTGTGCAATCGACGGGCCACTTTAATTAATTTTCACTTCCGAAAAACGGTTCGCGCTCTGTGTTGCCTATATACCTTCACCTCGTTTCCTATTACGTTCCTCGCTCTTGATTTTCTTTTCTTTCTTCATTGATTTCGCCACGTGTTTTCTTTCTTGTATTCTCCTCGTCGTTTCAATAATAATTTTTTTCTTGCCGTTTTTGGGCCGACGTGCGCGCGGAATTTCTTAATTGGAACGTAATCCTCATATTAAACAGATGGCCTCTCTTAAAGTGCCTTGTTTTCTTATTCTTGTATTTTGTATTTTTCAGCCGTGGTTCGCTTTGCCGATATCGTAATCCGTATCTCAATTAAAGGACGGGGATAAACTCTTCAAACGCTCGCTCTGTTAAGGTACATAAGGGCTACAGTGACCATCAAGCCATACTTGACTTACCTTTCTACATTAAAAAAAGAAAAAAAATGGAAAGGAGGAGCTGAGAAAGGCTAGCTGAATGCAAATTTTACTGCACCGGAGAAATGTCGTCTTGAAAATAATTTTATAATAAGCTATTTCTACGTGGCAGAATGTGCAGCAGGAATAATGCACGATCAGCCACGCCAACCATAGGTACACTCGTGATTTCGCTAGCTAAGTGAGGATCTGTTTGTGTTAACTAAAATATGTTAACAAAATTCCACTCTCTCACACGACAGAGCTGCTCAGCAAGCAGAACTGTAATTACTGTCGTTTCGGTGTAGTGAGAGTAAAACTCCAGGGTACCTGTTTTGTACATAATATCCTGCACGGATAGCGTTAACTGAAACAGTGTAGCGAATTTTCTACATCCGAACTTGCAGCTGTTCTTTTCGAGACGATGTACACACCGTCTTCAGAGGTTCACGAAACGATAAATAGTAGACTAAAAGCACCAACGTAGACGCAGTTAGGATATATATACGCAATCTATATTTTGTTATTTACGTTTGAAAAATAGGAAGTATTTTCCAAGGCGACGTGCAATAAAGCCACATTTAGGCAAGATCTCCTATAAAGCACTGACTGTACTGCCTAAATTTGGTTCATGATAATACCCCCTGACCTAGAAAAGTGAAACGCACGAAGAAATACGAATAAGCTAAACATCCCTCCAGTTCTCTTAGTGCCCAATATTCGGTGTTCTCTGACCAAAACACAAACAACGTATGTATATGCAGGGATAGATTTACAGAACGGAAGTTCTTTCGTTAGAGAGAGAAAAAAAAAAGGAAAGAAGGCCGGCTTCCAGGAATTTCAGCCTTTGTGCGCGGAAGCGTAGTAGACAATCGACTGCAGGTTCGGCGGTCCGTCATCAAAATGGGAATCCGGCTCTAGTCGTCCATTTCGAGTTCAAACGCAGGAACTGAGAGAAAGAGGCAGAGAGAGGTACACGGAAGTAGTTTATAGGTCGCGGAATGCTTTTTTTTCCCTCCATAACCAGTAACTCCAAAACAATCATCGCGGTAGAAGTCTGTACCCGGGAGCACAGTAAAAAACAAGAAAAAAAGTACTATCATCCCCGAAAATGCAGCCGGAAAACGACGAGCGTCCTTTCTACCCCGGTCTCATGACGGATGGCAATGCGCTGACATACTCGTCCCTTCCCTCCCCCTACTTGACCCGAAATGTGCCGCCGATCCTCGCCGCGCACAATCGTTCAGGCCTCTGTCTCGCTCGTTCCCACGAACAAGCGAAAGTTGGGTGGAGTTGAAGGATGCTGATGTACGGGGGGCGGCGCGGTGTTGACGACACGCGCGAAGGGAGAGTACGCCAAGCTGGCTCGAGTCAACGAACCTCTAGGGAGCGAGACGAGTTTTATGAACGTTAGTGGTCAAACAATTGTCCTACGCGACTGTGTTTTTTTTTTTCGGTTTAAGCCTCTGTTTTGCTTGTACGCCACTGTAATATCGGGAGCCCGGGGCACAACAAAAGAACCTTCGAAGGAGACTAAGAACCCTCGTATCGAGCCACATGGACGGGAAAGTAGTAGGCGTAACGTCAAGAGACAGGAAGACGAATGGATTTGGGAGAAAGGCGGTTACCGCTGTGTTTTGGTTGAGTTATGAATGCGAGGAATGAAAAACCGTTACGGCGTTAAGCAATATAAAATGGGTGCCGAGAAAAGGTAACCACTATACGGAGTGTCGAAAGAGCAAACAAGTAAACGAGGGGGTCCTACTAGTTAACGGCATGACTGTAGTTCCATCTGAATAGTTTAAAAACGCGATGTGTTGCAGCCGGCGTCGTAAGTTTCATCAGTATTAAAAGAGCACCACTGTTTCAGTGTGTTCAAAAATGCGTGTTCTGGTTTCTGAGGCTGCATTGCAGAAAGAAAAACAAGAGGGGGGGGGGGGGTGCTCATTTTTCAGATATGGTCCTCTCAAGCGCAGAAATCACACCGCCCGCGCCAACCACTTGGATGTGGCTTGAGCCTAACCATGATAACTCGCATTTTGTTTCATGCAGCCAAGAAGACGTATTAGCGCAATCACATTAGAGAACACCAAAGGGTAACCATGCTAAAATGATAGTACCTTGTTTTTAGCTACAAATGAGAGGAAGATAATCATTTAAAATAAGGCAGAGGAGGTAGCCCTGAAGTTAAATATTCTATCCTGTCAATCTCGGCTGGAGAAACGAGAAATACAGGAAAAGGTTATTATTAGGAGTGAATGAGAACAGGTGGCATGAATAAATGATGTATTCTTCATAGGGGCACATCGCAGCTGTAAATCGTCGTACGCCTTAGGGAGTACTAAGCTGCCCTTAAAGTTCTAGGGCTGTTGCTCCGGTTTCCACATGGTTCAAGCAAAGGCATGTGTGCAATGATTAGTGGCAATAATTAGACGCGTTATTTACGAAGTGAAATCAATGGTGTACACTACGGTTAAATATAGCACGAAACTAGCATTTCAAGACCCACAGCAATCAACGCTCTGACACTGCGCTCGCGGCAGTGGCTTCTATCATTTCTCCAAGTTTCCCTAAATGACCACGTTTCCCCAATGAATCAGACAATACGTTCAGGGTCTGTTAGCTTGAACACACCAGTTAGTTGTTCCCCTTTAACAGTCTACTCTGCCTGATATATTGTGTCTTTCTCAACTTTCGCAACGTGACGTGTCTTTCTCAACAGTAATAATTGTGTTATACTTGAAACAGATGTCCACTTCCTTTGAATTTGCCACTGTAGGCACGTGAACAGAAATCACTGGCTGCTGCTTTGTACAAACTAATAAATATGTCTTTGAATATTTTGCTGAACCTTCGGCCGGGCTAATTCGTACATTATCGAACAAAAGAAGCCCATTAGGGAAGAGTGCTTCAAGAAATATACTTCTCACTAACAGCTAGCTTCGTATCTATATATACATCATTTAGGAGGCGCAGGGGGAGTAAAATGACCTGGCGATACGTAATCTGCTTCTGTCACTTGGGTGCCAATCATAAACGTTGAGCAGTTTCCTTTATTCACCGCCGTCACGTCCGAAGGTACGGACATTGGCGGCAGAAGCGACTGGCGAGACACCATATTGCCGCTACTTAGGTAAAATGATACCAGCGCACAGGTATTGGGACTGGCCAGCCCGAGCATATCACAACTTGGCCGCTGAGACTGGCCTATGTTGCCCTCTGCACGGTAGTCTACCGGCTATGGCAATCGGCTGCTGATCTGGAGATGGCAAGATCGAATCCCGGCCGCGGCGGCTGCATTTCGATGGAGGCGAAATGTTGAGGCCCGTGTACTGTGCGATGTCAGTGCACGTTAAAAGAACCCTAGGTGGTCAAAATTGCCGAAGTCTTCCACTGCGGCGTCTCTCACAATCCTATCGTGGTGATGGGGCGTAAAACCCCAGAACTCAATCAAGGTCGACCTTTGATGCACTTGAAAACAGATTTATTCCTGTAAAGCGTGCTTCGTGCCGTGCACGTGGGCCAAAATCAAAGCCAACCTACACAAAAAAACTGTCACATCACAATTCCACTTCTTCTTCTCCCTGCCCCCCCCCCCCCCTTTTTTTTTATCGCCTCCTTCTTTCAGTACTTACTATGCCTACTCTGTCTTCATATAGTTCCTCCTCACATTTGCCTTGTATTCTTCTACTTCCGCTGCTGTTGTTCACTTTGCTTTTCTCAATTGACATCAGCACCGGTGCCACCTGCTCCAACCCCGCCCTTCACTGGCTCGAAAGCGGCGTTTCTTGGACCCGAGTAATTCATTCAACACGGCGTCGTCTTAACTGTTGACTCGAGCACGTCGTTCATACTCACGGTGCCGAGCCCCGGACGCCCAGCGCGAGTCGCTAAACGCATTCTAATGAGCGAGTGGCGACGGCGAACCGGGCCGCCCCTCGGCAGCGGCGGCAGCAGCACCGGCGACACCTCGAAGAGCCAGAAATAATTGACGAGCTGGAGTCAGCGCTGTGGCGTGAAACGTTAGCGGCAACGAAGGCGCGCAGTTCAATAGAAAACGATTTTTCACTCCGCCCTGCCCTTGTCGCTTTTTGCTTCCTGTTTTTCCCATTCTCTCATTGTCTATCTTGCCTTCTTTTTTTTTTTCGCCCCCAAAAGTGTCACCCTGTATCGATGCATGCAGCAGTTCCGTACAGCGAAATTTAGGTTAGAATACAGACGTTTCAATCAAGTAATCAAATTTCAAGCAGTGGAAGCATCACGGTGTCATATTCGATGACAAGACGATAAAGAACCGAGGGAGATTTATCTTTCTTTAGTCAGTAATTATTCTTTTTCTTTGTCACGCTTATATTTCGGTAGTTGCGTCTTAAGCTCGGCAAAAAAAAAAAAAAAAAGAAGAGGCTGAAAAATGTGCAGCAAGTCATTACGGTTGTAACTGTGTTAGTTGTGTCAAAGAAAACGACGGACGTTGCCGACTTGCAAAGAAAACAGAAGCTAATATTTCGAACTCGCGCTTCGTCCGGCTTCACGCACGCTAGGCAATTTGCCTTGGCTGAGAGTTACTTATGCACTCTAAACGACAACTACGCCTCTCTCTAATGGCTCGGTGTATACTACGCAACTATGAGACAATGTGCGCCATGTTTTAGATCTTTAAGCTGCACAGAAAGGCATAAAAATTCACAGAAAGGTGTAAAGGAAGAAATGTTTTGCTAAGAAATACGTGAAACGGCATGTTGTGCGATGCAAAGTGTTGAAATGTATGACAAAGATTAGCAGGCAATATGATGAAATAGCGCAAACGACAGGTTGTATGAACGAACGAAGATGTTTGCATCGTTTCGCCATAATGCATTATCGGCCAAAAAAAGCAAACAGACCACGGCTTAGGTGACTGGTGTGGCTGCGGAGCCACAACGCGGCGCTACTATCTTGCTCAGCATAGAGTGCCTCGAAGCGCCCATCAAGGCACCGTAGCTCAGCACGCTCAAGTCGTGTATGCCCCATGTGACGTTAAACGCTAAAAACGCTAAGAAGAACGCTACGCAGCGTGGTTTGTACTGGCTTGAACTGACGCAAGTGTGGCGGAATGTTGGGTGCTGTTACGTTTGCGGTGGCTCACGATAGCTGGAGCAGAACTTCATTTGACTAGTCCACTTGTCTTTCGCTTGTGCATGACCGGCGGACGTGTTGCTTTCTGAGCCCGCATGAGACCGCAGCCACGAGCTAAACGGACCTGTCAATCAAGAGCACACTCCTCACCGGTCAGAGGCAAGCGAAACGAAACACAAGTCGACCAGTCAAATCGAAAGGCAAGTCGGCCAGCTATATAGTCAGCCGCCACAAATGAACAGCGCACAACACTTCGCGGCACTGGCATCAGTTCAAGCTGGTCCAGACTACGCTGCGAAACGTTCGTGTTAAGCGTGCAGACGGCTGCATACATTGCTTTAATGCTCTTCCACTGCCTGTTTCTTCAGCGTTCCCTACAATTTCGGCAACTGAGCTGGTAACCTCGTGAACAACGGCAGGGTTCCAATGAATTACTGCTATCTATGAATCGATGAACAGATCGCTATAAACGATTGAGAACAGGGAATGTCGCAGGAGCCAACGTTTCGACAAGTGGACTATATATATATATATATATATACCACAGTGTCACAGAGTACGCATTAACCACGCACTTTAACCCCACAAATGACAGTTGAGATTGCGCAAGCGAATCCTAGTCTTACTTCTCCATTGGTTACCGATAAGATTGCAAAGCTCTTGGGAAAGAGAAAAGACAACAATCCTGCTATAGATGAACATTATGTAAGATTGCTAGCCTATAACGAAGCGATGTCGAACAGAGTTGCTATTTTGTCAAAAGCTTTGGTTGTTATTGTTCCAGCTGAAATTTTTTTTTTCAGATACACTTGTTCCGTTTCTGTTGTTGTTGTTGTTGTTGTTGTTTTTTGTCTTATTTTGACGTTAGCCACACGGCTCTAGTATTAGCGACGTTGAACGTTGGATAGGATCGCATGGATGATATTGATACGATGGATAAGGAACCAGAGGCATATCAGTTGCCCTTGAGATGTGGGAAATCGAAAATAGGGGATGACAGGAGATAATGTTACCCTAGGTCAAGAACACTAGAGCGATCTCTGTCTGTAATGTTAAGGTTATATCTGCCAGCTCATTGCCGAACATGTGACTGCAGATCATATTTCCCAGAACGCAGCAGATCTCCGAGAACAATGGAAAGTTCAGAGGATCTAAGATGCAAGATTCTCGAGGTATTACATCCGAAAGGGAGCGGAAAGGAGAGAATTAACCTCGTACCAGTTTAGCTGTCTGACAATCCATGCTCCAAGATTATGTTCAAAAAGTTGAAGCGCGCTGTACTTCTTGCGTACGTATCCTAAATCTAAGTACTCGGCGTTCTTTTTTTTTTTTTTTTGTTTTTGCATGCGGCCGCCGTGGCCGGGATTCGATCCCGCGACCATGGCCTTGGCAAACCAACACCTAGCCGATAAACCACCCCGGCAGGTTACACACTTTGCTTAAATATATTATCAACGTATCAACGCAGTCAACGCAGTTTGAATTTTCAGCGCGGTTATTTCACTTCCCCTTCAACTGCCCCACCCCCTTATGTCTCATTATTTTGTACGATTGCTCATTGAGTTTCCTACATCGAAAGTTTCGGTGGCGTATGTTTAGACTAAACATGGATCTTATCGACTGAATGTATAAATGATATTGTGATTACTTACGACATTCCAGAAGCAATGACTACCGATTGATTTCCAGGCTAAGAAGGAACTAAAGGGACTGTCTACCGTCCTTCGTCGGTTGCCTGTTTCTTTTCTGAAATAGGAAGCGCACCATTTGAACTGTGCAAGCTTGCACAGGTTTCGCCGTAAAGTCAGCAGAAATTTAAAAACAGTATTTTTCGATCTTCGGGGTCACTCCTCGTATATGTAGGGACGCCAGCAGCACTGGTTACTGGGTTTTTGCAATATTAGTTTAAAAATGAAACTTACTCTCCACCGTGAAAGAGCGCTAGCGAACGTGTGTCGAATGTTCTTGCAAGTAAATAAACTATTTCCTTTAAGCAGGATAATTTAAGCAGGACAATCGAACCCGCAACTTCAAGCTAAGCCTGCAAACCCACACATGCACAAACACCTCCCACCGCGTCTGAAGTTTTCCGCACCTCACACGGTACACAGCCTTCGGGATCGGCCGACTATCGTGTAGAATTTGGTTGAAGGCAAGAGTGGATCGAGCGCAAGAGACGAAAAGAGTGCGCCCGTAAATGCTGAACATCAGGATCCGCATAGCCACCACCACGTAGTAGTGGGCGGAGTGCAAGAGCGCCACCATGTGACAGTATGTCGGGGGCCAGAGCGGGTACGATTTTCTCTCCTGCGTGACATCGGTCATTGAACGACGCAGGCTCGATCCCGAACAGCTTCGCTTCTAATATCTAGTTCGAATGACTCGTTTCGAGAGTCCTCCTGCTCTTCCCTCGACAAAATGCACATAAACCACGCGAGAGTCCTCGACCATGCAGCAGCAGCACGCGCGCAGTTAGGAGGAAACAACGCACTCAACAGCCCCTCACTCCAAACGATGGCCCTCATGGAATGCTCATTTGTTGACCAGCCCTCGCGAAAGGCGACCTTTCATACCGGTGACCTTCACTTATTAGTTTCTTTGTACGTCGCTTTCGTTTGCATACTTTTCACACATCCTCGTGTGCGTGAACTTCTTGTGACACTATGTTGTTCCTCAGTGCTCGAGGTGGCACCTGCCTCCCAACGGCGTTCCACGCGAGGCGTTTCAAAGTAACATTATGCGAGGAAAATAACGATGAATGGTTTAAAGGCACATACGTTATGACGCTTAGCGAAGGCTGCCATTTTATAAGACTTACCTCAAGCTGACGACGGAAAGGTCAGTTGTGCTCCCGTTGCAACCGCGCAGGCAGCACCATCCCCTACGTAATGAATACATTGCATCTGAAGAAACGTGCCCTCCGTCGCTCTTTGAACGTAGGCATATTTCGCGCTGGTATCCAATCATTTCTTGCTCTCGTTTTTATTATTATTTTTTTTGACAGATAAGTAGCAAATATCTTCTCTCGAAAATGCGCCTTCGGCGTTTAAAAAAGAAAGTGAAAACACGTAATGCACGGTGAACTGGTGCGTCTCTGTCTCCCATGGGATCTTTGGAGTTTAGGAGATCGGGAAAGAAAATGCAAGATAGGGCAGCGTACCTTTTAGGAAAACAAATTTGTAAAGGCTGGCAGATGGTTACTGTTTTCCTTTCTTTTCGGTGACAGAGACTGATCTTTCTCCGCTGGGCCACTGTTTCTTTTTCGCAGAGGCACGACTCGCGATATTCACTGATGAAAGAGTCCCCGCTGTCTCTCCTGTTATCCGCTGTGCTTACGCTACTTTATCTGTTTATCTCTTGGTAAGGGTAGCTCCTGTTCGTTCCGGCTAGCAAAGCCTTTAGAAGGTTTCATAGAAATACCAATGTGGGCGTAGCGTCTAAGGTACACATTATTAAGATGCCTCGCACTTTCTTTTCTCTAACTTTAGAAAGGACGATAGTTCCTGTCATTATCCTCTTGCCAGAATTAGATCATTCTACGTGCCCACAACTGCGCAGTCGTACACCATAAGTGACACGTTCAGGCTCCAATATAAAATATACAGAACAAAACAAGGGCGGTTGTTCTTTTTTTTCTTCTAGCTCTTTTTTTTTTTTAGAAAAGCACCTCTACATTCACGTGGTCGTCTAGGTATTGCTTTTTTTTTTTTTGCGCCTTTCCGTATAGCACACGTGTAAGGATGATAAATAAAGACGTTCCCGCGGTGAGCCATCTCGCGAAACACTTACGCCAATCGAAGATTGAAGCCTCACAGGCGTACCTATCGAACGGAGAATAAATTACAGAAAGGCAAAATGAAGGTTTATGAAAGAAATGTTGAGGCCCATGTGCTGTGCGATGTCAGTGCACGTTAAAGAACGCCAGGTGGTCGAAATTTCCGGAGACCTCCACTATAACGGCGTCTCTCATAATCAGAGCTGGTTTTGGGACGCTAAACCCCACAAATCACTCAAATTAATCAAGGTTTAAGAAATGAATATGAAGGCCAAGGGGGATACTGCTGCGCCAACCGCGAATGCCTGCTGTAACAAAAAAGAAAAACGGTAAGTAATAAAATAGATTCAAACCACCTAGTGCGCAATGTATGCTACTTCATAGCATTTCACTTCACCGTGCATACATCATTGCTCTCACGCCTGCGACACGACTCCTGTAGGCTCTTCAGGACGTTTTGCCACAAACACTTCCTCCGAGCTCCCTCCCTCATTCCGTTCTTCTCAAATGGCATGCATACAGCCGAATCTGCTTTTTATATATGACTATGCAATGTGCACAATTATTCTCGCGGTTCACACATCGCTAAAGCCCCGCCGCTTCACCATTACGCCGATCAAGTGTGATAAGTGACTCACTGACAACAGATGCGTATAATGGTGCGAACACGAAGTGCCTCAGCGTATAGAAAACCTTGTTCCGTTCGTTATAGAAGAACCCTGAACGCCTCTTGAGCCGAAAAGGTTCCGCTAGAATGTTATGGTATAACGCAGTACCAGCATGAGTATACTCTTTTCGTAAACTCCCGCAAAACAATCGAAGTTGTCGCTTACATGCGGTCAAACGTTCATGCTTATTCACCATTTCAATATGGAGCCTGTTGAGTCAGTAGTTCAGAAGTTCAACGTCGGTGGTATACAGAGACACTGTTTGTGGGACACAATATTGTTATTAAGCGTATTCCAACGAACTTTTACGAAACGCTATTTATGTCAATCGGATCCGACTATATGGTTTCCACTCTATACAATACTTCTTTTTTACTATGCATTTCCAACAGAAACAACCATATTATAGGCACTTTATTTCCTCTGTGTCAAGCTGCCTCTTCATTTTACGCTATCCTACAAAAAAAAAAAAATTAATGCGCCCCGGTCCTTCAAAAGTATTTCTCTGTCCCATACCTTCCTTGCGTTTCTTTTTTCTCTATTGCAGCACTCGAATTTCATCGAAATGTTAGTCGCAGTGGTCTTCTCGGAAACGAGAGACAGTTAGAGGGGCGTGACCCGAGGCCTTTTTCTCGCAGTTGCGTTGGAATCTACAGCACTGACAGACAGAACAAGATTTAAACGAGGGAAAAAAAAAATATCGGTACAACGGACGGCCGAAAAGCAAACCGTCACGTAGACGTAAGTGTAGGCTTTTATACAGTGATGTCAAGTAAAGTTTTGACAAAGTGAAATGTGCTACATAAACTGGTCGGCGCTCAAGCAGTGGCGACAATCCGAAAACCGGCTCGAGTTATTGCAGTCGCCGATGCAACCCCAGAAGTGTCAGACGACGGTGTCTGGCGTCTCAGCGGCGTCAAATACATTCCCAAAAGAGCAAAAAACGAATGCCCACAAACACTTAGCATACTTTGTTTGCTTTCACAGGAAACGTAAAAGAACACCCCACGTGCGCCAAGTACAACGCGCGTTTCGAGAAAATGTTCTTATGTAGTTGACGCTTTACTGTATAGGCACAAGTTTAAAAAAATTAAAATAAAGGAAAGTGCGCAGGTTCTGCTAGGTCGCGAAAGGCCAGATAACAGCGAAGCTGGGCGATAGTTACTGAAACTCACGTGATAGTCACGTGATGTTTTGGCGGAAATATGTCACGTGACATTTCGTTACATGATTTTGGCAGGAACGTGTCACGTGACATTTATTACGTGATTTTGGCGTTATAGTAGGTGGTAGTAGTAGTAGTAGTAGTAGTAGTAGTAGTAGTAGTAGTAGTAGTAGTAGTAGTAGTCCTCAGGAAATTCACTGGGTCATTGGCTGAGCCGGTAGATCACATGATCTCTCTTTGACGCCCCTCCCCCCCCCCCCCACCCACCCAAAAGAAGGAGGTGTAAGCGCGCGCGTTTCAAATCCAGCGGCGGGTTCAACTCGCACACCATGTGAATGCCTTAGATTTTATGAGAAAGAAAGAAAGAAAGAAAGAAAGAAAGAAAGAAAGAAAGAAAGAAAGAAAGAAAGAAAGAAAGAAAGAAAGAAAGAAAGAAAGAAGTTGCTGGGGTTAAAACAAGGGCCCCCACGCTTCGGAGCTAAATGTCTTAACAACCGTTACATTGGTGTTGCTGCTGCTATAACGCAAGTGTTTCGTTGGTCTGGGCACCGGCACTTGGCAAGCGTCTGTGGCTTCAGTTTACTCTTAGAAAGGGTCACGGTTTTGCTGTGCGATGGATTGCACTGCGTGGAACAGGCGCTACTTTCTTTCACTGTTTGGCTATACGCCAAACAATACGGTATAAGCCGCTTCCTCGCTGAGTGCTTCGCATAACAACGATTCCCCCAATGCGTCGGATCTGTCAGATTTTTATATACCTAATTGATCGCCACTAAACATAGGTCAAATTAGTTGTTCTGAACGCTTGTCATTCTTTGTCTCTGGGTGTCCGTTTTTACGTTCGTTAATATTATCCGGTAGCACGTAGACTACGTCTACAAGACAGACTCCGCGATCCGGTTTTCTTTTTTGGTCTATATTATCACACATGCAAACGTAAATAAATATTCAACGGACAAAGAGCATACAGGAAGGGAACAGGCTGAGAAAAAAACGTTATTTGCAGTTAATATAATAATAATAATAATAATAATAATAATAATAATAATAATAATAATAATAATAATAATAATAATAATAATAATAATAATAATAATAATTCGAGTCAACAAACCGCTTTATTATCTTACTGTACGTTAGTCATATTTAAGGAAACCCACTCCCGTGTGAAGTTTGATGCGCCAGTAAACCAACGAAAATGAAACTGGCCAGCGATAGCTCCTTCTTGGCCATTCTCCACTATTCTTTGCATTGGCACATTTCTTACTTCTCTCTTTAAAAAAAAAAAAAAACGCTTGGCATTTGCATGCCCGAACCACGCTAGGCGCGTCCCAGGGAGGGGCTCCGCATTATTTTTGCCTGGTGGGGTTCAGCAACGTGAACCTAAATCCAGGAACTCTGGTGTTATACTATTTCGGCTTTTCGCCACCATCCAATGCAGTCGTCATGGCCGGAGATGCCGCGAATTGAACCTCCGTTCTTGTGCTATAGCAGCCCAAACATTTGCCCCTATAAACTACCGCGGTGGGCCTATTCTACCCTCTCTCCCTTCCTTTGAAAAACAAAAAACAAAATTCGGCCTTGTTACTATGCCGTGCCTCGAGTAGAAGTTATGCTAGAAGTTATCACAGTGGTTGAGAGCACGAGCGTTATCCAACTCCAACAAATGGTCTTGTTTGAAGCAGGTCGCGAGCATAGGGACACATGCGACTGACGCACAAGCGGCGTAGCTAGATTGCCTCTTATAGTATAAATGAAGTCAAGCCCGTACACTGAAAACAGAAACTATGGTAGATAAGCAGGCGCTCGTATGTCGTGACAGGAATGTAAAAACGGCTGGAAGGTTGGCTTTCCTTGCATTGCAGCTTAATTGGGTGTCGACCGCTTTTTCATAATTGCGTCGTATTCACTGAAAATAATGATCCTGACTAGACACATGGCTAAATCAGTAGAACTTGACGGTATTTCGGACTTCCTAGCGTAAGAGCATATGTTCCTTATTCCTGTGGAATAAAGATATCGTCCTCGAATGTTGCTTAGTGTACACATGGCGCCTAAGCCACTTGCACGTCAGATGCATATATACGGCAATCGCATTCTGCTTCAAACAAAATCATTCGTTAAAGTTAGCGCATGTCGCGTTCTCAGTCATTTTTTTCTTGCTTTTATTTGTTTGTTTTTCGCCTTACATTTCTTTTTTCTCTCTCTTTTCTAGCAACAGCGAAATTGCTATTGGTGTATGCATTTTGGAGCGAGTTGTTATCGCTACACTTTTGTCACGCTCTGCGTCTTGACATTCTTCATCCGTAGTCAAATAACGACGCCAAGAGTTCAGTATTATTAAAGCAGTTCGCTTGCACATCGCTCTCGCACCAGGATATATACCACCTTTAACGATGTTCATTTCTATGTTTCCCAGTGTGGCAGAGGTTTATAGAGAGGGCTCGAGCTTCAGTGAGTTGCAGACATGTCTTTCCTCGGGCAGAAGGGACCCAGATAGCTGGATCCATGGACCGTTCTACCATACGCTTGTTGGTTTCATTCATGAATCCATACCTTTTGTATACTTTTGACGACAGCCCATTATGCATAAGGGCAAGCTTTCGAATTTTTTTTTTAAAGAAAGGAGGACAGACAAGGCGCTTTCCGCACTTCTTTTCGCATACGTAGTAGTCTCCGTAACGACTTAGCTTTAGAGAACAGGATTTCTTTTTCTGTCCCATGCACAAACTTGCTTGTTAAAGGGACTCCGACCACCGCGGCGGACGACTCTTCAAGAATTTTTGAACATGTATAGAAAATGGTGCCAGTCAGTTGTGAAGGCTCCTGTTAACACGTGAGCCAAATATTAGTGCACTGCATGCACCTAGTTCACAATTTGTTTTCAAATATAACTCAACATCGCCTGCTCTCCCTTCAAGAAATGACGTCACAAGTAGCATCGACTACGTCGCCAAACTTCTGATCCGCACGGTGATCTAGTGGTTATGGTACTCGGCTTCTGATTCGAAGTCCGCGGGGTCGAATCCCGGCCGCGGCGACTGCATTTCGATGGAGGCGAAACGTTGAGGCCGGTGTATACTGTGCGATGTCGGTGCACGTTAAAGAACCCCAGGTGGTAGAAATTTCCGGATCCCTCCACTACGGCGTCTCTTCTAATCAATTTGTGTTTTTGGGAGGTAAAACACCAGAAATCAATCAATGTGTTATATGCTCGCATACTGAGTATAATGCACAAGTGCGCGCGTTATCTTCTTATGCGCAAGCGTACATGCCACGTTTGTGAAATCGGCGATGCTATGTGCGTGAACACGAAGGATACAGTTATGTGTGCTGGTGGATGAAGGTCCGTAGGGGTGGAAATAAAAATCTCGCGCCGGGGAAAGCAGTGCGTCGAGCAGGTGGCAATGCAATGTCACATTGGCACGCGCACTTGTTCTCGTTTGTTCACGGTAAGCGCCTTTATCAGTTTCTTGCGACGTGCATCGTGGGCATTGCTTATCTTGGATGCTGCTTAGGGAATGGTGTCGACCGTTCTACCAACCTACGATTCCCGAGGCGCACATTTGAGTGCTTTCTAGGACATCAGTGATAATACCAGAACGCCCTGTAAGGAATGTAAAAGCCGACATATTTCACCACCAGTCAGTTTTTTATCGTCGACCGACGACTGTTGATACCGCTACCATCTCGCTGTATGATTTGCTTTCATTTGCAGGACACAGCTCACCCAATAAACAGTTCGACCTCAACGCTCTGGAGTCTGATGCTTCCTCCGTCGTCACGACCACGTGACAACATAGAGGTAGGAAGTCCAGGGGGCTTTAAGTTATGCGTGGAAGGAGAAATGAGACGACACGACCACTCATCACGGAGGAGGCGGGTTGAGCTTGTACTGATGACATAAAGAAGAACAAGAACGAAAGACCGCATGTTCACCATAGCTATAAAGACCACACACACAGCAGAGCAGGGTTATCGACGACATACTTCCCTCTTAAGGATTTTCATGGCTCCAATGTGAACCCGCGGGCATTCCTTCCAGCTTTGCGCTTTCTGGCGTCACGCTACACGCTGCGGTGGGCTTCCAAACGGCGTTCACGCTGTTGAGAAGTAACCAAGCTACGCCGCCTCATGTAATATACCCGGCTTGTCGCAAGCCGCCAAGCACGTTTCTCTGGTGCCTCCCTGTATTGTAGAAACCGCCCCAATCACACGCAATGCAAGAATTTTTTTATTTCTAAATATATTCCGCGCAACATGCACAAGAAAGGAATATCACGCGTACGCTTGCGCGTAACCATGCGTTTACTTAGTGAAGCACCGCTGCAATTTTTTCCCTCGACCCTCGTCCTCATCTTGGCTCAATCGACCCCTCGTCGCCAGCTCTATGCGTCAGGGTCACCGGCCAACCAATACATTCCCGCACTTTACAGCGAGTACCCTCCACGCCATAACATCGGACATGGTGTAAATAAGGATGTTCATCCTCGATCCATCGCTTTCTTACACACGCGTTCCAGGCCCGTCAGCCTTCCGTCTCGGAAACACTCCGCGCGTTTACATCTTATAACGGACAAGGATAAAGAAAGAAAAAAAAAAAGGGATCGGAAGGACAGGCAGAGGAAGAAAGGGGGAAAAGAAAGGATGGCAGACGCGCGCGCGCCGCTTGAACCCGGAGAAATCGCGGCGCCCTTTTCTGTGACAGCATCGCCAAACAGTCGCGCAATTGCAAACAAATCACGCAGAATTTACTCGCTACCCGAGGAGAATTTTCTGGGAATCTTTCCTTTTTTTTCCCTGCATCTTCCCCGAAAGGGAAGGTTGGGGAGAGGGTCAGGGACACAGTGAATAAAAGAAGGACGCGAAGCAGGGCTGTGCGTGCGTGCGTGCGTGTGTGTGTGTGTGTGTGTGTGTGTGTGTGTGTGTGTGTGTGTGTGTGTGTGTGTGTGTGTGTGTGTGTGTGTGTGTGTGTGTGTGTGTGTGCTGGCCGCCCCCCCCTCCCCCCGCAGCCCGCGCCAAAGATTCCGAAGGAAGCGCTCGCGACGCGGACAAATGTGACAGGCGAGGCGTACAAACGCGCGCAACACAAATAGAGCGAAACCAGAAACGCTCGCTGGGCGTCACAGCGACTCCTGTGCGCTACGGTGGCGCGGCTTGCCTGGCAAAGATTGAAAGGAAAGAAACATTGCAACACGAACAAAAGAAAGGACGCCATCTTTCTTTCTTTCTTTCTTTCTTTCTTTCTTTCTTTCTTTCTTTCTTTCTTTCTTTCTTTCTTTCTTTCTTTCTTTCCTTTCTTTCTTTCTGCATCGCCATCACGCTGAGATTTCAAGCGCAGAGCTCCGCAATACCGAAAGACACGTGATAAGGCCCTGCCGGCCCGCTTGAAAGAAGCAAATGTCTACGCTCTACACACCTCGAGAGGAATGGAGAGTAAGAAACGGCGATTGTGACGTGCAAGGATATCTCGGCAAAGAAAATAGACGTACGGCGTAGGTATGCGCTTTGTCACCAGCATGGCGCGCATAACCTTTCCGCGGTTGTTTTCGGCTGCCTTGAATGTCAAATACTGTTGTGCGGCCAGTTCGGGACGTTTCTCCCGCGGTGGGTGGACGGGAGACGCCGTCGGTGCCTCTCGCGCAACATTCTTTTTCAAAAAACATTATTGTTCTTGTTCTCTTTGGTTCCAGATGACACGCGAAGCTGTCGAATCTGGCGCGTTCTGAGACAGCTTCTCTCTCTCTCTTTCTCTATGTCTTGATGTTTATTGAAGTTTGCAAACTTATACGTCAGAGTAAACTATGGCCCTGTCTGGCCTTCTGGCCTCGACTGCCCTCGCAATTCACTCATGCCTGATGCGCGCACGGTTTTGCGAAATACTAGCAGGAATTATAAAAAAAGGGAACAACAAATTCCGGCGTTTCTCCTCTACAATATCGCGTGGTTATTGTCCAGTGTATGAGGGAGAGAGCGCTGATCTTAAACGGATTTGCAGTGTTTGGGGTCCCGAAGCTGTGCAGTGAAGATCACCAGATGAATCTTTACCGCAGGGAGTTCTTGAATATTGACTTCCCAGTTCTAAATAAGCGTAAGTAGACGAAGGTTTTTTAGCTTTATTATACAGATGTGCTAACAGCGGTTTTTGAGACCAGATATATACGAATCTATTAATGCCAAAGCAAATCGAATTGTACTGAATGTCCCGCACATCTGGAATAGTTCTTGAATATTGAACGTTGTTCCTACAATACAAAACAAAGTTGTGTTCACGTCCTAGTACTCAAAACATTGCCATCAAAACACAAATTGAGTATCGGGCGGAAACAAGCGGATTCTACGTGTTCACGTTCACAGAGTGCGATCGGTCGTTGAGTAGCCGATAAAATATGGCTCTCCGAGCGACGTAGCCTGCTACATTTCGTACGATTTCCCATTTTGCGCCCACACGGTGCACGTGATTACAAGGAAATTATCGTCATTTTGAATCAGTTCTGTACTTACTCGGGTGAAGCTGACACTTTGAAATGTTCATAAGCTATCCGAAAAAAAAAAAAATGAGAGAGAAACAAGGGAAAGCAGGGAAAGGCAGGAAGGTTAACCAGACGCGCGTTCGATTTGCTACCCTACGCGGAGTGAAGGGGGATACAAAGAGGTAAAGGAGAGAAAAAGAAGAGTGCCGCCCCATCCGAGAGTGCACATTATTACAAGAGTGTTTGGCTGCTGTCAGCCGAATGAGGCACATACCACACGGTAACATAAATTTCCGGGGCCAAAAGAGCCGTCCCTGCGCTGTCTAAGGTGCATGATCCAAGGCCGAATAGTAGGGCCTGAGCCTCGACACGTGTCCAAGTTCTGTAGCCGGGGCCGTATACGCGGCTGAGCCAGCCACTGGGGACACCTTATATGTTAAGTCATGCACTTGGCGCACGAAAAGAAAATTGAGGGGCCATTTGACTCTATGGAGGTGAATGGCCAGCGAAGCTGTACAGAGGGCTATTATTGAAAGGCACTTGTACTTGTTTTCATCATTTGGTGTTGGCGATTACGATAATAGAAACGATAATAACTGATGGAGTTTAGCGTGCCAAGACCACAAAGTGATTACGAGGAACGTCTTGTAGTGGAGAGGCTCATATGTAATTTTGACCACCTCTATTTCCTCAATGTGCACCTAACTCTATAAGAACACGGGTATATTCAGAATTCTGGCCTCCACCTCAATGTGACCGCCGTGGCGGGGATTCGATCCCGCGACCTTGAGCTTCGCGAGGCAACTATATATACTAAGTAACTAAGCTATACCACGGCGGGTTACGATAGTTAGTGGTTACGATATAGCTAGCCCTGCACTGCGGTGCACACCGAGTGGTGCGGTTACATCCTGAGATTCATGGCCAAAGTTGCCTTTGTAAATGTACCACCAGTGACGTCAACCAAGCCCTACATCATAATGCAAAGAACAGGCATGCAAAACACGGACACAAGGGAAGAGAGGTGGACAACAAGAACGTTCGTGTTGTCCACTTCACTTGTGCCCGTGGTCTGCGCGCCTGTTCCTTTGCATTATTAATCCATACCAACTCGCTCAGCTTTCTGTCCTTTCAAGCCCTCTTTGCTAGGTGAGGCAAGGAAGGGGGAGGGCTTTGTATTCTGAAGCGTATGCACCAATATTTAATTATTACCCCATTATTCTCTTTTCCTATTATGGGCTAACTGCTTGAAGTCTGCTCCGCCTCCGCGAAGGGCCGGCCCGGTATTGAGTTATCTCAGAAATCGGGCCACAATCATCATTTTTATTGTCGATATCACCAGCGCTCATCAGTGTCAATGACGCGCAAGCGCGAAAAATACACGGAACCCTAGGCGTATACAGCTTCGCCTTAATAGTCGCATTCACGAATAGCAGCTATTCCATGCGAAGAAAGAACCGAATGGGACACTATTCAATGTCATATTCGAAATTGTCCAATATCCGCAGACCCCCCCGCTTTATACCCCGTTCGATATGCGACCAGCGAGACCAGGAACCGCGCCCGCGATCTCGTCACGAGCTAGACAGCACAACGTCCTCGCCACTGAGCCGAACAGTGGGTTTAGCCGCGAGATACTACCGTAAATACCGAGAAAGCGCACTCGCCCCCTTTCCCTCCCTCCCCGTGCAATCACTCCCCTCCCTTTTTCGAGAGATTTCAAATTGGCATGACCAAGCAAGCGCAAGAAGCATTATCTAACGCAACAGTCGTCTGCTATATGCTGCGTGATTCCTTAAAAGGAAACACTAAGAACGTCACAAAACTTCTTCCTTTGTTTTTTTTTTATTACTTTTATCTCTTTAAGGAAACCACACCATACAATACGACGGGGGCGTGTGTCAACCCGGAATAAACAGTGTGGCAGACGACGCTTGCGCTATAAATGTTTTCCGTGCACGCGCGAACTATACTTGCTGGTGCGTGTCGGACTATCGCCGTCATAAGTCGCTAACAGAGCGTGCATTCGTTGCTCACGCGATATCGTTAAAAATGAGTGAAGCTGCATCAATACGGCTGCCCGCGATAGTTTGTTACCGCGCTGTCCTGAAAGCTTTGTGCTGCGTGAAACGGCAGTGATGTGAGCTTTAATCGTGCTGACTAGTTAAAAGGATCCTGCAAGAATCCTGCAACGCTTGTCTAACGTAGTTAGAAAGCACATTCATGAGCAACACGTGAACGAATGTTAGCCCGTACAGCCTATGCCAAATAGCACTCACGTCGTCTTCAACTGCCAAACGTTCCGGGTTTGAACACCTAAGTTCCAAGTTCGACTATAAAAGGTCGTGGCCTTCCTCTTTACGTTTCTTAAGCGATAGCTAAGGCATTGTTACTAGTTGTGCCATCACTACTAACTCTACATTTACCACTGACTCTGAGAGTCCCAACTACTAAAACAGGGAAGAAGTAAGCAGCACCCCCCCCAAACACACACACACATACTAAACTTTCTTTAAATCTTTCTCAGTAATCGCAGATCGCGTTCAGCGACACTGCGGAAGGGACCCTCGGGCGAAAGAAACAACGAAACGAAATCAAGTTGTTCCTTTCGCCTGAAATGAAGGGCGGGCAGCCACCGGCAAGGCTTGTGCCAGCGAATTTCTGATCGGAAGTTCCTTGTCTTTTAGTCAGTTACCTCACAGAGTTTCTAATGAATTTCATTACTACGTAGCATACCTCGTAGCACAAGGACAGTACCACACTCACCTTCGAAACACGCAGTCAAACGAAGCTAAGACACAGCTAACCAAAGAAGTCGCTCTTTGAGCCAGGGTACGGTGTAAGATATGTCGTACTATTCAGGTCAGAACAGGAGGCACTAGTGAGGCGCGATCTACTAGACGAAGTAGCCGCGGCGAGCTGGCGTCGGCCCGGTGACTGCAGCGCCATGCCCTTCGGAGGACGAAATTTAAAGACTGGAAAGGTCTTATCTCGCGTTGCTATGGCAACCGGTACTTCACCGGAAACACGATTTCACTGACAGACGGTCGCGTGTATGACTATAGGCGTTTTCGACCAGCCGATGGGACGCGAGTGAGATGGGCGCATTTCTTCTCCGTCGGTCACTAATTTTCACCGTGCGGCTCTGTCACTGCACATTCCCGGCGAACAGCCAGTCGCTAAAGCAACGGGACGTAAAACATCTGTCTCGTTCCGTCGCATCGCCGGTAGATATCCGTCGCTGTCATTGGGTCGACGAGAGTGCGCCGATGCACTTTGTCTGGTCGATCGCGTCTTGCAAGTAAGTCGTGAAGTTTCCCCACCTAAAAGGTATACGTATACCTCACACCGTGGACCAAGTAATCGCTTAATCTACGCGATAACACCAGCCTTGCATCAACGCTGCGTTGCGACATGGGCCTGTGGACTTCATCTTTTCATTGCTTCACGTCCGCGACAGCGCACAGGAAAGTTAGAGAACCTTCCATATACGTTGGATTTATAACCACTTAGCTGTTCTTCGAAGGCGTGAACAATTTATGTAACGTGTAATTTAGCCATAATAAGCACGACTCCCACTCCACGGTAGGCCGGCGGCCAATAGTTCCGTATTTACCATACATCGTGTGAGAAATACGCAGGGGGGAGGAAGGAGAGGGGGGAGGAGTCCCTCGCAGGGATTCTTCTTCCCTCCTCATGAGAGCGGCTTCATCAAAAGCAGCACTGGCAGACGATCCATAAGCACAAACAGGCGCGCCCACATTACACACCCTCCCCCACCACAAGCGCCGAGCAAACAGACAAGACCTCGCGAGTTCGAAGCCAGCAAGTGAGTCGGCTCGCGAGAGCCCCAACGAACCCCGGCGGCAGAGTTGCGCCCGCAAGAAGGATTGCACGAAGAGACGCCGCAAGACGGAGTCATGATGTGGCGAGGTATCCCTCGCCTCCACCCTCGACTACGTCCTCGTTTTCCTCGCTCATGCACACAAACCAACTCACACGGGGGGCAAACAAAACAGAAGCAAAACTGTTCGCGGCGCAGTGAGCGCCCTACAGAAGAAGCGTCCCGTGATTGGATATCTATCGGGAAAGCAAGCCGGCTAGCGGCTTTCGGCATCGACCGACGGGGCTTGTGGGCTCGCCCGAGCGTGGGCAGAGCAAGCCGCTTTGCGGAACACGCGAGCAGCCTGTGGAGGCCCTGCTCGGCCTGACGACTGCCTGCGGGACAGAAGTGGAGTGCCTGTATGTGCGTGTCGAGATGGAGGCTCACCCGCTCTTGCTGTTCGAAGAGTTGTCGGATTTGGTATAGCGTCGACGCCGTCTGGGTTGCATAAGAGGTTTGTTCTTACGAGCTGCCGGTTTGTGGATTCGTCGCGCTCCAAGGGAGGCTTGTCGCCCCGCGTGCAGCCGCGTGGTGCGTCCATCCACTGTGGTCAGAGTACATTGTGTTAAGGTTGTACGGTTTTATAGAATACACGCACACATTCGCGAAGCGCTTGTGCACAAACCTTTGTCGAAGTGTCATGACAACCTCATGGTGTCCGGAGGACCACTCCCACTTGCTGATGTGGAGCTGGAGTTCTGTGTGGAAAAACGCGTCACCCAGCCTCACCCGATGAAGTGGATCACAGGACAATGGAAACTCTCGAAGGGGCGGAAAAGAAAACAAGCTTTTGGAAAAGGAATGCCGCTGAAGCCGACGTTTCGATAAGAGGACATGTCTTTTTCAGGGGTACGAATAGCTCTTCCAAATGGACCGAACAGACAGGTGGTGCCATCGCAGACTTTCCTTGCATAGTGAAAAATGGCAAATGAGATGATTGTGACAAGGTTGTGACAGTTAGACTGACTAAATGGCGACGACGACAGCAGTGATGATGATGATGTCTGGAGTGACGTGCTGAGCTATAGCACGTGATCCCAGCCCTTTGTTACCTAATGAATAGTCATAACTCTTAAATGCCTGCTTGAAACACTTTTTGTTGCTCTTCGCAAGCTCTTGTCCGTTACTTATTGCAAGGATATCCTTGTCAAAGTGCCAAATCTTTTCTGCTTCAGAGAGGTCGACCTGCCCCAACTCATCACTTTATCTGACATCCTTTTGTTCTGCTTTGCTTGCACACGCAAAGAGGACTTCAGGTAAGCGGCTTTCCCATCGATCTTGACCCCGGTCTCACCACGCTGGCAGCAGCGAACCTCGTGCCTCGGCATGCATCCCAGCACGAAGCCTCAACACGAACGCACCACCACGCGCGTCCCGTCGTCGGAACCTCGCGTCCCCGACTCCCGTTACCGGCCGTTTCCCCTTTTTCACCTTAGCGACGAAACAGAATAAGAATGGCAAAAGCAATTATAAAAGCAATACAAAACGAGAAGAAGCGTTTGCGGATATGCAGAGAAACGCACAGAGGAAACGGGTATACAGAACCTCGCATCATCCCCGCCGGTGCACTTCCTCGACGCTTACGCGCAGACGCACACCCGCAGAACGAGGGAGGAAAGGAACACAGTGCGTGGCAAAGAAAAATACGGGGAATTCAAAACGAAGAGACGGCCCTCAACCGCAGCTTTGCATGGTCGCTTCAACAGCAGCAGCAGCAGCAGCATATAGAAGCGGCTGCGCGGAGTTCTGCTGCGCGCAGAAAAACACAAGATGAACTCGGGCAGGAAGCGGGACCAAGTGTCCCGCGCACCTGGACGAGACAGTTCAAAAGAGGGCACACGGCGGCGGCGGAATCCCGTGGACGCCCATCGCTCGCTTCTCCTATCAGCATGCATGCTGCTCCGCAGTCTGTTTATATGTGCGCTATGGGAGGGCGACGACTACGACACGGGAGGAGACGAACTCCAGTGCAGTGCACCGAGGTTGTACCTGGTGTATGTTCGCTGCATTCCCGCCGTCTCACTCTGCCATCTATTTGGTCGCCTGCAAGTTCGTTTTAATCCTGCTCTTCCAGATTTCCTTTTGTGGGGGAAGAGGGTACTCCGGTTTCCACTGACGCCTCTGTGGGCGTTTTGCGTTATTTCCTAAAGCGAGGAAGGACTCTTCCACTTACTCAATTCCTTCCTGCTTTCCTTTTGAGTGTCTGAAAACAGGCAGAAGAAAGGAATGGAGGGGAAGAAACACTTGTGAAGACGAGGAAGTCTTTGCGCGACAGCGCGGTGATGGAAAACGCGCGCGTTCTTGGGCAACAGGAACGAGGACAGGAAGAGAGGCGATCCGCTCTACAGGAGCGCGTATGCGTTCTTCCGTTTGCAGCTGATCGCGGCTTGGGCGAGTGCGCTTCCGCGTAGCGGCTAGGAACGTAAACACCGCTTTGGGATCTCATTGTGCTCACGGGTTGTAGAGGTGTAGACTGCATTTCGAATGGACGATCGAAACAAGTGAGCCGTTCTTGATACGGAGAAGTTGGCCCACAAGAAGCGCGCTAATATAGTGCACTGTTAGAAGTACGTGATGTCACGACGGGCGACGAAATTCTTTTAACCTGTTTTCAGACAGCCGCACTGATACGTGTGACAGGATGAGCGGCCTTCTGTGCGTGGTTCTGTGAGACTACGATTTTCCGTACGAAATGCTGTTTTACGACCTCTGGTTCCTTAACGTCCGCCTAAATATGTATACGCGAATGTTCTTGCATTTCGCTACCATCGAAACATGGCCACCGTGCAAGCACCGAAGCTGAGTTTATCTATAGTTGTTCAAGCAGGGGCCACGAGG
The DNA here is from genome assembly GCA_013339685.2 of Hyalomma asiaticum. Taxonomy (NCBI): domain Eukaryota; kingdom Metazoa; phylum Arthropoda; class Arachnida; order Ixodida; family Ixodidae; genus Hyalomma; species Hyalomma asiaticum. The sequence continues at coordinate 124,817,089 of CM023482.1, read as the reverse complement.
ATATGCGTATGTGAGGCGTAGGCTTATGGCGTGCCAAGCTGGACTTTTATTGGCCAGTGAATGCAATATCGCATACAGGTTTCGCTCATATAGAATTGCGAAAGGCTGGCCGCCCGCCAGCATACTGTTACACTTTGGGCCAGTAGAGTGGAACTTCGAGAAACCGCAAAGCCTCCCGGCAACGTCGCTTTCGACCTATATTTTCTGGTCATTCGTCATTGCCTCCCATATTGTCTTCTAACTCGCCGCCGACCCATCAGAGCGTTTCCGAAACAAAGCACGCCGCAGAAACGGCGATTTTGAATCGCCGCGCCGTAATGTAGAAACGAAACAGGCCAAACGCCGAAATCAAGCGCGATACAAGGGAAAAAAGAAAACGAAAACAGAAGACAACAAACGGAAGAAGACCGGCCGACCTATAGCAGCTAGTCACCGAAAGCGAACAACTCGGTGCGGTTCTTTAAAGGAACGAGCCACGTCAAGATGGGCGACATCAAAGGAAGACAAAATAGGCGACATCCGCTGCGTATACGTCTCATGTCGAGCGTGGTCCGGTCGAGGACGACACCGCGTCAGGCGCGCACCGAACGATTGAATCGCTGCCTTGTATATGGGGAGCACTGAGGATCATAAATGAATAATAGTGAGAAAAAAACAGAACGAAATTCCGAGCAGCGCGGACAATATGGCACGGGTTTCTGCGTTGCCATGTCATCGTCGTCGAAATTTGGTCCGGACGACGACGACGACGATATGTCGCCGCATGATGGCCGCAAAACAAAGCGCCACGTGGGTTGCGGGGTAAAGGGGGAAAAAAGTACAGTTGCGGCTATATAGGAAAGCACTTTATAGAAGGGGGACGGGGGGGGGGGGGGGGATGTGAGCGATAACAATAAAGAAAAAAGAAAAAAAATTGAAACAAAACGAAACTAACAAAGGGACAAACTCGACTCCGGGCAAGAAGACATCTCGCATTAGAAAGCGGAAAGGAATAGGCGGGAGGATATAAAAATGGCCGAGGTGAGGAGCGAAGAGGGAGGAACGCCTTCTTCCTCCCGCTGCCGTTGAGCGTAACTTGAGGGAACGTTAGGGAATGAGGGAGAAAGATATCCAAGGATACGGCACAGCAACAGCAGCGGCGTTTCGCCAAGCTGCGTTCCCGTTGTTCCAGATTTATGACTGCACGCTGCAGCGACCGCCGCCGTAGACTTGTGCTCCTTTGGCGGAACGGGAGGGGAGGGCCCAGGGAGGTGGCCGTCGTCGCCGCGGTATAGAGGAACGGAGGAGGGCGAAATATGGTGAAGTTGCAAGTCTCGCCGTCAAAGCCATATACCGCGCCGCTCGCCAGCGCGACCCACCATTGTGACGGCGGTCGACGTCGTCACGACTCTGACTGCGACGTGAGTGGCGCGCGCCGCTGCAGCTGAAGAGCCGGCGATGCGGCCACAACTAAAGCGACGATCCTTATTGTGGTCCCGTTGGGGATTGATGAATATACGCCGGAGACACGTTTCATTACTTACGGCGAACGACTTTTACGAGGGAACTTCCTGCCAACGCCGCTGAGGGATAGGGAGCGTTCGTGAAGGAGAGGGACGGGAAGAACTGGACGAACGTGGGTGGCTGGAAACCGGGGAAAGGGGCTGTATACGGCGAAGCTATACATATACTTCACTGCGCGTATTGTGTATCTCCTGCGTGTACGTTCCATTTTTTTTTTTTTCAATGCGATTCAGTATAGGACACAACGCGAATAAGCCTATACGGGTAAAAAATAAAATAAAAGGAGGATGTGAGACGGAGAGGGCAGCATCGGAAGCGCTGAGCCGGGCAGATAGAGAAGGAGAAAGAACGGCCTCGAAACCGATTGAAACGGGCAGAAACTCATCAGTTCGCTGGCGGAGCGGTGGATGCTCAACACCGCTCTGCTGTGGCCAAGTCTTGCACGCGAAAGATCGCACAAACGACGTTGGACGGACACAAAGGGATGTCGGGAAGCGTTGCGCCACGTCTGCACGCACGGCTGCCAGGAACCCGCGGCGGAGTACGTAAGGATCAAGCGGCCTCCTCCGAATAATGGGAAAATGTGTACGCGGTTGGCAGCGCATGCGCGTTCATTGCCGAGCCAACAACAACAAGTTTGCGGCCTTGTTGCGTCATCTGAGATGTAGCAACGGGAGGTATACATATACGATAAACGCGACTGTAGCTGTGCGCAGGATGGAAATTTTTTACTCAGGCTTCTCTCAATAGCCATCTGGTTATAAAAGAGCCATCGGCTCGGGCGCTCTGGAGCTGCAATCAAAACCCTTGCCGTCTGAGCACTGGGTAACGCGAAGAAGCCGCCTCAAAGTCGTCGACCTCTATTTTTTGAACGAATCTGCCCCTGTGGCCGGGGCATAGGCGGCTGAAAGAGGGACGACAAAAAAAAATAATATCAAAAGGCTAGTTCGACAGGAACGAAAAGCGATTGGGTGCAGACAATGTTCGGGAGCGTTGGCGAAATAGCATACAGAGGCGAGGAAGAGAAAGAAAAAAAAAATAAAACCTCCGAGTTGAACTCGAAAACGTTCGTGCAGACAGTGCTTGCGTTGTGCAAAAATAACGGCGTCTGCGCTTCAAAAGGCATTGTTATCAAGCGCGCCCACAAAGTGCTTCAGGTATAGCGAGTGAAGTTTACGCAATATCCCGGTGGTGTTTCGATTATTTGTCGGAAAATTTCACGGAGCGCACTCACTTTCTTCGCGGTTCTAGCTGCTTCTGCGGGCTTGAAGATTTGCTATGTAGCTGCAACCTTCCTGCACAAAAGATACGTCTGCAGCGTAGCATTACTTGTCTCGTAGCCCTGAACGTAGAACCACTTGAGGTTCCATCTCGCATTAAAAAAAAAAAAAAATATGTCGGCTGCTGTGCCAATGGTCAAGGATTCTGTAATAAATTAGCACATGTCTAACCCAAAGCTTCGACCAACCATACTTCGATGTGCCCAGACAGAGAGAGAGAGGGAGAGAGAGGAAAACCAGACAATGAACGTCAGGACTGTTTGTCTGTCTCCCCCGTCGCCCGTAGTCATCGCCTCGAATCTGTCGAGATATAGCACCAATGGAGGGCTCGACCTATGACGTCTCGCTGGAGTGTGCGGTCTGGGCTGCAGAGCAAAGCCTGCTATAGTAGGTACTCCAGAGTGCGCGAGTTATCGTCGGATGTGCCCACGCCGAATGGACACCGTCCGACTATGATAGCTCGCGCTCTCTATATTTCTCATAGTCCAAGTTGATGGCTTATATAGTCCGACTAAGGTGGAATGTCCCAACATCACTTGTTGGGACATTCCACCTTAGTCAATGCCATGAGCGTTAGAGAATCGGTGTAATAGTGCCTAGCACCAGTGTCAGTTGTAAGCAGTCCACCCCCATACATGTATGTCTTCACCGTTACACGCATACGGAGACAAGCGGCCCCGCCACGGTGGTCTATAGTGGTTATGGTACTCAGCTGCTGATCCGAAGGTCACGGGATCGAATCCCGGCCGCGGTGGCTGCATTTCAAGGGAGGCGAAATGTTGAGGCCCGTGTACTGTGCGATGTCAGTGCACGTTAAAGAACCCCTGGTGGTCGAAATTTCTGGAGACCTCCACTACGGCGTCTCATAATCAGAGCTGGTTTTGGGACGTTAAACCCCACAAATCAATCCATTAATGTGAGAAGCGGTTGAAACGCGATACTCGGAGCGCAAGGGATTTCTGCGTCACTGCTTCGCGCCGGGGACGCCTAGGGCGCATTATGATTCAGTTTGGTCCCCCGATGATCACCGCGCTCCAGCAGCACAAAATGCGCCGGCCATCATGCAGCCCAACTATCGCGTTTCAATCGCCAAGCATTGTATGTGCATAATAAATTAATAAACAGCTTAAGATTATTCGAATTTATTCTGAAAGCTTGTAGGCTACACACCAGCGACCGTCACTTTAGGCACGTGACTTGAGTAAAGTTAGACGTAATCAATTGCAATGGGCTCACATGCACGAACTAATCGTCAGTTTGAAGCCGGTTAAAATAGCAGTCCGCGCCGAAGCCGTTCTGCTTAAAATAAATACACATGTCGTGCCAAGGGACCACACGGCGGCCGTTTCCTTCTTTGTGGTGTCCTTTCTGCGCACGGCAGAGGAGTTCCAGACGTGTCAGTCAGCGTAAGGTTAACGATCATAAACGAAATCCCACTTACAAGCGGCACAGAAGAGCATGACATTAAAAAACATTATTGAAAGCACCATCAGCAAGAACGTGTTTGGCCAACGGGTTGCAGAAGCGTCAAGGCTTTACTCAGTCCACGTGGAAGGATTCCTAGGACAGGATGCCATGTTAAGCATATAGACAAGGAGATGAGTAACAACTCGAAAAAGAGGAGGCCACTGTGATATAGGCAGGAGCTATAGCACTAACAACTCTCGCCCGTGATCCATCACGACGGAACCAAACTCTTCAACAGGCGCGTGACACTCGCGCACACCTCGGTGACGACGTGTCACGAGCCTCTTTTTAGTGTTACCTTATAAAGGAAAAGCTTGAAGTTGGATTCATTAATCATTCCTGCAAGAGATAAGAAGAAGAAGACTACGTACAAGCTAAAGCGTCGAAGCCTGTGCAACAGCTGCTGCTTTGAAGTTTAGATTCAGTTCCCACTTATTTTCGTATTTTACTTACTTCTTTCTTCCTATACTCGACCATGATCATTGGAACAGCTTGCGGATCGGAGAAAACAAAACAAACAAAAAGAAGAACACAGAAAACTACCTTATACTGACACGAAGATGAAGGCACAGGCTTGTTTTGAGAGATGGGGGATCCACTTCCCACGTGACTCTAACGGCCAAGCCCTTGGCTTCAATCTGTGTCAGGAAAGTGGCCCGATCAAAACGTTCCGATGTCTGTATAGTTTTCTTTTAAACCAGGAAATTGGCGTAGTCTTTTACTAGACTTGTATAGCTGGCGCTCTGCAGGTGACAGCGGTGACACTTGGCACATGGTCTAGTCAGTCCTTCAAGGCTAAACAGCACCGAACAGCCAAAAAAAAAAAACAAAAAAAAAGAGGAGACGTCAAGCAGATGCGCTTACGCACGCACGAGATGATGGCGTTTGTTGTCATTGCCCGTATAGTTAGTGCTTCAGCCTCGCGCTTCGGCTGGTGCGTGAACTACTATAGCTCTGGTTAGTGACAAACTTTGTCTATGATACACAAACGTGTCGGCTGCCATGCCGCCAGAATCGCCGCCTGTGTATCGGAAGCATCGCGAATATAGACACTTAGGACATGCGTTTAGCGTCTTCTGCTATATGACAGTGCCGCTCTTCACATTACGCTTTTGCTGTGCGCTGTCTTTGCGTTATAGAATAAGTCTAGTTTAACGTACGGTTTGCGCTTTTGTACTTACGGTTGCTCTTTCTATCAAGAGCGACAGTGTGCGTACAGCCATAGGCACCGCAAAACCGTGGAAGGCAAACATGACCGTCTGACCCCCTCCCCAGGTAGCTTATAGCGGCTAGATTTTAAGGCTTGCGAAACCCAAGGTCGCACGATTCCATAGCGGTCACGGCGGCCGCATATCGATGGGGGAGAATTGCAAAGGTAACATCCTCGTAATTAGATTTAGGTGCACGTTTTAGAATCCCAGGTGGCCTTAAGTTACCCCTGATTTCTTCAAAGCGAGCCTGCAAATCGAATAACACTTACATTTCATTCAATCCGACAGTCGACGCGCCAATGGCTTCTGAAGAAATAAATGACGATATTACAGCCGCCACGGCGCCACTTAGTATACCAAACGAAAACGAACTTTAGCAATTCAAGAACGTATAGAGTAAAATGAAACACAGAATTGCGAGGGACTAGATTAACGTTTAACTCAGGTGCGTCAGCTTACTTTGTGATCTGAGGAGATAGAAATGTTCTTTCTGTCAGAAGCGGTATATCTCGTCTAATATGAGGTACGCCCAACACTAGTGAGTCGCACGAACAAGCTTCTCACTTTTTACGCAGTGGCATAATTTAGTTGAAAGTTGAACTAACACATACGAGGTCACCGCTGCTGTTGGACTCATTGGCCATCATTGGGCCCTCAATTTATTACGTGCTGCAGGGCCTGCACGAGCCCAAGCGCGATAGGCTAAAAAAAAAAAAAAAATCTCGGCTTAGAAAATGTCGGTTGTTCGCGTGCGCGAGCTTCAATTTATATGCAGCAAACCAAAAAGAGCACATTTGAGTTTAATAACGTTTGCTGTCGGGCTAGTTGGTGCATAGCTGAACTTGAAGTTCACATTTGAGTTTTTGGAAAAACGAACGTGCCTGTTAAAGTGTGCCGCATTCAATGCTTATGTACTCGCAGTGCATAAACATTTCATTAAAACAGAAAATTGAGGTCCTTGTGGGTGGATCCCCTATTCCAGCGGCCCACTGGCTCCAGCGGCCCACCCGGCTTGGTCCGGAAGCCCTCCACTATACGGCGTTCCTATTCTTTCTACTCTTTTATTCCCTTTCCCTACCACACCTCACGGACGCTGAGCCGTGCGCCCGCAAATGCTGCAAAAAAAAAAAAAAGAAGATTGGCCACGTATCTGCGCGTTTCGCTGCAGAAAGACGATAGTCTTCTACCGGCCGTATACTACATGAGTGCTGGTCTCATCCGCGGCCACCGTGATGCTGTTCTCGTACCCTGCCCGCCTCTCCGCTGCAGCTTGGTCGTCGGTATTTTCCCTGCGTTGTCTGGGCATGTCTTGTAGAGTGGAGTGGGTTGTATTTCATCAAACGGCCATTTATGTTTTGCCTTGCCTCAGACAGCGCCTCCTCTATGTTGAATCGGCCGCACCTGGCTTCACTTGGCATTGATAAAATAGAGGCGCTGCGTGAGATATGGACGCTATCTGGCAGCGCCGTCCGGAAACATGAGCTTGTGCAGAATCCCTGGGCAACTTCCAGGTGGCAGTACCAAATCGTCGGCAAGGTCCGGTTGCCTGAGAACCCGAAGTTACAGAGCGAAATTCAATAAAGAAGGGGATACATGTATGTGCTGTGGAAAAGCTAGGGAAACAACAGACCATATTTTGATTGAATGTACAGATGTCCACCCAGGTGTAGCTGTGGACACTACCCTACAGGAGGCCATGGGTTTCAGGAGTAACAGGGGAAAGCTGAACATGCCGGCGATAGATATAAGTAAAAGGCGCTTAGAGCATTGGTGGCGCAAAAGTATGGAGCAAACAAAAGCGCAAGGTAGTTCGGGTAAGATTGTTACATCACAGCAGAACGATAATAGATAAAATAAATAGACGAGGAAAAAAATTAGTTGTGAAAATATGTGTGATTCGGGAGAAGAAATGGTTGTAAACGAAAAAGAAATAAAGCTAGAGCTTGGTGGCCCGGCCACCGCCCCGTTATAAAGGGGACGCTCCTAATATCCATCCATCCATCCAGAGGCCTTTTTCGTGCATTGGATTGGATTGGATAAACTTTATTTGTCCAACGGCTAAGGTTTGTGCCCGCGGCTAGGCTGCCAGAGGTCCACCGCTCGAGGAACATCTTTCCAGGTCCTCGATGATGGCTCTGGCCCGATGGACGGCCCACTCTTGGTCTTCAGGAGCCCCGCTGAGGAGGGCGGCTTGCCATCTCTCAGGAAGGCACTCTGCTTCAGAAGGTCCTGCTGTTCTCTTCCTCCTGCTTTCTTCCTCGTGGCGTTGGCACTCCCAAAGCACGTGGGCCATATCAGCCCGTTCGTGCTCACACCATGGACAGCCGGGCGATGGGTGCAGCGCGGGACACAGGCGGTTCAGGTGGTAGGGGTTGGTGAAAGTGCCCGTCTGCAGCCTCCTCAAGTCGACTGCCTGGGACCTGTCTAACCGACCGTGGGGTTGGGGATATTTTTGTCGTTCCTTTTTGTAGTGCTCAAGCACCTCTCGGTAAGTGGCCGGAAACTCCTTGGCATCATGATCAGCGTCCCTCTGGTCCGTCGTGATTTCGACGGCCGCAACGGTGGTAGTGGCGGCGATAGCGGCGGTGCCAGACTCGATAGGTGCCGTTCCTGCGGCGCAGTCCCGCACAACAACGGTGGTGGCTGCCCTCTGGGTCACTGCGTCGCGGCGGGTAAGCTGCCTCGCGACGAGGTGGGCGCGCTAGTTGTGGTTGGGCGGGATGCCGGCGGGTCTTCGGCTGTTGGCATTGTTGTTGTTGTTGCGATGGTTGCTACTTCCAAGGTCCCCCACGTGCGCAGGGAACCTCTTGAGGGCCTTGTTTGTAATAGTGCCTGAGCCGAAGTCCCTTGCCCGGGCGTTCAGTATGCGCGCCACCTCAGCGGACATCCAGCCTTTGGTGTAGTTCCGAACCGCTGCCTTGGAGTCACTGATGATCAAGTCGTCTTCCACACCTCCATGGAGTACCGCGAGTGCTATAGCCATCTCTTCCGCTGTCTCGGCTGACGGCAGCCTCGCCGATGCCGCGACTCGGACCCTTCCCTTCGTGTCCACAACCGCCATAGTGAAGGCAGGCGGCGCCGCCGTTTGCTGGCCTTGTCCTCGTTGTTGCCGCTGCTGTCGTTGATGTCGTAGTAGAAGCAGGGGTGACGGCGTTTGTTGCTACGGTTCGTCTCGCACGGTCAGTTGTACCGACGATAGTGGTGGAGGCGGTCGTCCCCCGTCGCCGTCACTGTCGCTGGCGGGCCGCGGGTACTCGGCCGCATCGACGAAGAGGACGCCCTCTCTTCTTCCGTGCGCCTTAAGGATCGCTTCCCCTCTTCGTTTACGCCTTTGCACGTCGTGCACGGGGTGCATGTTTCTAGGCATGTTTTCCGTCTGTATGGCGTCCCTGACTTCCTGCAGCAATGCTTCTTTCAGTCCCCGCGCTTCGTGATATCTGATGCCTAGCCGGCCGAGAATCCGTCTTCCTGTTCTGGTACCCGACAGCCTCTCTAGCTGCGCGATTCTCTGGGCCTCGGCGATCTCCTCGAGCGTGTTGTGCACACCCAGCTCGAGCAGCCTGTCGGTAGCCGTGTACTGGGGTGCACCCTGCGCGGTCTTGAACGCCTTGCGGATCGCCACGTTCAGCTTGTCGGTTTCGCTTCTGCTCCATTCGTGCATAGCTTCGCATATTTAGCGCAGCCTAAGAAACACCAGGGTCTTTAGAATTATGTATCTGTGTATTTTCTAGTAAAGGTACACACCACCTAATACTTACGTATTGATGCTGCGCCTCAGATATGCGTAATATTTGCTTTTTGATCGACAATGTTTACAAGTATGAACGAAGCTACCAGTTCAAGATGGCTGGGCGTTAGGCGAGTGCTTAAACTTTGGCCAGGTGGCTGAATCGTGTGACAGACGGACAGACGACCAAAATTTCTGCGTTCAAGTATCCCAAGAAAGACTATCGTCTTTAATAGCGTCCTTTCCTTAACCTCGCCTTTTCCTTAATGTGGGACGCACGCGAGCGAAAGTGCGGCACTAGTGTGGCAGAAACGCTCAAATTCGGCGGCATTCACCGGTCTGCCGCGATGGTGTAGTGGTTACGGTACTCGGCTGCCACCCAAGAAACGCGGGTTCGATCCCGGCTGCTGCGGTCGGAAACAAGAATTGGCACTGCGAACCTCCAGAAAAAGAACTCATATAATCATAGCCAGTGTACGAGCGTGACTATATATTCAAACTTGACTCTCGCTGGCTATGGCACCTGCGCCATGAAACATCAGATATGCAACCACAATCTTTCGAAGACGGGAGGCAGCCGTCCGCGGTGGTGAAACTTCGCTCGCCTTCCATCTCAGTTTGTTTCTCTGCACTGCTGCTATTATTTGCAGTGCCGCGGTCATTTTTCGATCACGGTCAGTGTAGCCAACGGAATTTCTGCGACAGCAGTTCCTTGATATAACTTCGATAATAATTCGGTGCCTTACTCGGGCGTGCCTCATAATATCATAATTTTTGCTCCAGTTCAGCGCCAGTTCAGGATACCTCTCTCCAACGTTACTAGATTCCTCTCTCTCTCTCCATTAGAAAAACCGGTGGGCGCCTGGCGGCAGTGAGAATCGAACCCACAACCACGTCGGTGGTCCAGTCGTTAAAGCGTCCGCCTCCGGTGGGGGAGGTAACATGACTGACTCTTGCCTCCTGGAATATTCATTTGGCGCCGCTTTAAACATTTTTATCTCTGCAAATATTAGCATAATTTGAAACATTCTTGCGGTAGAACGCTCTCTCATTTGGGAACTTCAAGACCTCTAATGTACAGCCGAAATTGGCCATGTGGCCTGGTGAGGAGGCCTATTTTACAGCTATTTAAATGACTTCGCTCAGTTGCTCAGAAAATGGAAGATCACACACACATGACAAAGCCATAACAGGTACAGCTAGCTTGTCAATATATGAAATTATACTGAACATTTAATGTTGGTTTTAATTGAATCAACAAATACTCAAGATCGAAATGAAGTTTCCAAGAGAAGCTTGTATTGCCTCTCAAGTGTCGGCGTCGTTGGGTGCCCGTGCGCGAAAAAAGGCAAGGAGAAATGTTAGACGTTCCCTTCTCGAGGAGGGGTAAAGGGTGTGTGCGGGCGTTGCGCTTGCCTCGCTGCTGCCGTTCCGCGCCGGCTCAGGCAAGAGCCAAATGGGGAAGCCAAGGATGGTTCCTTCTGCCGATGAACAGGTCGCGTTGAAGGAACCGTAGTGGTTGCGAGCCCGTGAACGTGCTCGCCGGGCGAATTCAGGGTTTCGGCAAAGCCCGGGCGCTGCGGTAGCATTTTCGATGGAGGCGAAAATGCTTGTCAGTGCACCGTAAAGAACCACAGGTCGTCAAAATTTCTGAAGCCCTCCACCACAGGCGCTTCTATCCTATCCTTTCGTTTATTTCCCTTTCCTATATGCCCACGGACGTTGAGCCGTGCTCACGACAAATACTGCAGAAAATAGCATCATTTCCTACGGAACCACTATTATTAATCACTAAATGTTGAACGGTGCGTTGTTAGCAGAAGGATGCGTGCGCTTTGCTCGGTGAACACGGAAGACTACGGCGGTAACTAGTGGATTTTAATGTGGGACGCACGCGAGCGAAAGTGCGGCACTAGTGTGGCAGAAACGCTCAAATTCGGCGGCATTCACCGGTCCGCCGCGATGGTGTAGTGGTTACGGTACTCGGCTGCCACCCAAGAAACGCGGGTTCGATCCCGGCTGCTGCGGTCGGAAACAAGAATTGGCACTGCGAACCTCCAGAAAAAGAACTCATATAATCATAGCCAGTGTACGAGCGTGACTATATATTCAAACTTGACTCTCGCTGGCTATGGCACCTGCGCCATGAAACATCAGATATGCAACCACAATCTTTCGAAGACGGGAAGCAGCCGTCCGCGGTGGTGAAACTTCGCTCGCCTTCCATCTCAGTTTGTTTCTCTGCACTGCTGCTATTATTTGCAGTGCCGCGGTCATTTTTCGATCACGGTCAGTGTAGCCAACGGAATTTCTGCGACAGCAGTTCCTTGATATAACTTCGATAATAATTCGGTGCCTTACTCGGGCGTGCCTCATAATATCATAATTTTTGCTCCAGTTCAGCGCCAGTTCAGGATACCTCTCTCCAACGTTACTAGATTCCTCTCTCTCTCTCCATTAGAAAAACCGGTGGGCGCCTGGCGGCAGTGAGAATCGAACCCACAACCACGTCGGTGGTCCAGTCGTTAAAGCGTCCGCCTCCGGTGGGGGAGGTAACATGACTGACTCTTGCCTCCTGGAATATTCATTTGGCGCCGCTTTAAACATTTTTATCTCTGCAAATATTAGCATAATTTGAAACATTCTTGCGGTAGAACGCTCTCTCATTTGGGAACTTCAAGACCTCTAATGTACAGCCGAAATTGGCCATGTGGCCTGGTGAGGAGGCCTATTTTACAGCTATTTAAATGACTTCGCTCGGTTGCTCAGAAAATGGAAAATCTCACACACACATGACAAAGCCATAACAGGTACAGCTAGCCTGTCAATACTGAAATTATACTGAACATTTAATGTTGGTTTTAATTGAATCAACAAATACTCAAGATCGAAATGAAGTTTCCAAGAGGAGCTTGTATTGCCTCTCAAGTGTCGGCGTCGTTGGGTGCCCGTGCGCGAAAAAAGGCAAGGAGAAATGTTAGACGTTCCCTTCTCGAGGAGGGGTAAAGGGTGTGTGCGGGCGTTGCGCTTGCCTCGCTCCTGCCGTTCCGCGCCGGCTCAGGCAAGAGCCAAATGGGGAAGCCAAGGATGGTTCCTTCTGCCGATGAACAGGTCGCGTTGAAGGAACCGTAGTGGTTGCGAGCCCGTGAACGTGCTCGCCGGGCGAATTCAGGGGTTTCGGCAAAGCCCGGGCGCTGCGGTAGCATTTTCGATGGAGGCGAAAATGCTTGTCAGTGCACCGTAAAGAACCACAGGTCGTCAAAATTTCTGAAGCCCTCCACCACAGGCGCTTCTATCCTATCCTTTCGTTTATTCCCTTTCCTATATGCCCACGGACGTTGAGCCGTGCTCACGACAAATACTGCAGAAAATAGCATCATTTCCTTACGGAACCACTATTATTAATCACTAAATGTTGAACGGTGCGTTGTTAGCAGAAGGATGCGTGCGCTTTGCTCGGTGAACACGGAAGACTACGGCGGTAACTAGTGGATTTTGTGTGTACGCTGAAGCTATGGAAGTCCGACGCTAGCGCCACAAGGACATGAGGGTTGCTAAAGCTATTTTTATTTCGTTTTTTTTTTTGGAATTAAGTTCATTAGTTCACAATGTCGCCAGCTGTGGTTTCCAATCTCCAAGTGGCCTACTCTCGTTTGAATACTGCAACGGCGAGCATGCACTAAATGAAAACTTAAATGCAGATTGAAGTATCCATCGACATAAAGGTCATCCCACCAACTTTAAAACTTCATGTAAACAGTACCAACATGTCTAGGGAATCTGTATTTAGTTGTTTTTTATATTTTACATCTAAAATGAATCATGCAAGCATGCACCGTCACACAGCGCTTAATCATATTAAGAATGTGTTAAATATGTTTGTTTTTTTTCTTTCTCTACTGAAAAGACCAGCCACTAGCAGCTGAGGCAGTTAGTCATAGTATCTTGTTCTATTCTTACCTGCATATCAGCACAAAACATGCAGGCGAGCTGGAGGTCAGGAAACTTGCTGTCATGGCGCCAGGCCCATGACTGACCCTCAGAAAGGCAATCGGAAAGCTGCATTGTATTTTTCCTCCATGTGGCAACATGAACAGAATGGCTTCACAGAAAGTTGGCTTGCCAAGGCTGGCTGCCTGATGTAATGCCCTTTCCTGCCCTATTTCTTTCCTTTGCAACCTCCACAACTGGGTAATGCACAATCTCACAGACTGTGACATAACTTACTGCATTTACAAGTGCCCCCGATACAGATGTTTAATCAGTATGTGTTCGTAAACACCTTGGCTCTGGCTGCGAGGTAGAGACAGGTGATGGTTAATACCAATGCAAAAGGAAATGCCATAATTCTTTCTTCAAGCGGTATTTATAACTGTGAGTGCACGTAAATCACCTTCTTCAACATCACAGACATCTGTTGTATGAAATATGCAAGGCCTTATATAGGACAAACTGGACATTGTGTTAATGACCGACTGAGGGAGCACGCTAACAGTATTGGAAAAAGTGATGGTGCGCATCTTCCTGCGCACGTAAAAGCTTGCTCATGTGTGCCGCAACTCAAGCTCGCAAAAATCATTGGCAAAAGCAAGGATCAGACCGCAAGGGAACTTCTAAAGGCATTCCATATAAGAAAGAAAGGGCCTGCTTGTGTCAGTGACACCTCAATATCGCTGTACACCACTGAAACACGCTCTTTAGATAAACGCGTGCCACGATAGCATGCTTGATGTCGCATTGTTTTGCTTTGCTGCGCATGTCGGAAAGCTCACCTGGCTATGTATCTGACCGTCAATAAACAGTTGATAGTTGGCGCTCATCTGTATCTTTCCTTTGTTCTCTTCTCTTCCTCGTTTCTTTTTGTGCCTGAACATGTTTAATAAGATATGCAAGGCCACACCATACAGACGCAGTCAGCACCAGCAACCAAGGATTTCATGGGATCACTGCAGCTACAACCATGAACTCTGCGACATGCAAAGATGACGCCAGTGCTGTAATAATAATTAAGTAAGTGGCCTTCTTCCTATAACAGAGAATTCTTTAACAGCAAAGCTGTTTAAGCCAGCCATAACTTGTATGTCCGTATCACAAAAAGACAGCTGTGCTTTACCTATGGCAACCAGCGACGCCACAGCTGCTGCAACACTTGGCATTGCCATGCCTTGCAACCGTGATGTTATGAACAAGACGAAATAGATGAAAAGAAGAAGATTCTCATGATGATGAACATGACGATGATGAAGAAAATGATGTTGGTTATGATGATGAAGACCCGGGCCAGCCAAGTGCCCATCAGCTTCACTGCTTCGCTAGCCTTCACTTGTGCAAGCTACGCTAAATTTTTTGTGAACAGGCCATGATCTTCTTTAAAAAATTGCCAGTTCTTCACCTGTGAAACCTGAGCAAACAGCAGAACTCAGGCAAGGGTGTCAAGTTCCCTGTTATTCTCATTGTCACTATCACTACCGCGTATTAGTGGGCTAAGGGCAAGGGTGTTGGTAGTGGATCAAGGGCAAGTGCGGGTCCGCTGGCCAAGTTGTGTTCTTTGTCTTCATCTTGTTTCACTGTTCTTCATGAAAAATGTGCTGCACCCGTTTAAGTACACAAACCAACATGCCCAATCCCCAACAGTAGCTGACTTAGGACTATTATTCCGAAAGCGCTACATTCAGAAAACCTGTTTAATTTCACTTTAGTGTCTGCTTACTGTCGGCATCTGCCATCGGATATAGGATGTAGAAAAATGAGGACACAGAACAAGAAAAACAGGGTACATTGCAGCATATAGAAATAAATAATGGTTTATTATGACGCATAATATTGGCACTGAAGTCCAATGTGGGTTCAATGACCCGCATATACAATACATATGTATATATTTACACATAATGGTATAATGTCGCATACCAACACAAGATGATGCAGTGTCTTATCTTACATATTTACATGCACGTGAGAGGAGGGGTTACCTCACATAAGTGGAAGGAGAGGGAGAGAGATAAGGCAATACAAGAAGGAAAGTGAGAAACACTGTCACACACACACACACACACTTCCACAGCTGCTTCGGCTGAAATAAATACAAACTATGTACATCACAAGAACATAGAAAAAAGAAAATGAAGTGCAAGAACCAATTGCGGGGGAGCTTCCATCTCTTTTAAAAATGCAAGCTGTACAAATGCACTTCCTTTGTCATTAAAAAGTCAGAATGAATCATGGTAAGAAATGTACACGCTGAGATGTCACTAAAAAAAGAAAAAAAATGAGAAAAAGAGGGAGAAAGGGGATGTGACTCGCCATTATTCAGTCGCTACCTGAAGTTTGCCAACCACAAACTGCAAAGGCGGTCAGTGCGTGTATACAGTGTTGCTGCAAAAAATGAGCCTATCAACTGATCCCACTGTTTGAATGAATGCTGTCCTTGATACTTCAAGCTTCGCACTTTGCCTTGATTTCTATGTGCACACAGCATTTCTTGCAAGTGTGCTCAAACTTGTACGCATCTCAACCTCCCCAACAGATGCCCACATGCCTATGTTTCTTTAAGTACGTTTGACATGCACACAAGCACACAGCATAAAGCGTATACATTTGACATCCACCTCGATGTGACGAAGTGGCACTGCAGACCTTGTACAAGAACAGACACACGCAGCCAGATACAGTGTACAAACTCCAAAGCGCAAATACAAGCCTCAAGTTCAGCTGGAGCTTCTGAGAGTCTTGTTAACTTCAATCAAGCTGCTACACAATGGCATTGGCTTTCCAAATATGCAGTGTTGTTTGTAGCACTGAGCAAGTGGCGGTTCTGAACAGCTAGATACTCTTTGTGCTACACATATTTCATGTGACTAAAGAGAAAAGAAATGGGTGGGAGGAAGAAAAGAGCTTTTGTGAGCCTAAAATATGAAATTTAAAAGTGCGAGACGATGCTACCCACACAACATTAGACCCCTCCTCTCTCAAACTCTCAGCAATGCATCCATGCCACGAAGCACAGGTTGCTATGGACAACAGCAGCACGACAAGGATGCGGCTGCCCTCTCAAGCAGAATTCAAGAGCGCATTGCAAATGGCTAAACTGCCAATGCAAACATGAAAATGTAGAGCAAGGGCAAGAAAGAAAGAGAGGATAATGTGAGCAGGTAGGTTCAAACCAACTTAGTGGCCAGGCATTGAAAGGCTTTGCTTAACGCTAACATCAAACATCTCGAGAAGCATGCTAAGAGATTATGTATATTTGTTCTGTGGATGACATTATGCGCTGCCCTGTGGGATTATGTTGTAATGTTGACAATGCTGGGATGAAAGCAAGAAGTGTGTGTTTGTGGGTGTGTATGTGATGCAGGCACAATATACCACTTGTGTATGCATATGAACACAAGAGTTAATGACCAACGAACAACACAAAATGGGCTGACAGAGTTAACCGACACTTGTCACTTCACAAGGGCCAGCCCAGGCAGTGCAGAACCCAAGAGATGCACCGAAAAAAAATCCTAAACTGAAGGAAGAAAAGAAACAGCAGTGGCAGAAAACAGGGTTTTTTAAAGGTTTTTTTTTTTAAGGATGTTGCGAGATGTGGCCGTAATGATTCTTTTCGTTAAAGCCTAACTTCACCATAGGTTGCATGCCAACACTGTAGCTTACAACAACATTGTAGTTGTATTTTTGTTGCAAGGTAGTTTTGCTTTTCAGCAGAAAATAATGTTCATATATTGAAATAAGGGCAAAATAGTGTAGCATGGTTATCATACCGTGACTAAAATGCACCCAGAAAGTGCGCAGAAAAAAGGAACAAGAATGTGTGATGAAATCAGGACCTCTGAATCAAAACTAGTGCCCTAGGTGGGATTAAAACCAGGCAGAAGTGTAGCTAGGTGTTTTAGCTAGATCATAAATTCGTGCTTGATATCATAATAAAGTGATGAGCATATATTGCCTGGAATCAAGAGGCTGTAAGTACTCAGCCTTGCATGCACTGGTACACGGAATCAATTCCAATAACCACATATAAAAAAGCTGTGATAGATTTACACTGAATGGTAAGATACACCACACAGAAAAAGGATGTTAGCCACAATTTTGCTGTCAGTTACACTGTGAAGAAAATAAAGCATTGTCTTTTCGCTTTAGGCGAAGGTGGACCATGATTTTCACCAATCATATGCAGCCACTAGCAACAGTTGTCTCAAGTTTTGCCAGTTCAAACAAGCTTGCTTCCTAAACATCAGGGGAAAAAAGTAAACGTCCACCACATTTGGAATGTACCTTGACTTGACAGATCCCGACGCTAACCAGCGTCATTTAGGAACATGGCCTGCTCGAAAGTAAACCTCAGCCAGGGAAGAATGATATGTAAAAATGAAGAATCATGATAGGGAGGTAAATGAAATAAAAAAATGCGACAGTGGAAATCAGTGGCCCTCAAAGGAGGAAGTGCATTGAGTCGTTCAACTTAGCTTAATATGTTAACTATAAAAAGGAAACATCCATATTCAACAGACAAGCCCATGGACATAGCCTATGGACATAAATAAATGAGCTTTGCCTAACCTGTAACAATGTGTGGGGATCTTGTTTGACATGTGAATCAAGAGAACATTCTGCACATGGCACCATATGCAGTAATGGCATGATTGTGAGACATACAAATTTATCCCTACAATGCTCAGGCAACATGGTGCATCACTGGAAAACAGCAACACAATAAAAAATTTCAAAGAAAGAAAAAAAGAAACTGATGTGAGAAGCAAATATGCATGCATGGCAGAATGAATGACAATGTGTTTTGTTCTAGTAGCCAGGAATGAAGCTTTGCCCAATCTACACCTACAAAATATGATGTGTCTCAAAAGCAGGCCATTCCTTAATTTTGCTTGAAAGCATGTCTGACTATATGCACATTCAATGAAATGATGTCCATGATAATGCATTTAGTGCGTGCTTACTTCGTGAGATAGGATGAGAAAGACAATACATAAGAGGCATTTTAGACCCCACTGAAATGTTTCATGGAGTTGTCTAGCGTGATAATGGTCTCAAATAAATCACCATCAAGCTTGACCTCTATATGAGGCAGTCACTAGGCCAAAATTTTTAAGACTATCAAATGTGAGGGGACCATGTCCAAGCTAGGTGAAAAACATGAACGAGTTACAGGAGGACACCTCAGAAAGGCATAAAAGTGTAAAACCAATGTGAAACATGATCGAGACTCCTTTCCCACATAATCACATACAATGTCCACAATTCCTCAATTCTCAAATGGCAACTTTCCTAGTGTTGCTTTCCATGGTTTCACTCCAGACAGTACCACATGCATAAACTGTTAACTGTACAAAGGCCTCTTATGTACATATCTGATTTTTGTCAGAGTGCCAAGGTGTCTCCAAGTAATGTGCAATGCCTCAAACTCAGCTGAACAGGCCTTTCCTGGCAATCATGCATTGAACACCACAGTAAGGGAAATCCCAGATGAGGCCAATGCCGCATCATACACAGAGACTGGTCTTACATGTCAGAGGTGTGACATTCACTGTATGAAACTGAGTGACAGTCTGAAAGCTTTGCAAGATGTGTGCCATTAGGGAGAGAGAGAAAGAAAGAAAGGAAATATGTATGGAGATGCCAAGCAAACTGTAGGCATTACAACCACAGCATGAGAGGACAGGCCACCATATGAAGGTACTACAAGCAAACCAATGCGAGACACTGTTTCCTCCCAGTGAGCACTGTATTCTTGCCACCATCTTTGGCACCACCACACGCACAAGTTCGGGGGGAAAGGAGGATGATAGAGAAAAGATGTTTTCAAGCGACACTCAATAATAAAGACCACAAAACATAATGGCACGAATACTTCCATAGAGCAAGACAACACAATGTGGGTAGTACATGCACCCTCTGCTTACGCTAGCCTTTCGTGACAATTCACAATACTAAATATAAACACGAATAATATGACAAAGGCAGCAGCAGAAAAAAAAAAAACATGCTACAAAAAACAGGGGGTGGGGTGGGGGTGGAAACATACAAGAGCATAAAATAAAAAAAATGTGATAAAGGCAACTGAAACAACAAAACAATGGTAAAGCAACATGAACAAACAAAAGTGAAGGTAATAAAACACCCGTATGGAAAGCAATGTCATTCTGCCACTGCCAATTGACTGCATACATCTGGATCGCAACTTCGCAACAGCACGCGATTGTCGCAGCACACAGAGCTAGGCACATGACAGGTGCGCTGGGGTGATACTGGGTAGCCCAGGAGATGCGAGAGTTGTCTTCATAAATGTATGGTGACACAACCACTAATTTTGTGCATGGTGACAGCAGTGTTCTTGTCAGTTGGTCAATGTGTGTGTGCCCCAACAAAAGATGACGAGGAATTAAATTCCAATGCATCCTGTGTTGTGTGGAGGGAAAAAGATGATTCAACAGAAGAGGAAAAGTTACACTGCAAACATAAGGCGGCCGTTGCACTGAACAACACCAAAGTAAAATGTGATGCCCAGACAGAAAGGAAAAGGATGAAAGAAAAGGAATACTATAGCTTGTGCTGACTGAACCAGTCATTGCAGAAGACCAGAGACAAGTGGAGACTTGGCAAGAGCAAGTGCTTCAATAAAACTGCAAGTAAAGCAAGCGATTGTAAAGGGCAGTCTCACCACAGAGAAAAGCAAATGAGACTGGAGATATAACTTGTAGATGATAAAAAATTTTCAGTGGGCCTGCCCTTCATTCTTTCTGCACTATATTGGTGTGGGAACAGTACTCTCACATAAATGATCTTGAGGCCAGTGAGGCCAGACCAATGCTGGCCACACTTAGTGAAACTATTTTACATAGTTACATACAAACGAAACTTAGAAGCAAAAGATGTGACTAGATGTGGTGATGACCGTGGCACAAAATACCTAAAAACAAGAAGCCAGTGGCATGGTGAAGAACCAGCCAGCTGCAGGCCGAAAACAAAAAGAAAGAGAGTTTAAAACAATCATGATTTAGGTAAAAGAAGATGACTTCATTTTGCCACACAAAGATGCATTACCCGCTTGTATACCTTGTGCTGTTACCCTAACATCTTCCTCTCCAAACAAAATGCTTTGACACAAAAGTAGAGGAGTGTAAAACATATGCCAGGCTAGTGTATACAAATGAAATGGGGAAATTCTCAAAGCAGGTAGCGGGCAAAAAGTGCTTCTCAACATGCATGTGAAGACCCTAAATACACATTTGTTCAGTGATAATACAAACTAAAAAACTAGTTTTTGTGAGTAACTGCAGAAAAGCAAGCTTGTAGTTGATGTCTCAATGCTGCAAAGAATAGCATTCACATGAAGCACAGTCATGGCAGACGGAAGCTTGCCGAGACTTTAGGCTAAATGGAAATATCATGAAGGGTAAAGAAATGGCAAGTTATGTCATACGTCATACTCAAAGCGTAGTGTCAAAAGCCCTTGGCTGAAATCACCTAAAGCTTTGATGGAAAACTGTTACAAAATGAATAGTGTACCTAATGACATGAAATGCGAGAGATACTGCGCTTGAATCCTCTTAAGCCGTCACTGCTCTGATGCTTCCGTCAATAAAAGCATAAACTGCAAGGCCTGCATGCAGTGACCTCATGGCCACATTTGCTAAACAAGGTCCACAACATTTTGATCATGAAATCTTTTACGTTTATGAAGGGCAAGCTTCATCTAAAGTCATGCATTAAATAGAGGTCATTTTCCTTAGACTTCAAGAACAATGGTCATGGTCAGTGCAACTGCGGTCTTGTTTGTTGGCATGAAAGACTGTGTGATGGGCATTTGTCAAACTACCCTTGCGACAGTGTAAGGTGATACACGTTATATAAATGTTATCTCTCGCGCTCACAAGCAGCTTGAAATGCCTGGTCACATAAGGTCCTCACACACTTTTAGCCATGATAAAAGGGTGCAATGCTATCCTTGAACTGTCTGTCACTGCAACGTGTGCTGTTACAAATTGACGACCAGAATGCTAGGCAGCGACTTGCTAATGTTACTGCCGCTACAGCGTGAACGTCAGGCTGTATGATGGACTGCAACTGGACAGACATCCCCGCGATACATGGCAGGCATTTGTGTCTCATGTTCATTGGAGACGTGTTAAACACACCCAGAACACAGAATGGACCTACGACCCCAACAATGATGACCCCTTACGTCAAACCATGAGTGGAGCTCACCACACATCTGTGCCGATGACAAAGCGGATAAGGTGTAAACATCTGCAACAGTGCTCCGTAGCTGAACTGACATTTTCTGGGGCTGGAATTAGCACTACAGACCTGCTGAGAAGTACCACACCTTCTACAGTGACATTCTGAAAGAAATTTTGTGCAGCTACACTTCTGCTGGATGACTAATGAGGCTTTCGAGGGCAGCTGTCCTGCCCTGCAGCATGACACGCTCGTGGCAGCCTCTGTTGGTCATTTTGACAGTGATCCAGACTCTCTTTGGGGCACAAAGGACTGCCACAGGCTTTCAAGCGCCCTGCCATCGCCTGAGAACACTAGAACCCTGCATCCGTGCAGTGTGCTCTTTAGCAGCGTTAAGTAAGTGTGCTACTATAAAGACCTCACAGCAGCAGGTGTGCCACGTCAGGGCTGACACAAACACACGCTGCACTCTGTTGGGCCTTCTCTGTTGCCAGCGCAGTAGCCCATGTCGTGTGGCGTGGCTGATGGGTGTGAAGCAGCCCAGGGAGTGCCCGAGAGAAGCGTGCCATCTGGCATGGCGAGCGTACAGGAACAATGGTGATGGCAGAAGACGAGGGAACATGCCTGCCTGTGGGAGGAACCCCTCCCCCCTTTGACCATCTGGCATGTCCGCCATGTCGCAGAAAACCCCTGAGACCCTCTGAGCTCTCAGGTGGCCCAGTGCTAGCACGCAGTAGTCCGGCTTCCAAGCTGCGGAAAGCACATGCGTCCATTCACAATGCTCCCGTTGGACAGGTTGCTCACCTTACTCCCCTTGCTCCCGTCAGAGGGAGGGAGCTCGTCACCTGGCCGTTGTTGCTGCTGCTCCTCACGCAGGGGAGAATTTTGTCCACAACGTGACGGCGGCATGTACACTGACACAGGCGGGTCACCAGCAGCCAAGCCCAGGGTTAAATCGGCAGCGTCCATGTCGGGGTCATCGTCGTCTTCTATCTCGTCAGAAAAACATCGCTGCAGGTGGTCTTCATCCATGTCGTTGAGCGAAGACACATCTGGCATGAAGCCACGGGGCCGCTGTTCTGCAGCAGCAGTGGGAGCATTGCAGAGCGGAGTCTCTGCCGTCAGGTTCTCTTCTTCTTCTTCCTCGTCGAAGTCGCCAGCAGTGGCGCCAGCACCGTTCTTGTCCGTGGGCACAGAAGAACGCCTCTCCTGGTTCTTGAGGTAGCAGGTATGGTAGAAGGAGACCTCCTTGAAGTGAGGTCCCACATCGTTCAAGAGCATCTCGATGACTTGCAGGAAGTTTGGTCTTGAGCGTGGGATGCGCTCCCAGCACAGTTTCATGATCTGGTACCTGTGTAAGACAGTGAAAATGCGCCCTTCAAACATATGTCTACAGTCAAACCTCGGCACAATAAGGTCCACCTGACAAGAACGTAGCTTGCTATATACGATAATTCATTGTAGATGTATGTGTGTTACAGCGTTTAAGTTGCAGCACTATCATTCATTTACCTTGTTATAACTGATAATTTGTTATATCAAGGTTTGACAGCAATCAGTGCATATGAAACATTCAGCAAGAAAACAAAGATTCTTGCGAATAGTGCAGAACCTGCATTTCGTGCCATCCCACAAGCTCCCGCGAGTGTATTACACATGCAACAATAGACAAGCATGGTCCAGAATCTTTCTGAAAAATAATTTTTGCTCAACCTCTGTGTGCCACGTGGAATTGAACCACTGTGCATGTGCACAGTGGTTCATTGAACATGTGCTCTTTGACACAGAGCTCGTGCACAAGTTCTGCTTTTTAGCTTATGCATTCCAAAAATTTATACATTAATAGCAAGAAATGCAGTCGATAAATGTGCATGGGCCCAATGCTAACAATGTATTGCAGAAATTTCTGCACTGACGTAAAGTGTATGTCTGCTTTATCGGCTTTTGTCTATTGCCTCCAGCCCGTTTGTACACTATGATCCATGGTAAACAGAAGAACACTTGAAGAAAGTTGCTTTCCAAAAAAAAAAAAAACCCCAGCTTTTGCACAACTGTTCCCGAGCAAGAAATTGACAGCCTTCAGATTCAAGCCTTAGCCTTATTTCATAGCGACTGTTCCAATTAGCAAGCAGACTATACTACTGCCACTTCACTCTGCCAAAGCGTCGTGTGTTAGTGGTGAACCATGCATGGTTAGAGTGCTGTTCAAATTTTATCAGAGAAAGAATTATTGCCTTGTTTCTGCGTTCCTTTTATAAAACGTTACACAAGCATCAAGGAATGAGGTGCATCTCAGTTTGCATCTGTGACATATAGTTTTATAAAAGCATGTCATGTTTTTACAATACTGCCACAGTTAAAATGAATGTGGGTTAAGTTTTGTTTAGTATAAGTATACTTCAACTGTAAAATAATAAAAATAGGAGGAATATACATCATAACAGCATCTTGTAGGCATTCACTGCAAATCCAGCTCATCGTTTCGTGAGAGAATGATAAAAAAAACGCGAGAGACTGGAGCTTGAAAGAGCAATGCATGCCAAATAATGCCCAGGTAATTTGTTTTGAATTATGCACTACAAAATCAAGAAACACAGCCATAATAAAGTATGACAAAGCCACAAACAAAGGTGATCAAAAAGCCCACTTACAGTTTTTCGGGGCAGTTTTCCGGCTTCTCCATGATACCACCACTGATGACATACTTTAAAACCTGCTCATTTGACAAACCTTGGTAAGGCTGGGAGGCCAATGTCGCCATCTCCCACAGCACTACCCCATACGACCTGCAAGCACCACATATCCCCAGTGATGTCAAAAATGGCCATTCAGGATAATTAACACAGACCATGTCAAGCATCAAGTGTATAGGCTATTAAAAGTTTGCTACTTCTGCTGGATTCAAAATTTGACAACCTACTATGTGAACTGCACAAGAGGCAAATGAAAACGATGGCTTTGATTACCTTTATGCATACAAAGCAATAAATCTGCTGCAAAAATGATAAGTTAGTGGTATCCAAGAAGGTTTGGCAGAAAGATACAAAAACAAGGCTGGACGGGCACACTTGTACCAATATACTACTCCCCTCCTCACGCTATCCACAAGCAAAACTAGTAATCTGAAAGGCCTTTTGCATAAGCAGTGCTCAACAAGTGTTAGTACTGGCATACCGTAATAATGACACATGCATAGGCCACTGTGGCCATTTTACTAGCAGGCTGCAAACCAGACTACAGCACACTGACTACCAAGAGAGTCGGAGTTCAGAATAAAATGCACCTTCCAGGTCCTACACTGACAAAATGAAACAGCACAGAGAACTAAATCAAAGCACATAATAAGCGCAAACACTCAAATGTGTCGAGCTGCTATGCTATGGCCACCAAAAGAGCCATGAATGGTTATCTAAACGTCCAACTATAACAGCCAAAGCTATGCAGATGAGACTTGTGCAGGAAGTGATGAAAGGTATTACTGTCTAAAAAGAAGCGCTTCATATTTTTGTGAGAATAAGATTAGCCACTAACCAGACATCCGAGTGACAGGTAAATATTCCATCCTTGAGCGATTCTGGTGCCATCCAGCGAACAGGGAGCAGACCCTTGCCTCCCTTTCTGTAGTAGTCTGTTTCGTAGATGTCTCGCGTCATGCCAAAGTCACCGATTTTGACTGTCAGGTCTTCGGCTACCATGCAGTTGCGAGCGGCCAGGTCCCGGTGCACAAACTTGTTTGCCGTCAGGTACGCCATGCCATCAGCTATTTCCGCTGCCATCTGGAGGATCTGCTTGAGCGTGGGAGGACTGCCTCGTGGCTGCGTGACCTCGTCGTTAGGCTGTTGGGAGGAACAATAGGAGGAAAAGGGTGCAAACAAGAACTGTGAGAACAACATTTCACTTTTATCTCTCTGATCTGGAGATATCTTATTGTACATAAACCTTTCTTTTCTGTACAGGTCACCATCAGTGCTCAGTGGTTCTATTTTGTTGTCAGAACTCGCACACAGAGAGAATAAGTATACTTGTCAATCCAGCCTATATTAATTATTTCCTATATGATAACCAAGCAATAATGCAACGCTAGAACGGAAGGTGTGAGGCACATTCTCAGCACTTGAGGCTATGTTCAAGGGTGCAATTTTAAGTGAGCAAAAAAGCACTCTGAAAGTGCACCTTAAAGGGTCGGTAAAGGCAAATGTTAAGTTTGGCTTCCCCGATTTTTTTTCTGTGTTGGAGTCTGTTAACGCTTTCTGCGCACCAATACCGTATTTACTCAATTCTAACGTGCCCTCGATTCTAACGCGCACCCGTTTCCCGTGACCAAAAAAAAAAAAAAGTGAAACATCGATTGTAACGCGCTCCCATTTTTCGTGACACGGAAAAGAAGGTCCTTAGTAACCTTCTCACGTTTATAAAAACAAATGCTGTACTCGCGTAATGAACGCACTCGCGTAATGAATGCACTCGCATAATAAACGCACCGCCAACTTTGGACCACCGCAGTCCATCGAACGGCCACGCTATGGCTTTCCCGCTTCACTCGATCTGCGGTGTCTCGAACACGTTCGGCGCGCCGACTCCTGTGTCCCGATAAAACTGCCAAACGTTGACGGGCGCAGCTGCAGTGCTGCATTCCTCCGTGCTATCGCAGTTCCCTCACAGCGTGCTGCGCAGACTGGCATAGATAAGCGGGGCGTGGTCTCCGAGATTGCCGCGATGCAATCTCGGACTGTCACGCAGCGCGCACGACTGAGAGGCTCAGGTGGCTCAGGCTCAGCACAGATATGAGGGAGAAATGCGATGATGAGCCGTTTTGCGTGCGGTGATGGGAAACATCTCCCGTTATGGTTACACGCGAACGCTACCGAAAGCTGTGCGGCGGAGATTGCACCGGCGACGTAGCGACTTTGGCCGCAAGACAGCCAAGCCGGCGCGGCGAGTATCATCGGCCTACGCATCATGTGCGTCGTTCAGTGCGGGACCGGCGGCGCCATAGAAACTGCGCGCCAAAGACCGCCGTGCCGCTAGTTCGTTTTTTAGCCGATGACCGTTCGACAGCGCCCGAACCTCGTAGGAGGCGGCCATTTTGATGCCGACGGCGATATGGTAACGGTGTCGTTCGTTCGCACTCGATTCTAACGCGCATGTGATTTTTGGACCCGTTTTATCGGAAAAAAAGGTGCGCGTTAGATTCGAGTAAATACGGTAAATGATTTTCCTGTGTCAAGAACTGCTGCAGGAAGTTCCTGGTGTCACCGAAAGTCCCCAGTGTCGGCACTCAATTTGAATCACCCATGCCGAAAAAGAGGACCTGACATCCTGATCTCGGCTGCCAACACTATGGTGCAGTGAGCTCCACGGCCGTAATAGTAGGTAGCAACAATTGCAACCTACTGCAAGTTTATTTATTGCCAAAGCTTACCTAACTCATTATTCGTTTATAACCTAGAGCAGTAATCGAGTACTCAGAATAGATGAGCTGATGTCATTTCAAAAAGGTGACTACAGAGCAGGACAGAGGGTGGCACTGCAATTTCCAAAATTTCGCCATTTTCTTGCTTACAACTATACTCTGTTCTCACCAGGAATGACGAATTGGTCTATACACAAACCTAACTTTTCAACCTTGTTCAACTTAATATTTCTCTTTAGTGTGCCTTTAATGCAGGGACCCACACACTTCGCTGAACAGAGTTGGCTCATGCTAGTGGAAGCTTCCAATATGGCACAACATTTCTGTGAAGCCAAGTACACAGCAAAGATAATGTAAGCAGAGGCTAGAGAGCGACTCATACCTTCAAAACATAAGCAGGACAGTTTACCATCTTATTAATTAGCCTCAAAAAAAAAAAAGAAATAGAAAGAGAGAGAAAGGATGTACAAGCGAATATCAGCTGAAAACACCATCTTCAACTTCCAATGTACACTTCTAGTGACGTCGCATAACTAACCAAAGCTAGTTTACTGCTTACTGTTACATGCTGTTTTCTGCTTACTGCACTGAAAAGTGACAGGCCAAGCGTATTACTCCACAAGAGCAATCACAATCTATGCCAAGAAGATAGCTTAACATGTGCTATTAACATATTTTAATGAGTATATACATCGTGCCTCTTGACAGATAAATATCTCATTGTGCTCCTTTAAACCATTCCCTGCACTTGCAAAACAACTCTTTCAATAAAGACTGTGTGTGTTTGTGTCCTGCCATCTATCAACAGGATATATAAACAAATATATGCTGCAGTAAACTTTTTTACAAAAGGTGGAGCACATGTTTCTAGATCCACACAGGTTCATATCTCTTTGCCAGTGTCTCAGCAGTGCACCCGTAGAAAGCAAGCATTGCACAAGGAAGCCGTGACAAGAAAACCAGAGAAATTGTTTAGGCGTTTTATATTCATATGAATGGTTCCATGTGTGCAAGCCAGCCATCCTTAGGCCTTCATCCTTGTGACAATGAATTTCTAAAAGCAAATATAATGCTGTTCACGTCCTGATGTTAAAGGTGTGATTGTGAGCATGCGCGTGTGTTTTTGTAGTTATTGAGGTTCTGGTTTCAACTGCGCTTTCCTTCTTGCTTGTTTACCTATGATTTTGTCAAGTCTTTTCCTGGGAAATAGAAGGGGACGTTTTCTTGTGCGACAATGTGTATATTTTGTGATTTCCGATGACTGATACGGTCAATCCCGGATATATCAAATTATTGGCTATATTGAACAGTTCAAAAACAACCTCTAAAATTCAATGCTAAAGTACAGGGACGGCGCGCACGTATATCGAACACCCATGGACCACTGCATTTGATATATGGAACACTGGCCCGCACCGAACTCCTCAAATGCGCTCCTCCTTACATAAACTGATCATGTTTCAATCGCGGTCTGATGTGCTGCAATCCATATCTACAGGCGATGGTGTCAAAATGCGCTATCGTTGCACTGCTTTAGGGGGTTGCACAGCGCTTGTCAGTGCACTTACTTGTCAGCTGCATCAATTTTAGATCACAATGCGCAGCAGCCACATTATTGAAAAAGGCTGACAGGCAAGGGCATCAGATGAGCTAGCAGATACAAAGCGGCTGTGACCCTAGCAGACTGCACCGGTAGCGTTAACCTGCATTGACGCGAAGTGTGCATTCCGATGGTTGTCCTCATGCTTCCGCTTGTAGTTAGCAAAGGCGTAGCCTTTGAGATTCGGGGCCGTGTGACGTCATGTACGTCATCTCGATGGTTCCGATCTCGAAGGCCATGTTTTTGTTTGTTGCGGTTTGCATACCTGCCAGTCTCCCAGACTACCCGCGAGACTTCCGGATTTGCTATACTAGCCTTGACATTTCGTAGATTACGTGTGTGTGACCACACAAATGTATCCCACAAGTTATCTCGCTTTCAAAATTTGTGTGTCAGTACTGCTTTAAATGGAGAACGGCTGTAGAGACAGCGCACGCTACTGCCCCTCCCTCATCTGCGCCGACAAAAGACAGTCTGGGCATTTTCTCTCTGCTTGAGAAGCAGGCGTATCAGGCACAGCAGGCATTCACACGCGAAGCGATGTTATTGCACGAGCCGTTCGTGCAACAGAGATGGCCGGGTCGTTTCATCTCTGCTTCAGCTGCGTTCGCCCTCAGCGCCAGGCTGCTTTTACTCGTGCGTAAGACATATGATGCATAAGCGATGTTATCGATTTAGCTACAGAGTGGCGACTGCGAGAACCCGCTGTGCATCTGTGTAATTGTTTTCAAAATGCCTCCCTCCTGTTGAGTAAGTCCCCCGGATTCTGTCTCTCCATACTTGGCAGCTATGGGGTTTGCTGCAAAGCCATGAATGCCATCGTTATCTCAAAGTTAATGCTTGTTTTGACATTTTGACGCTTTGCGTACTTGTTGCATGCATCTCTCTTGCTCTTGGTCATCCTGTTTGGAAATTCACTCCATAACTAAAGATGGACTTTCTCAGGACGAGACAAATGATGACTGGTGCTTCAGGCCTAGTCAGTGAAGCTTTGTCACGAAATGTTTCCATAAGCACGCTTCGTGGTGCGAAGTTGTGAGATTGCGTGAGTCATCCCTGCTGACAATGATGTTAGATACCTTGATAAATTTCGTGAGTTGTCAGCGTTCCTGGGCGTCCTCTCAGGACGGGCTTGTAGCAAGCGACTTCATTAGCGCCGATGACGATGTGCGAGCCGGTCATGATCGTGCCGACCCCAAGATTGTAGCTGACGTTGCCAGTGCCAAGGGATCGGACTCGACCAGTGATGAGTGTCTATGCTGCTGATAAATGACTTTGTACCTGTGCGTCGGCGTTCAGTAGTCATTGGCTGCTGTTGCGACGCAATGGAAGGCACTGGATTTGCTGATTTGTAAGGCCCCAGGATGGCTCAAGGAACTTGATGGCTTACAAGAAGCTTGTGTATTTGTTTCGTACGAAATAAAATGCAATTGTTTTCACACTGATCTGTTGCATATTGTGGGAAAATTGGTAATCTACTGCTTGTTCCTATCTCAGGAAACAAATCTGAGACGTGTGCTGTTTTAAGATGAGCTTCAAAATAGGCCTATTTTGTATTTAAGATTACTGATATATCGAACTATTTCGCGATCCCCTTTGAATTCAATATATCCGGGTTCGACTGTGTAAGCGTGGTGTTTGTTCAATGAAATTTATTTGAAGTCAGCGCCTGTCCAGTTATTCCTTGTGTCCTCGTTCTGTTTCGCGCTGCTTTCCAGTTTGATGCATGAACGTTCATACGCTACTTGGCCAGTGGAGATGCTGCTTTCACAGACAAAGAAGGTCAGGAGCTAGAATGCTTTACTGCAAGCGCTTTCTTAACACTTCGGCAACGTAAGTAGTGGCTAATTACTTCTTAATTTTTAATTGTTGAATCCCTTGTACTGAGCACGACTCATTTATTTCATGAGATAATCCATAAGGTGTTCACATGTTTTAATGAGCATTCTACTGCATTGCTGTCATGAAATTTCCACATAACATGCCGTGGAAGAAACTTGGCAAGGAGTATGAAGCCGTGCAAAAAGTACCTGGCAGTGAAAGGGTTAATGAATGCCTATTTAAATATTCAAGGCAATATATGGATGACTTGATACAGCCTTGGCAGGCTTTGTGCAAGGTGTTTGGAGCATGCTTAGCCTATTATTTACTGCACCTGTGTGTCATCATGGGCTGGCTGCTATGGCTAACAGCAAAAGCATGGTTCTTTGCAAGGCATCGACCAATGAAACGGACAGTACTTACATCATTGTCGGGCCTGTGTGAGCGTAGGTAGCTCTTCAAGTCACCATTTGACATTAGTTCCATTATGACGAACACGGGCTGGTCCTTGGACACCACGCCTAGCAGTTTCACCACATGCTGACAACTGAAGGCCCTGCAAACAGGCACAGACAAAAATTTATGGCGTAGGAAAGGGGAATCCCCAACTGGAAGGGGACAAGCGCTACACCAGTTTCCAGAACCCCTCATCTCATAAGAATATGCTTAGGGATTGTCGAACGTTTTTTGAGCTGCAGTTCGAGAGTAGTTTCTGTTTCAATGACAACGTGGAGCAGCGGCACTTTAGGCAGAAGGCATTGCTGACAAGGAAGTAAACATGCTGCAAAAATTACACCGCGGTCAATGCTTCAACACAGCAGCAGTGTACATAAGCATCTACGGGGCATGCATTAGGTCCCGTGACTAAGGCATTAGCAAATCCATGTGGTGAGAACCTATGCACATACATGTTTAGGCGTCAGTAGAGGCAGGTGCCACAAAGACAGTCGTACTTACTTCATGACAGATGCCTCTTGGAGGAATTCTATTCGTTCACGCATTGAGGCACTTTCGTTGACGGTCTGGAATTGAAGCAATGGAAAGAAAAATAAATAGTTGCAAAGAAACTTTCCTGCGATACGTAGTCATCGTCAAAAGGAAAACTTGAGGCAAAGAGCTACGGGATCCTTAAAGGGACACTAAAGTAAAATCAGTTTATCATGAGTCATCATGGGTTGAATATTAATTAGAAAAGAAAATGAAGATCAAAACTTGATTTTCTTGGACTTCATGCCGAAACCTCAGCACCTCAATGCAAGCATGATGTCACAGATTTCAAACTCATTTTTCGTATATTGGCCGTGTAGTCTCAATAGAATTTCATGAAACTTGCTAAGTTAGTTCTCTGGCCACCTACGAACACAATACAATTTATTTTTATCAGTTGATAATTATGTGGAGCAGGTGCCTTCAAAATCTATGACGTCACAGTGAGTTAGCACAGGAACCTCAAGGCGGCGTCGCAACCAGGTCTTATCTTTTCGTGAGTTTTCTTCCTTAACCGAGCACTTTCTTGTGGCAAGAAGTATTGTGAAACAGTGATTTACTCATCCGAGAAAAGCTGTTTTGCTCTTTAGTGTCCCTTTAATGGTTGCAGTCTAAACTCATTACAAGGGGCCAATATATAATAGACTTTAAGATATGAGACATTTTTTAACCTTAGCTTGGTCTATTTTATTAATGAAGCAAACTTCACATTACCAGACCATGCTACAATGGACAAAATATACATTCTGTTTTAAAATTAGGTGCATAAGACCACGGGCTGACAACAGGCTTGACAATGCTGTTTCTCACTTAAAGGGCACCTATAAAGAATCCCTCGATATATTTTAAACAGTTCAGGTAAATAAACGCATCAATAACAGAATGCCATGACGATCATTGATGCCAAATGCGGCAGCGCTATGTTGCAGGGGAGAGCTATAAAATGAAGAAAATGACCCCATCCCCTTCTCCGGGCATTTCCCATGCTCCACAGCTCGTCCTGACATCACCAGCTGTCTCTGATGAAGTCACCAGTTTCCGAACAACTGCCAGCAAGGTCTGCAAGCAATTGCGCAAGCTCCCTCTTCCTCGTCTCACTGCTCGCTGTGCCACTGAAGGCGGCCAGTGGGGGGCAAAGAACAGAAATTCTGACAGAATGGTCTCCCTGTGAGGTTCTTCAACACAGCCAGTCACCATACAGTTCCATGAATTGGCGAGGTCTTTAGCTGCATCCTTCACAGTATAACAGGCTGCCACAAAACAACAGAGCTCGTTGGCGATAGCCTGTTACGTGACATTTGGAAAAGTACTCAGCGAGGGAAAGATGGCACCGGCCAGATGGCGCATAGCGAAAGAAAGAGTGAAATGAGTGGGAACCAGTTTTCTATCATAAAACACGTGTAATTAAGCTATTACTGCACCATTTCTAAAAATGCTCACAGCTGCATGTTCATTGCCGACTCATGTACAACGGCAACGCTGCAATGAAATTGCGATCTCTGGGTGGTTTAGGGGCCCTTTAAACCATGCGCAGTTTAAATATGAAGCTGGCAACATTGTTGGACAAGCCAGTTTGAGGTCATGATTACACATGGTGGTGTTTTGTGCTGATGCTATTTTGCCATTGCATTCCTGTGCTAGTCAGCTTGGGCTGTTTTCTTTGCAGTTGACCTTCGAGGATGTTTTCACCTTCAGGAGATTTCACAATTCAGATGCACCTAGAGACCATATTAGTTTGCATTGTGCTAAGCATGCTAAAACGACATGGCAGAAACATTGTAGCTTATAGATGGGATGCACTCAGGAACAAATCTGATGAAACTGGTCCCCTGAGAAGACCACTCCCAATATAGCCATCCTGAAAGTGCTGAACAGGAAGAAAGGGCAGCTCGCTTTTATTCCTCAGCTGCGGCTCCTGTTTCAGGTTACAGATCTCAGATAAAGCAAGCTTTTTTAGTTAGGTTATCGTGGCACACTGTAATGAGTGTAGACTGCTTTGGAGACATACTTTTGATAGATCATGCTTTGGAGAAGGTCACCAGCGAAACCAGGGCGCGGGATGCCCTTTACACCAGTGAGTCATCATGATGAATGTCATACCACGCTCCAGTCGAAATGCCACCAAGAGAGATCAACTATGAAGATGGCTTCAGGCCATACACACACACTCATCTGGTAGCAAGCATTTGCACATGATTTGCACAGCATTCACATAATCCTATAAAAGACTTACCGTATTTACTCATGAAATGAACCTATTCACACAATGAACCCACCTCCCACTTTTCTTCACGGAAAAAAAATAAAAATTTTATATGTGTAATATCTGTTCTTTTTTACTTCAGTGCAAATGCCAATCCATCAATGACTGCAATAACACAAAATAGCACCGTTATACCTCAAACAACTATGAAAAAAAAAAAAAGTAAGTCTAGGAATGGTTGACTAACCATACTAAACAGTCACCAGCAACGTAAGTACCAACACTGCTGGTTGCAATTTTAAAATGCGTATTTGTGCAACGTGCCATCTGTGAAATGCAGAAGAAACCTCCCTAGTTATGGCACCATGGTGCTACGTCAGACATGCAAGTGTGGTGGCATGCAAAGAAAGCAAACAAAAGTAATGTGCATCTGGTTCTACGCTCTGTGACTTTTCTGAGTTCATCGCCTTTCGATACTGGCATTGTTGTCAGGTGTTTCACAAACTTTGTTGGACACTTCCTGCACATGGTGGGCCGTGTACACAAGCCGTACACCTAGTTTTAAGTTCGAAGTTGCTGCGCGGGAATCGTATGGCTAGACGGCATTTTAGTGCCAATCTGGTCTGTGTATAATACTAGCGAAAACATGAGGACAATCTATGTCATAAAAAAAAAAAAAAAGAAGAAGTATTGAAGCCAGCAGCAGCTGGACCTTGATGTTCATGTGCCAAAACAGGCTGCAAGCAGGTGTGCTGACAAGTGGCCTGCTAGTAACTTGAATAAAGGAGGTTTTTACTGAAGCTGTGCGAATAGCCAAATTTTGAGCACAAAACGAATCGAATATTTTTCAAATAATGTTTGAATATGACTTTAATAATACCATGCTAAATTACAGAGATATGTACTGACAAAGATGGGCAACAAATTTATCGAGCTAGCATATTCCCCCAATGTCATCCCTGGAGAAATAACAGTCAAGTCGTAAAGAACAGTCCAACAAAGAATTGTGTACACATGAGTTAACTTTGCCGCAGTACAGAGTGCTAGTTTTGCCATAGTACATGAGTGCTAGCTTTGCCGCAGTACGCAACTGTTGGCTTGGACGGAGTACAAGAGTGCTAGCTTCGCCGCAGTACGTGACTTTTACTGCGACGAAGCATACTGCACGTGGGAATGGGCCACTTGTCACCAAACATGGCACATTTTCCCCCTAAACTGCCAACTTCGAAAGACTAGAATAGTAAAATTTCAGTGCAAATCGAATAGCAAATGCTGATAAAATGTTACATATGTTACATATGTTGCACATGGGCTTTTACTTTTAATTCAAAAGATAATGTTCTGCCAACCAGTTTCTTACCTACACTGCGAAACAATATGTCAGCTCTCTGAAATCTTCCATGGCTTATTTTCTTTTCTGCCATGCAATGAGCACCCCCCCCACCCCCCTTTCCCTCTTTCTTTTCTTTTTTAAACTAACATTAACCTTCCAGAAAAAGAAAAATGTGGGTTCATTACAAGAGTAAATACGGTATTTTACTGCTTAACACCTATTACATACATGCTTATATTTAATGTTCACGTTATGTCAACGGTTCCCAAAGAGTACCACACGGAAGATGTAAAAACAGAGCACATATTGCTCCATTACATTCCTTGCAGCAGGCATTTACCTCGTTGTCATTTGGAGTCACTCTCACAGTGCCCCCTATTATAGCTGAACTTGCATATGGCACTGCAAACTTGTAGAATACATAAACAGATTCATTCATTCATTCATCCAGCATTAGTACGTAAGGCCCCAAAGTTACAATACTGTCAGGGGGACCTTCCGTGAGTAATTAACAATATAGTTATTAACAAATAATTAGCAACACTGCAGTCACATACACCAACACAATATTAATGTAGTGAATAATCAGAAACAAGATGTGCTTATAATTCACAATGCATGGGTGGAATAGAAACAAGTGAAATATACTGCTTGCAATAAAAACCAATACAGTAAACTCCCAGTAAAACGAACTCAGTCAGGCAGACTCCTCACTGCTGAAGATTAGCCACTTCAAACATGCTCCTTTGTTAAAACAAACTTTTACACTAACATTCTCTGCAATCTGGGTGGGGCATTTGTGCAACCAGAAAGAAAGGCAATACTACTACTACTACTACTACCACTAATAATAATAATACAGTAAAACCTCGTTATAACGAAACTGGATATAACGAACTATCGGATATAACGAAGTAATCGCAATTACCCTTGAAATCACTATAGATGAAATTAATATTGGTTATAACGAACTAATGGTTATAACGAAATAATTGCCACTCCCCCTTCAACTTCGTTATAACGAGGTTTTACTGTAATAATAATAATGCACCCACACTTCCCCAACTCACAGAGACAGTGGTAAAGTGAAACAGAAAAAGACAAAGAGTATCGCAGCTAGTTTGGAAGCATGCATGCATTGGCCGTGGACACAAAGGCACAAACAATAATTGGAGGGGGGAAGTAAAATATTCACACCAGTTCCATAAAATGAAATCCTTTAAAAACATGCTGTTCTTTTATTGTTAATCATGATGTAACTGACAATGCTGTCAAGTTATTGATGTCATGGCCCATCAGTTTCGTCTGTCATAGCACCCTTCACCATTATCTACCGACTGTATGTGATCCTTCACCTCGTACGCATGCTGTTCGCACTTTTTTCTTTCTTGCCTTCTTTGCTTTTCACACTCATTCTCTTTTCTTTCTTTTGTTGCAGTCTGGCACTATGGGAATACGGCTGCGGGGATTGAACCTACACTCGAGATAAACCTTTTCGACATTTTATCCCACACTGGCCTTTGCATAATGGCTATCATGTAGCAGCAGGCTAAGGCAAGAATCGGGTTGGGTAGAGCAGTAGCTGGATGGTTCAAAGTAAGAGCAGTTCTGCTTTTCCCACCTTTCTGACACCAGCAGACAGACAGACAGACAGATATTACACAGGTAGTGCAGGTTCGACCATAAACAGCTCCAGTGCTAAAAGGAAGCTACGATACGGACTTCCAATATGCGAGTGGATGAACTCTCCCAACCAATGCCATTTTTCAGTAGGAGCATGCCAGGTTGTGTCATCAAACAGGTCCTACCACACTTGCAGTCCCAATGAGCACTGCACTTTGCGTCTGCTTTGCTGGCCTCACAGAAAGGGCTAACATGCTTAGTAAGATAAGTATTCAGAGAAAGCCAATTGCGCCTGAAAAGAAAGCTGAAATATTGTCGGAAGTAAGGAGCACCACGCTGTTCAAAAGAGAAGCAGTTTGTAGCTTCAGCATAGCCAAAACTACATGGCAAGTATTAAAAGGGAAGAGATGCAGGCAAATGCCACTCTGAGTGACAGCAACTTTGTGCTGAAGTGCAACATAATGCAAACTGCAGCACGTATGAATTTGGAAGATGTCACACAGACACGAGCTCTGAATGCTAATTTGCCTGTCATGTCATGTTTTTAAAAGCAAGGCCAGAAGTTCTCCTATGAAAGGACATGGAGTTTTCATGCAGTAATGGATGGCTTGACTGTTTCCATAAAGGCACGGATGGTTTTTCTGTATGCTGAAGGTAGGATCACATCGGAAGACAAAGTGACCTGAAAGAACTAGAGGCTGATGGAAATCAAGAATATCTTTAAGAACAAGTCGCCTGCAGCACCTATAATGTAAAAAAAAAGAAGAAGAAAAAAGCCCTTTTCTATCAAATGCTTCTTCACAAAAGCTCACACTTACAGGCAACAACTGGCAAACACTTACAGGCTAACACTTATCACTGGCCACTTCTTCAGAGTCAGCTAGTTTGCATGGAGAGCAGCAAACTGGTCAGAGTGGACCTTTGACTGCTCTGCACCTAGCGACTAATGAATGGAGACAGGTGACGAAAGCGGTCATCAATTCAGCTCACCATGCAGTGTTTTTCATGCCTGACAGCTAGACGCAGGATCATTAGAATGAAGTCATGGAAGAGAAGAGCTTGTTTTCCAAGCTGGACACTAAAGGAGTTCTTGTGGACATGACCACCCAAAGTCAGTGTAGATGACAGCACCCCAACTTTGAGAATACTTCTGATGACAATGAGGATGGTGCCGGAACGATATGTCCGAATTCCAAAGTAACTATCGCACGAATTCTGCGCAAATTCCTGCTCAAATTCCAGTGTAAATTTTTTTCAGCAGCATGAATGCATCTAAGGATTTTTAGGCTCATCAAGTGAGGTGGTCTCATTTGCAGCTGCTTGGCAATTTCCACAGCAGTCACAAACATCCATGACAGACCGGATGAAATCAGAAAAGATTACTTGAAGGCGACTTTTAATCAAGTTGAGCCAGAGAAATTAATTTGTCACTTTTCCCCCATTAAAAATCTACTTCATTTAGTGCTTTGCAGAAACATATCTAAATGCAGTGGGGCATGTCGCCAATTCTTCTCTGAAGGGAACCTCCTCAAATAAAGTTTACTCCTGACAAAACAATTAGGTTTTAATGGTCCCTGAGAGATCGTCTTAAAAGGAGTCTACTGTACTTCTAAAAATTATAATAAAAGGCAATGAAAAACCAATTGTATGAGAATAAAAATGAAAAACATAAGCAAACAATAACACAACATTGAAAACTAAAATAAATGTGACTCCACTACATAATTACAATACAGTCAAACCTAGCTAATGTAGCATCAGGACTATAAAATAATTTGTCATATCTGATATTGATTGTAACAGCAGAAATAGAAATTGGCTCGAACAAATCAACAACATACTTCATGTAAAAACTCCCAATACAAAATGGCATTACTATAGGCTTCAAACCCATTGCAGTAGGTTCTCGATAATTCAAACCAAACATTTTTGGTTGGCCTGCCATGTTTTCAATGTACTTAAAGCCCACTTATTTCAAACTGCGACATTTGAGAAATTCTGTCAATTCATGCTTTTTGCTTATCCTTACAAGAAATATCAGCTGCTTTCGGTGCTTCTAGCTTAACATTCATGCTCATATATTTTTTACAGCCAGAAATAAAGCCAATCGTCGCCACTTGCCACAGCATTTAAAACCAGTAGCAGAAAAAGAACTAGAGGAAAAACAGTGGTATGTCACACTGAGCCATACTTCAAATTGCTTCTGATAATTCAAGTTTTCAATAATTTAAACAAAATTCTGGGGCCCCCTCAAGTTTGAATTAACGAGATTCTACCATATAAATGGGCCCCTGTTCTCATCTGTCCCTTGTGGCACAGTCAAATGTGCTTCTTTTTTCACGCTAGATGACCAAAAATTTTGCAACTTCTTCTCTTTCAATGTCTCTTTAGATTTTAATGCCACCTTTCGAGCTTCCCAGATTGGTCCACGTGGGATAAATGTAGGTTTATGACTTGGATGCAAGCATGAACAGCTTTGAAATGCATGGAGCCGTGGTGGCCGCCATCAACAAATGTTCCTGTATGACTTACCGCTGACTGCTCTATCATGATAAGCACCTTCAGCCATCCGCTCAGCAGCACGTGTGGCAAAGTGCTACAGTAGAACCTCGTTATAATGAACTCAGATATAACAAACTATTGGATATAACGGAGCAATCACAATCCCCCTTGAAATTCCCATAGATGACATGGATACTGGCTATAACGAACTAATGGTTATAACGAAGTAACTACAGCTCTCCATTCAACTTTGTTATAACGAGGTTTTACTGTATTGTATACATAGTGCGCATGCTTTTAATAGGCGACAAACCAAATGTGCCGTGCCACCATTTGCTGCCTCCCACTTATGTGGGTCCACTAAGTGCACTTGGGACGTCCAGAACGCATGTCTGGACACATGTCCCTTGCATAAAGAAAGGCATGTTGCTGTTGCCATGTTGACCGAATTAATACCCACCAAACCTGCGCACAATCAGGAGCGGCACCAGTGCAGGAATAGCTCACTGCACACGCACTCCTATGAGAAACTAATGCAGGTATTTCTGACAATACAGATGGCAATTTCAAGATGAGAAGCCTGAAAGCACAAAGCTCGACAAGGCTGATGAAGAGTCGATGGGTTCAAAAAGAAACGGAGGTGAGCACTGACCCAGACATCCTGGCATTGCTCTGAAGCATTGCTGCTGCCTGCTGATAATGAAAGTACTTCATGAAAGGCAGATAGACAGACTTTTGAATGACGCAAGTAAACTTGAAAGCACATCAGCGTGGCGACAAACAGACCTGTAAACAATGTGCATGCCAAAACCTTGCAACAGCAAAGGCCAGTGAGCCATGGCCTGAGAGGTCCTTAATTGTGGACAGCCAACAAAATGCATGATATCCAGCAACCATGTTGAAAGGATAGCCAAAGAAGTAAAACCTAAACTTATCAAGCTGCACAGATTATGGACAAACATTCTTTCTCCATGACAGAGTAATTCAGCTCAGCAATGGCGAGGTTGCAGCTCAAGTATGCAACAATATATTTACAGAATCCAGAATTGTGCTATGTGAACACAGCACAAAGTCCAAAGGTTCCGGCATCGATGCATGCTTCAGTCTGAGCAGTATGGCTTCAGTCTAAGTAGTATCAACAGCAAGATGAGCAGACGACACAACTTCTCAAAGGCATCCTCGTAAGCAGACAACCACGTACAACTTTTTCAGTCACTTTGGAGCAGCTGATTCAAGGGAGTCAAAATGGACACAATATCCAAGTGAAGCAGCGAAAGTAAGAACAGAGGCCAAGGAAGCCATAAGGTTCTTTCACGCAAGAAGGTTAGAGAAAATCAGCAACCACATGGAACTTGATGACACCAAATCCCATATTTGGAGGCTGAAGTGGCATTTTTTTCGAGTTGAGCTGCATGGCTGTACCACCCCAAGCCCACAGAGATTGGTGGGAAAGTCAGAAGGAAGAAAAAAAACAACCACATCATCCAAGTGTCATGAAAGAAATTCTCCATCATCCGTTCAAATGCTGTGGGGGCATTGCAAGGCCTGAAAGGCATGGATTTAAGTTCATATACGCCATCTGATGTGATGACAGCTGTTTTATGTTGGTTGCCTGGTACCACGGGGGCTTGCCAAGCAGTTGCTGCGTAAGTCAATAGAACAAAAATGCTCCATGCCTTGTAGGCAATCAAGGGTATCTTTCAGCAAAGAGTAAACATCTTTGTTCTTGACAAGAATAACTGGAGATTCCTAGGGGCTATTTGAAGGATGGGTCGTGCTGCACTTTAGCACGTCAGCTATCTTGTCTCGATAGCATGGTGATCGTTGCAGGACAAACGATATAGTCTTTGCCACAGCGGTGCACTTGTACCTGTGTCTATATGGTGACAAAATGCTGACATGCAGATAAAAGAACCATGTTGGCAGTCAAAAAAACAGAAGGAACTTGTCAAGGACTTGTGGGAGTTGGGCACATTAGAAATGAGACAGTGTGTCATCAATGCAGCTACTATTACACTGAGCAATGCCGGCTCTTGCACAGTGGTACATGTGGCTATGGCAGCCTCACAAGTGGTGATGGAACCAGATGGCACGTCAACAATGGTGGAAAGGTCAACACAGTGGATTTGCTCCATGCACACCCCATGAAGCATGGTGAGTGAACGCAGCATCTGGTTCACGATTAACATTCTGCTGACATCGTCAGAAACTTTTAAAAAAACAACACGAAGCATGGAAGATTTGCGATGAATGAATGTGTGCAACAATGCTGCATGATACCATAGTAAGGGAAGAGGAAAACAGTGGGATTGTTATGTCTTCCGCAGCACACGCTTCATCTCCCTACCCAACCATAAAAGAAAAATTGGGCATTGCAAAGCACATCGAATTCCACTTCAGCATGAGAATAATTGATGATGGCCCTATTATCGGAACGAAAGACTGAACCCAAATCAAGGCCGAGGAAACAAGAATACAGCAGCACGATCATGTGAAGGACGTCATTGATCAAAATGTCATGAGAGAGACTCATGCAGGAGAAAAACGACAAAAAAGTGCCAAGCACTTTCAAAAACGCGAGAGATCATGCAAGAGAAGTACGATTAGCTTGATGCGCACAACTGAGTTGCGAAGGAAGATGCCATGATGATGAGCTGGGGTTGTCTATGTAGGTCCAGCTGAGCAAGGTCGTTCTACCAGCAGTATGCTGGCGATGGGAGTGAGAACTCATGGTGAGTGCAGGCACCACCTTCTGAAGCAAACCCACATTACACTGAGAAGCAATCCCTTGTACCATGTGGGCAATGAAGCACCAAACTACGCTACGAAGTTGAACAAAACAGTAAGCCTAACGGACCTGCACATCACCTTAGCGGGCCCGTTTAAGAGAGTTGCCTTAGTCTTTCTGGGGGTGATGCTGTCGTTGCCTCTGGAACTGCAGTGATTAGAGCTGCAGTCATCTCTCTACTCCAGTGCAGAGAGATGACAATGCATCCATGAAAGCAAGGAGAGCTGTGGCAATGGCAAACAGCAGTCAAGAGGAGTGCAATGGTCTGCATTTGAAGATATCTGGACAGGGACGTGGAGGACGACAACAGGTACAGTGAAAGATACTGATCAGGTCTGAAGCTCTGGAGGTAGGACGGCATGTGGTGATGCCAAAATCATGTCAGATGGCCAAGTAGACAGCATGGATAAAATACTGGCCGATTGTCAGGAGTAAATTACTGTGGACTCCTGTGTGGACACCTCGGCTGATTGAAGCGAGGAGCCTGGATGTAGTGGCATGGCTGATGGTTACGATGCAAGTCTGGAGTGGTGGCTGTGCGAGAGCCTTGGTACAGGTCCATGCTGCTTTTACTTCATTATAGACAAGCGTTAGTGCCGCTGAATCTTGCAAACAGAAGGCAGATATGCACAAACTTGCCCCCTTACGACATGGTGAAAGTTTGCAGGCAAATGAAAGAGTTGCTGCCTGGCTGTGGATAGTCACAAAAGCTGCCAAGTGACCTCAGCACAAACTCTTTTATATGGCAAAACAATCAGCCAAGATCAGGACCAGGAGCCATGCTGTCTGTGAAGCTCATCGAAGCTCTGGCAAAGCTCAGTGGCCTGAGAAACAGTGCCAAGTTTCCTGATGGCAGCGCACGAAAGTAATTATTGGAACTGCTCCTGGTGATGCAGTGTACCTTATTCGTTTCTGCCAGCATTGAGCTGACATTACAGCAGAGGTTAAAGATGTTCTTTATGTAGCTGGTGGACATTTCCCCAGTTTGCTGTGACAGGCTTCGTACGTGTCGTCTCCGCAAAGCTCACATGCGCAGGGATGGCCAGAAATTTCTTTTGTGCTTGTTTTGAAGCCAGCCCACATGAGGAGATTGCCTTCATGGTTCTTAAACCACAGAATGGCAATAGCTGCTAGATAAAAGATTGCATTGTTGAGCTTGAGGGTATCGTGCCATCCATTGTAAGTGCTTGCTCTTTCATACGATTCCAGCCAACCTTGCAACGTCTTTCTCACTGGTGCCACTCGAGATGTCAGGGTCTCGTTGGCAATGGGCACCAGAACACATAACGGCTGGCAAAGCCAGCAGTGACGTTATGGCTGATGTTGTCAGGCATGGTGGATGGCAGAGTTTAGCTGGGCAATTCCGGGGCCGCGTCTCAACCAGAACTGGCCGGGGAATCAGAAGCTTGTGCCACGAGGATGTCAACATGGCCGTGGCATCAGGCATTCCTTTTCACTAGATATCTAAAAAGATTTCATGGATGAATGTGCAGAATACTATCAGCAAAACAAATTTGAACTGGAATGCATACATAATGCAATGGTAATATCTTTACAACTGCAAATCAGTACTGCATGCAACATATAACTACAGAAATTAGTAACCTTCAACGTTTAATATTGTAAGAGCTGTTGATGAAATGTGTGCATAGAATATATGTTTCTCCAAATTTAGATGAAGCATTACAAGTGGCAGTGTATAAATGCAAAATAAAATGAAGTTGTTATGCACTAACAGAGAGAATGTGTGCATGTTCATATAAGTGCTGTTATTCCAAAAGCAATGCCTTTAAAATTACGTAAGCATGCTGTTTAAAATTAGGGTTAAAATTAGTGTAGCAGTCTGGCTTGATGGAAAGCACCATGACTTTCAAGCATGTGAAAGCACATGTGTAAAGTGAACAGTAGTACAGGTGCGATGACATATTCATGTGTATGAGAGAGTGTACAGTGAGGTCCTGATTGGTTTATGTGAAGTTTGTTAGTTGCACACCATGAAGATAAATTGCTCAAGTCACAATTTAGTCATCATACACTCAAACATCATTATAACGCAACAGGATATAACAAAATAATGGATGCAACGAAGTAAAGAAAAGTATCCTTGAAATCCCCATAGACACACATGCAGTTTTAAAGTGCGTTTTAACAAAGTAATATTGATCTTCAAAAATTCTGCAGCCCAATGAAAATGCTGCACATAGCAGCGCTTTGTCGCATGCAAGCAGAAGTGCACACTACTATGTACTGCTGCCTTCCTCCATCCGATAGCAGTCCTCACTTGACAACCCTGCTTATTCTGTACTTGCAGTAGCTGGATATGAAAGCATGGCCTCTGAGATTGCATCATAGCAATCTCGGAACTCATGCTAACTACGCAGGCAGACGGACAGCAGTAGAGTTATGAGGGCCAAACCACAAACGCAATGGTACACCACTGCTTGAAATGAGATGATGAGTGCATCCACTTTTCTCATCATGGCCATTCGCGAATGTTACTGAGTGCTGATGCTGCTGGGTTTGACCTCCAAGAGTGCATCTGCGATGCAGCGACCTTGGTAACCGCAAGCTGGCCAAGCTAAACAGGCGCGATGATGGTTGATGGCTTACACATCGTGCGCATTATAGCGGTGCAGACAGCACCCAAACTTTTGCTGTTGACCGTTCGATAGCATCTCCTTTTCTCTGGTTTCACAGTAATGTGTAGGAGCTGCTCGCTAAATGGAAGTGCAATACAATCGGGTTGAGACAGAATGTGGCCTGTAGCACCGACTGCCAATTTGCGTGGTGCTGTTGAGTAAACTTTTTTTTACTGCTTTTATAAAACTTCATCGCGTGCATGGCTTTATATAGCATTAGCGCAGGCCACAGCGCCATCTTCTTATTTGCATGTTGAAATTTTCGTACCCAAATGGCAAATATTGCAGTTAACTTTATATAACAAAATCGCAGATATAATCAAGCAATATTGTGTTTCCCTTCAACTTTGTTATAATGATGTTCGAGTGTATTAATGCTTTTGTGCATGTACTCTTACAATAAAACAGTGGGATTTTCAACATATAAAGTTGAATCTCGCTAACTGAACATCACTACCACTAAATTTCTGGCACAAGAAAAATTTTCTATCCCTTGCCAGTCCATACAGAATAACATAAAAAATACAAAAGCAAAACAAGGACAACTCATGCACACTTCTATCACTAGCTTATCAGGGCCATAGTAACATCA
Source organism: Hyalomma asiaticum (assembly GCA_013339685.2). Taxonomy (NCBI): domain Eukaryota; kingdom Metazoa; phylum Arthropoda; class Arachnida; order Ixodida; family Ixodidae; genus Hyalomma; species Hyalomma asiaticum. The sequence continues at coordinate 124,772,202 of CM023482.1, read as the reverse complement.
TGCACAGCTCTAAATGATTGTCAATTAAGCATTAGACATCGGCGGTCCTATTGGCACTCGTAATTACAGCAGATGTGCAATTATTTATGCGCTCGCGCAGGGTAAGACGCACTAGTATGACCTGAAAAAGCTAGCGGCAGCTTCCCACACTTAGAATGCTTCACCGCATAAAACTGTTGTACGACAGCTGAGTTAACCTGGCGTGTGATGTGATGTTATCACAAGTTCCTTGTCGAGATAAGGATGGCACACCTAACCAAAAAGCTACACACAAGCTCCCCGTGGCAGCCTCCCTTCTGTTTTACATCAGCTGGTCAAGGGAAGGCACCTGTAGCAAGCCATTGGGGTTCTCTCAAGTGAGTAATAGAGATTGGATGTTGGGTGTGGTCCATACATAAAATCTGGCTACAATGAAATTCTGCCAAAGAAAATATTTTTACGTGTTTCATCAATTTCATTGCAGCAAGATTTGAGTGTTACATTAATGAACACTGGTTAAGAGGGGACTCTGTTTCACAAATTTCAGAATTTTTGAACGTAGCTTCACAGCTTATGAATATTTGTTTCAATACCTCAAAACTCTGCTTGTCTCAAAATTCTTTCCAGTTTTTACTACTTCAAGTTAATGGGGTACATTACTGTATATATTTCTTTATATAACATTTAGTTCTTAAAATACCAAACATTTCACAAGCAGTGATGGGAGCAAGATGTTTCCTAAACTGTGAAAGCCACAGACAAAATCAACATATCAAAACAATCTGGAATAAGAACTGTATGCAGTGAAACAAGTATGGGTGCTGTAAGCTAGTAGAAGAGGCACTCATGGTCAGTTGTTTTTTGTGAGCGATCCTGACTTGACATTGAGCTATTTGCAAAAGTTCAGCATATCTTGGTTAAAATGGGCTTAAAACATCAATTTTCATTTCACTGCACACAGTTCTCATTCCAGATTCTTGCAATATGTTAACAAGCTTTGTTAACTCTCCCAGTTTTGAAAAAAATGAAATGTCTGATATTTTGAAACTACACATATTTTATTGGAAATATAACTGCACATTTAAAACCTGCACATTGCAACACATAAGTGGCAAAACTTTCATTACCATAAGTTGAAAAATGAAAGATACGTTACTGATGCTAGGTCCCTTTAAAGAGTTAGTGTCATTTTTTTTTCAATCAATCAGTCTGGCAAGTGTAGTGGAACAGGCTGGGTACTGTAACTTCAAGGTAACATTAAAGGGGTGACATTTCAAAGTTTTGGTGAAGTTCTCGTCTTAGGAGTCTGGTCAGTGTGGTGGAACGTGAAGTGTACTGTAACATCAAGGTAATACTAAAGGGTTGGTGCTTAAATTTCTTATTGAAGGTTATTACATTTAATGACACTCTGTAAAACAGTGCTTCATGGCTTGTTATATGTAGATTTCTAGGAGCTGAGAACCGGTGAATATCCTGTGTTATGCTCATACAGGTGTACACTCCGAGTACATGCTTCTAACATCGTCAATTTGTTTGAATGTCAAGTGTGGACCTGTCATAGAAAAAGTAAGGTTCTAGATGGGGTTATTCATGAGCAAGGCATTTGCAGGCGTGAAAAAAAAAAAAAAAAGGAGTGCTCACCTTTATGGCACACCTCGTCTCTGGCTTGTCTGGCTTCAAATTGTAGATGACTCCTTCGTAGACCATGCCGAAGGAGCCCTGGCCCAGTGCTTTCACCACCTGAATGGACTCGCGGGGCACTTCCCATTCATCGGGTTCATACACTGCAGTGTGACAGGAGAGAGAAGATGGGTGTAAGAGGCTTGCTCACATCAGGCTACAAAAAAATGCAGCTCCACATGAACCAGATATTACTGATACCATTAGGGAGCAGATTAAAGTTCTCGTACCATTACTGTTCCAATATAAAGAGGCAATTTATTTTGTAATCCATTTCACACGTGTCTACTGCACTTCAGGATTTCAAGATGTGCAATTCACATGCCAGTAATGGCATCAATGCACACTACTGTTAACGTGTCTGGTCGTGCCTCTATGCACCAGTTAGTACAGCATCTTTACGAATAAAATGCTGCATTTATATGCATTTCATTTACCTTTATTCAAGCCATACTGCTTTAATTTTATACTTTTGAGCTTAGCATCTTATTTCACTAGATCTTCTGTTTGTTACATCCAGGGCTCTGAAAGACAATGAACTTGACAATTCGGCAAGCTTTTTGTGCACTTTGACATTAAGCTGCACATGAAGATAAAACAAAAGCGAAAACACTAACAGTAACAGTATACACTAGAGCTGTGTGAATAGCAAAATTTTAGTGAGAAGTGAATTCAAATATTTATGTTCAAGTATTAGCTAAATAGAATATTTTTCAAATATTTTTTAATAATACCATATCTAATTATGGAGAAATGTATGGGTAAACATGGGCACGGTGTCATTCCAAAGTTCTGAAGAACAGTTCAACAGAGAACTGTGCAACAGTTAACTTCACCGCAATACATTGGTGTTAGCTTCGCCGCAGCGCGAGAGTGTTATGCGGCGAAGCGCACTACATGCGGGAATGGGTCACTTGTCACCAGTCTTGGGCAGTAACTAGTTACTAGTAACGCGTTACCGGTAACTAGTTACTTTTTTCAGTAACTTATAACTGTAACTAGTTACATTTAATTTAGAGGAACTTGTAACTGTAACTATGTTACTTTTTACACGGTAACTGTAACTGTAAATACCGTTACAGTTACTTCCTTTAAAAAAATATCCAGCAGGAACACTTTTTAAAAGCAGGGCTCGGAAGTATCGCGACACAAGACTATCGCAATGTTTCTCTTAATTATTTATGACTGTGTACCTCTACATCTAGATAAATTTGCAAAATATATTTGTATCTGACTAGTAGAATGCTTTTACGGTGTATCGTTTGTATCGCGATGTTGTGCAGGACACGGACATCTCTCGGCCTTTCTTTTTTTTTAAATGGGCCTGACGTGTTTCCAGATCGGAAATGACTTTTTTTTTTTTTTTACGAAGTCAAGCAAAGCATCGCCGGGCGGCGACAAGAAATGGCGGGGAAGGGTTTTTTTCCCGCCTCCATGCACAGAAACGTGCGCGACAGCGCAGTATGGTCGGGCTAAGTGACCAAAGTCACTGTTTTCAGAGACCAGTGCAGCATCCTTAATTTTATTTTTGCGTGGCCAGCCATTTTTTTTTATGACCACCCGCGCGGAAACCACCTAGAAACAGACGCTTTTCAATGCCTCGCACACGTTCAGACCGGTGCGGCGGCACTTCCAAAAAGCACTTCCGAAAATGCCGGCAGCAATCGCTCGAAGGGGCCTATCCTTTTTTCGCGTCTCAGGTTGAGCTCCCATTTCATTTACGAGCATACAGCAGTGCTTCGTGGCATCAGGCTGTCCCAACGTACTAAATGCGAAGTATTTCTTAGCAAACTTCGGCGACTTTGAGTATATCTATCGATCTAGCAGCCTACGACTTTGTGCTCTCCTGGCCGTTTCGTTAAGAGGATGTATACGAAAATTGGTATGCAAGAGCATGACTGCATGACGAACATAAATAACAGGTCATAACATGAAAATCATGATGTGCATGTCATGAGCGGTATGATTTACGTGCCGCGGTCTTGGTGCTCTCCTGGCCTTCTTGTTAATGGGATGTATGCTAAAATTGGTATGGTCCAAAATAACTGCATTACGAGCATAAATGACAAGTCATAACAAAAAAATCATGACACGCATGTCATAAGCGGCATGATGACGTGCCCTGTAGGGAGCAGATTAAAGTTCTCGTACCATTACTGTTCCAATATAAAGAGGCAATTTATTTTGTAATCCATTTCACACGTGTCTACTGCACTTCAGGATTTCAAGATGTGCAATTCACATGCCAGTAATGGCATCAATGCACACTACTGTTAACGTGTCTGGTCGTGCCTCTATGCACCAGTTAGTACAGCATCCTTACGAATAAAATGCTGCATTTATATGCATTTCATTTACCTTTATTCAAGCCATACTGCTTTAATTTTATACTTTTGAGCTTAGCATCTTATTTCACTAGATCTTCTGTTTGTTACATCCAGGGCTCTGAAAGACAATGAACTTGACAATTCGGCAAGCTTTTTGTGCACTTTGACATTAAGCTGCACATGAAGATAAAACAAAAGCGAAAACCCTAACAGTAACAGTATACACTAGAGCTGTGTGAATAGCAAAATTTTAGTGAGAAGTGAATTCAAATATTTATGTTCAAGTATTAGCTAAATAGAATATTTTTCAAATATTTTTTAATAATACCATATCTAATTATGGAGAAATGTATGGGTAAACATGGGCACGGTGTCATTCTGAAGAACAGTTCAACAGAGAACTGTGCAACAGTTAACTTCACCGCAATACATTGGTGTTAGCTTCGCCGCAGCGCGAGAGTGTTATGCGGCGAAGCGCACTACATGCGGGAATGGGTCACTTGTCACGAGACAGTGTATTTTTTTCCCTTAATTACCATCTGCAAATAGTTCAAATAGTAAAAGTGCGAATCGAATCGAATAGCAAACCCTATTAGAAAATTATTCGAAATTTCGAATATTCACATACCCATAACCCTTCTTTAACTCGCACAACAGACGCTATTAGTCAAGGAGTAGACAGCAATATTTGCTTGCCAATGTGTGACAAGTCCGGTTGGTATACCATGAGTAAACTTGGCCAACCTTCTGTCACACAATTCTTATTTTCAGTTCCATGAACTGAACTAAACCTTTCCATGCATCCACTAGCAATACACTACCGTGGCCTACCCACTGTTAACCTGTCGGCACAAATGACTTGCTCTTTGTGGATTCTCCGGTTAGCAGTATATAAATTTCTATGTTCCACCTTTTTCCATGGATTCCAAAATTTCACAAAAAATAACTACTAAAGAAGTCATGCAGTGCACGTAGCAACACTTTTCTAGCTGTACCATAAAGCCTACAAATGTGACCTGTATGAAAACTTTGCCAAATATTTCAACTATTAATTTTAGTACTTACCTGAACTGACATACTCCGGATTTGTTGAAGAGTAAAGAAGCCCATTGGGAACCTCTGGGTTTCGTCTGCAAGGAGGGCGTTTTGTTCCAAAGTGTCAGTAAGACACGAAGAAAGATCCACAACAAAACAACAGCAAAATGAAGAAAGAGCCCATAAGATACACAAATTCAACATTGAAAGTACACATGCAATTACCAGAGGGCATGCATACAATCACATCTAGAGTCCTAAACAGCACAATTCCTTACTACAGTTGAACTCCCTTTCTGAGACACCCTTTACTCACACGGGTGGCTGCCCCATCTTTCACATTATTTGGACATATTTCGTAACAGACATGCTCCCGAGGACAATTTGTTATAAAGGAATATATCCTTAAACAATTTTGGTCGACAAGTCTTGCTTGTAACTGACGCAGTGCTGTTGGCTGTTAACTGCAGTTAATTCACTGTCAAAGCAAAGGGAAATGATAACCAAGTAACGTGAGAAAGTTGTGGTGGAGAAAACAAAAAATCTGCTCTCAGCGACACAGTCCATCAAGCAAATCACCTACCTAATATTAATGCAAATGGTATAAAAATAAATCGTTTGCAACAAGCCGTAGGCTTCTTTTTGTGGTCAGTTTAGCTGTCCATACTGAAATAGTTTAGTCTGTCCATACTGAAATAAGAGTCAATCAGAAAATCAAAACATGGCATCCTACTTATAAGCGACCCCTCATATAATGGCAGAAAGTACTCCTTCATTCATGTCCCTTATAAAAGGGTTTCAACAGTACACTCAGCAAAAGCATTAGATAATGCAACATTTGTTTTACAGTGACATAGTATGTGGTTAGGGTCTGGGCAAAAGCTTTGTGCGAGTCTGCATCCAAAGTACAGATGTCGGCTGATCCCAAAGGTAGTGTTGTCTGTTCAGTGTAAAGTCAGAATTCCAGATGACAGCATCATTAATGTGGAATGATGCTGTTTGTCACTTGATCATGCGAATATTCTCAACATCGTGTAGCAACGAGAGTACTTGAGGGACAGATGCCAGATTCTTCACTTTATGGGGCATTTAACGCTTTAACATTAATAGGCATACCCTCGCCTGGCCCCACTGAAAAGAATTGATGAACTGGATGAGTTGTTGGAGCAAACGTTTCGACAAGCAAACTTGCGTTCATCAGGTCAGCTTTAACAGAGTTGCTGCCGTGATGTAAACAACTCCATTTTTCAAAACAATGCCTCCAGCGACACTTGCTGCTGAGTGATCTTTTTATCTCTTCAAGTCTCCACATTTCCCTGAACTCTGTCTTGCTTGTCTAAACACTGTGTGATGTCATACAGCTTTTGCTGGTCACCCAATTTTACAGAGTGCAGTGGCTCCTCCAGTATTTTTTTTTCTTTTTTTTTTTTCCACTTCTTGCACAGCTCACAATGACGAGGACCAAGTGAACAAACAAACAGGACATGTCCTTCTTCTGTGTGCCAAACACTAGCAGTTCCCGGAAAGATGGTCATCAGAGATATGATCTCAATTTTCACTGGAGTGTGGAAGTGTACAAAATGATAGTCGGATGAACAGTAAGCAAAGCTCAGCTGAATCTGTCTTTCAAGTCAAAGAGGCACAAGTGCCTCAGTTTGCGCTTAAATTTTCAATGATGCAACATAGTAGCGTTTCATTCAAATGTCTCAATTCAACTCAGATGTAGTATGCCCATAATGATCCTGCCTCCTTTCTTATCTTTTTTTTTTTTCCACATAGAACACTCCCACACAGAACACTTAGCGCAGGTGGCTCTTGGAAAATGTTGTACAATCAGAAGCAGTTGCATATCTGTGCTACAGTGGCTTTTTGATTGCTGAATCTGTCTCAAACGGTTGAGGAAAAGTAGGGTACGACGACGACAGCGAGAGATATGGAAAACAAGAACTGTGCCAAGCAGGGAATTAGCGTAAGCTACTTACTTCTTCTTCTGGTAGATGAAGCACATGACAGCGGCAGCTGCAGCCACGATGGCGACGACCACTAGGCAGATGGCAATTATGGCTCCTTGGGAAATGACTTCTACCAGGAAGCACACGGGAGAAGGGGAAAGAAACAAAACATGGGGAGCAGGGAGCCGGGGGATGGAAGAGAGAAAAAGAAGAAAATGCTTGCATTGAAGAACGCAGAAAAAAAAGTTCACATGGCAAATTAATTTACATAACAGGAAAGGCAAGCAAACAATTACTTGTACAGCAGTAGTAACATATTTAATGTTTCCTGTTTGACATACATCCTTCCCTACAGCACAAGGAAAGCAACCTGAGGAGAGGAGCCACAACCCTTCTCTGTTTCATGTTGCTCACCATGTCCCAAGCACAATAATGCACAGTGATAAGACAAACAAAGAAGTACTCGTATAGTATAGGGTCGCATTTGTGCTGCATTAACGTCATAACATGAACAAAGCATTTTAGCATCACCTACAAACATTAAAGAACATTGTAACGTTCATGAAAGGTTGATAACACGAAACTATAACATTATTAAAGCAGCTTAATCTTAATACACAAGCATGTCAGCTGAAAAGTAGTGACATTCTGCAAGTAGAGATTACAAGTGACGTCATCGGAGAACATCTTTGTGCATATTTCAGACCTCGAGTGATAATGAACTCACGAACCTCTACACGTCATCAGTGGCTTACTAGTTGTTGGCAATGAGGCATGTTATTGTAAGAACCTTTCTTTCACCATTTACCTAATAATTTTTATTTGATTGGTTCTAAGCACCCCCTCCTCTTTTTAAGATTGCAATACTCAAAGTGAGAACGAGGGGAGTTGCTAAGATTTGAAAAATCTAGAATGACTGTACACCACACCTCTGCACATCACAATATTTTGACAAGATGAATACAAAAAAAATCACATTTTATTTTTCAAACAGCAAAAAGAAAAACAAGCGCACACAATGAGCCCACCGCTGCCTGTGTCCGATAGTTGGCCACTCACTCTCACTGCCGCTCGAGCTTGAGCATGTCACACTACTTGAGTCACTGCTCTCGGTATTTCACAGGAGATACCGAGAGACGTGGGCATGGTCTCAGAAATTGGCAGTGAGAGAGCAGGCCCATGTGCTTTTCATCAAAAGAAAAGGGAGGGTTCTTAGATACGCAAGTAAAGTCTCTCTCTTCTTTGAAAATAGGGAGGGTGCTTAGAATCGCAAAAACATGGTATTCCTCTTCTTTTCCACTTTATGGCCCTGTGTACCATCCTGTATTGGCACATTTTAATGCATGGTGATGAAGATTAGTGGCTGTCAGTGAACAGCACAGCCAAACTGCAGTAAAAAGCTCAAACTCACCCGTGCGTTCAGCAATGACGAAGTAAACCGGACGTGTCCAGTTTCCAGGTCCAGCCAGCGATGAAGCCATCACACGGAAGGAGTAGTTGCCCGGGGCAAGACCATGAATAACGCGCCCGCCATGTCTAAAGAATTCACTGTGGGAGACGCAGAACTGGAACGGCTTGAACTGAGGAAAGACAGAAGAAAAAAACATCCACACTCATTCATAATTTTTGCATGTTACAAATATGCACTTTACGATATACCGTATTTACACGATTGTAAGTCGACTCGAATGTAGGTCGACCCCCCTAAAATTGCATCCCTCAAAAAAAAAAAAAAAAGAAAATCAAGCACGGTTCACATCGCGTGCACACTTCACGGTCACTGTCGTATTGCTGGTCATGTCGAAGTACACGGGTGTTTGGTCGGGCATTGCCGATGCGGCCGGCAACTTTTGGCACACAATGGTGTGTCGACGCAGAGAAAAGCCTGCCCTCTTCATAAATTTCAATGCGCAAGCCCTGCTAGCTTTGAAGTGAGCCTTTTCTATCCCTGCCTCAGAAGCACAGACACGGCCTTGTTTTGTTGCGTGATCATATCACAGGTGACCAACAGCGACCGATCGCGTAAATCAGTCACGTATGCCGCAAGCTTCTTCTCCAGCTCCGGAAAGCGTCCAGACTTTGGCCCGCGAAAGCCACGGCGCTTGGAGTCGCATAAGATTTCCTCATGCTGAACCCGCCACTGCCGCACCACACGCTCACTGATCCGAAACTTACGTCCTGCTGTGCAGTTGTTAGTCTCCTCGGCGTGGAGAATAGCGGCCCGTTTTAATGCTGCTGTGAACGAGCGCCGATAGTTCTTGGGGTCCAGGGCACTCATGACAGACGGCACGATTCAGCACAACACAGACGCACGCGGCGACACGGCCGCTTTTAAAATTGTACCAAAGCGAAGCTCTTCCGTCAACTACCAGTACTCCCTATACGTTGGCTCTTCCATCAATGGTTGATGCTCCCACAAGAGCCGTGCGCGCTCGGTAGATTTTAAAGAAGAACAGCTTTTGCATAAAAACGCACAATAACCATGCGCTATGGGTTGAGCGGGAAACTTTATTCGCAATTAAGAGAACACATTCGCTGCGAGATGACTCCATCAAAGCCACCGGCAGCGGCTGCCGCGCGATACCAAAACAAACATGGCGGCAGATGGAAGTGGCCGCTCGCGATTTCTATTTATTCGTGAGTACGTTACTCGCATTCAAGAAGCGTTTTGTTCGTCTCAAATAAACAAAATGAGTACTAGCGAGTCCTTTGATTCAATGCATGGCGCTAACGTATCGCTGTGCATTCACGTTAATGCACTTCCGAACACGACGGTGGGAGGTAAGTATGGTGGCCAAAGGGCACAGATCGGGAACGCCAACTTTCAAAGTCGGCATCACCTTTACTTGCGCCAGAATGTAGGCAATGGTAAATTAATACGCTACGCTTCGGCCGTGACCATGGGAACAAGGGCGCAAAGCTGTCCCCACCTAGCAGCACCCCTAATTTCTCATTTCTCTTGCCGTTACTAGCGGCACACGGTTCGACTTCGATTCTAAGTCGACCCCCCAACATTGGATTGTCAAATTTGAAAAAAAAGGTCGACCTACAATCGTGTAAATACGGTACATCCTGATATGCAAGGCGACCTCTGCAAAGCTTTTACTGTGAGTAATTTCCAAATAATGCACCTGAAATGTCTGTATGGTCTGTGAAACTCTCTTTGGTACAATATAAGCGCCTGCTAAATAGTAGTATTCCATGCCAATCAACATACGCCTCACACATTAAGCAGTTTTAAATGTGAGTGAGGCTGCACATTCACACGAAAGAGCATATCCTTTCGATGAAGGTACCATATTTACATGACTGTAAGTTGGCCTAATTTAATTAAGTATGAAATTTAAATGGGAGGGGTCCACTGGCAATGGAAAGCACTAATGAGAACTCAGGGATGCTACAGCACAAATAACCTTACATTTATTTCTGTATTTAACCTTGGAAAATTATTTTCTTTTTCTTTTAGGAGTGCCACTCCTGATGGAAAACCGCCTGATTATGAACAATGCAACAGTGGTGATTAATTTTGGAATGACCAGATGTTCATGAAAGAGCTTCTCTATTTTGGCTGTTCATATATTTCCCAATGGCTGCTTTCGACTGTTGTACTCGATCATCGTGTTTCATCGCCATGACTGTCCCAGGCCCAAAAGCAGTTTCAACGCCAACTCATAGCACCATACAGTCAAACCTCGTTAATACGTACCCGCTTAATGTGTAACTCCGGTTTAAACGTAGTCGCGAAGATTCCCCCACCCAGTCCCCATTGAACCCCATGTATTGGCTGACCGCTTAAGGGGGGACGCGGGTCTTAGAAAAGTAAAAAATGGCCAAAAAATCGATTTTGAGAAAAACGCATTTTAGGCATGTATGTACTTTTGACCAGCTGGCCTCAAATTATTAAGGCAGATTTCGATCGGGAAATAATCTAAAATGTACTTTCAAGACGCCACGGGAGCCGAAAGTTGCACCAAAAAAGCGAAAATTTGTTCGAATTTCGCGCGCGCGCCGCAGGCGCGGCCGCCGGCCGGCCGCCGCCATCTTGGGCTTGTTTTGAAGCTGTTTTCTTTGTGCACATTTTCCGCCGTTTCAAAATGGCGTCGCTCCGACAGAACGGCCGCTATCCGCGCTTTTCCAAAGGGTGGTTTCGGATCGCTCATTGGCCACAGCGCGCGCGCGCAGGCGAGCCCCTCATCTCGCGCCTCTGATTGGCTCGCGCGTCCGGGGCGGCCATTTTTTTTTCTATGTTTGTTTTGCGATCGCCGCGGTTGCTGCCGCTTCGTCCGTGTCGTCTGCGCTCGTGTTTACGCCACCAACGTGCAGTTTTCTGCCTTTCTGCTGGCATGTCCAAAGACGCACGGCTGACAGGCCACGTTGGCGGCGTCAAGCGTACGAAAAAAACGAACGCGGTGATGGTGCGCACGGCTGAACGCGGACGAGAGCGCGCTGCCGAAACAGTCCGGAGCGGCCCATTCTGCGCTGACCCCCTCGCTGCGGTGCAATCTTATCGTCAGATCATCTGCCAGTGCTTTCACCGGGACCCAAAACAGCATTGATACGGCATATTATTCAGTGGACGGGACCGCCGAGTGCGTGAGAGATGCGGCGAAGTTCGGTGTGTCTGGCATCGCAGTGCGCAACGAAGCGGAAGTTGCTGAGCGATGGTAGTGGGCACCGGCAAGAAAGTGGTGCTGAACTTATCGTTGCGGACGTAGTTGTGATAAAAACGTTCTTTGGCTTGTGCTTTGCCTCGAGTTCGGCGCAATAAGTGACCTTGAAAGCGGCGGGCACGGTATCTGTTCAAAGCCTGCGTGCTTTGTTGTACGCGTGGGACTTACGCGAAAAGGGTTGCTAATCTCCGAAGATCGCTTGTGATAGGGTGCTAAGATAGCTGTAAGATACGATTTTGAAGTCAAAGTTTGCGCAGCGAAGGCCATCGATAGTATTTACAAAGGAACAACGACAGCCGTTTATACATGACCTGACAAAGCAACGCGCAAATTGCCAGGAGACTGAGCTGCGCTGCGGGTAAATTGGTTAGTGCCCTGCAGCTATGGCGAGTTGTAATACTGGCATTAAGAGCTGAAAAATGAGCTCTAGGGCATTAGTGCTACTATGAGCAGGCTTTCAAAACTGCAGAAGACAGCAGTGAACACTGAGTGCAGCCCTTGCTTTGCCTACTGTTGACACTTCCGAGTCATATTATAACACAACAGTTTTGTATTTAATTAATAAATATGCCGTGTGCGTTCTAGACATCAACTTTGTGCACATTTATTTTTTTTTATGACAAGGCCACACTATTATACTATATTTATAGTCATTCAGCTTGCATGGCACTGAAACAGACCTCTGACCAGCCAGATGTATAGTTTCTGATGCTCATTCTGGGCATGGTACCTGGCTTTATTACATGATTTTTCTAATTTTTTATGAATGTACGGTCTTGTATTTAGCACAGTCGTTCTCGTGAAAAATAAAGCTATAAGAACATATAATTGATAGTCCTGTAGCTGCACTTAAGCCAAAGTTACATTTGTCTTAAACTTCAAATGCGTTTTTCTCAGTTTGATGTTTTTGCTGCCCACACTCAGCCTTACGGGGTTTTTTACCAAGTTGTTCTTGAGTGAGAATAACAAAGTTGGTATCATTTTATTCGTACTGAAATGATCTGGGGGGTGATGCTATTTTTATTATCCAAAGGTGATTTTATAAATTACAATTAAGCATAATAATGAGGCAAGAATGTGAAAAATAATTGCAGTAAATGTTCCATCTGTTTTCTTACTTACAGAATGCTTTGAAATGAATAAAAATAGCATCACCCCCTAGAGCAAGTCTTGGGCAATGGGGTCATGCACTTTCTTTTTCAGTTTAACACAATTTAATTGGTAAAGTACCCCGTAAGAATTGACTATTAATTATTTTTGCAAACCTCCATATCTTTTGAACCAGAGCAGATATTAAAAAACTAATTACAGATTTGAAATCAGCATGAGAAACTAGCCAAGACAGTAAAGTTTGGTTTACATTGACCCAAAAATAAAAAAAAAAATTTTTAAGACCCACGTCCCCCCTTAAGCCGTAGTCGCTTGTTGCAATACATACGGTTAGTACGTACCATTTTCTTGTTTTTATATGTTCACATGCAGAAAATCGGCAAAATTTCACTTGCGCAGACGTTCGATTCACGAGCGGCGACGACCGGACTAAAATTGTCAGCGATAGTGACGTCAAAACATGGCCACGTTGACGTATTTTCTCTTCGTACGGCTGTTGCTGATCGAAGCGCACAAAAGTATGGCCTTCGAGATTGGTAACTTGCAGCGATAGTGACGTCAAAACATGGCCACGTTGACGTATTTTCCGTTCGACGGCTGTTGCTTATCAAAGCGCGCAAAAGCATGGCCTTCGAGATCGCCACGTTGACATATTTTTTGTTTGTATGGCCTACGAGATTGGTTTTTGTTAGTCCACAGCGGCTGACGGTAGGGGAATTCGCTGTCACTCCGCCACGTTTCCTTTTTTTTTTCTTTTCTTTCATTCTCCCGTGTCCGCCGGTAGTGTTTTGCGCAGTGGTGTGTTCTTTAACAACGGTCTTTTGCACGGCGTATTTTTTTTTTTGTTTGGTGCGCGTGTTGTGCGATTTAATTCGCACGTGAGGACTGCTATGCCGAAGCATCGCGTTTTGAGTGTTAAGGATAAACTGGAAATCATTCGCACCATTGAAAATGGAGTGAAGAAATCTGCGGTAGCCCGTGAAAAGGACTTGCCTCCGACGACTGTGTGCGGGATATGGAACGCTCGCGAAAAGTTGAGGGGCGGCACAGGCAGCAATCTGAAGAGGTGCCGCAACAGAGACTCTGCGTTTCCCGAGGTGGAAAAGGCCCTGCTTCTTTGGTTAAAGAAGGCGCGGAGCATGAACCTGCCTGTCACTGGACCACTTCTTACTGAGAAAGCGCTAACTTTCGCAGCTCAACTGAACTGCACAGGTTTTGATGCCGTCGCAAAACTTGTGCAATTCAGTTGAGTTGAGATGCCGTCGTCGCGGCGAGGCCACCACGGTGGCAAGTGAAAAGATTTTTTTGCTGCCTGCCCTTGAATAAAGCTTGCGTGCCTGTGTGTGCGTGAGTGTGTTTATGGGGTTCGTGACGTTCATTTTTGGCTGGTTAGTAGCCGCTAAATCGGCACTGACGGTTAATTCGTACATCGCTTAGTGCGTACCCAAACGTCATTCCCGGCCAACTACGTATTAACGAGGTTTGACTGTATAAGGGGGCTTATTTTCCTCATGCTGAGAAAGGTAACGACTCTACGGCGGGAGGCATGCTTGAAGTCTATAAATGGACGGTAGGCAGTGGTGACTGCAGCATGACAACAAGTTTTCGCATGTGATGCTTTAGAACGTTTTCTGCCGGGACAAAGCCGTGATGCTTTTCGAAGCTTGTGGCACACGTGACCGAACTACGTGATCAGCCTTTACTAGTGACATGTGAAATGAAAGTGTGCCAAACCTTTTCCTGGTTGACCATTTTGTACTCGACTTGGTAAGACATGATAAAACCATTGGGGTCTGGTGGTGGTGCCCACTTGACAAAAAGGCCACCGGCGCCCCCATCCGAGGAGGTGGTATTCTCATACTGGACCACCACAGAGGAGCTGTCGATATCATCTGCGTTGGCTGTAACGTGCAAACAAGAAAACAATGTTCAAGCTCACCAAGCCTTTCCTCCCGTAGTTCACACCCAACCCCATCTAATTATTGTGTTAACGAAATGCTATATGGATATCTCTCAACAGCATTGCTGAATTTGTAGCAAGAAGTGTATGCAAAGGTAATTGACATAGCTACCTGGAAACATGGCACCCTGATTAACAGTTGGGCCCCATTCAGATGCCATGTAGTGAAACTATGGAGGACAAGCATATCCAGACGATAAAACAAAAACCTTTTATGTGCGAGCTCAGCCATGAAGAGTACAATGTTCATAAACATATGCAAGGAAAGGGTGACAAATGCAGTGTATAGTCATGTAATGGCATCAGGTGTTTCCTGAGATTTGAAATGAAAATAGGTAATGCGGGCATTACACTGAAAACAGGACCCAACCAACTTCTTTCTAAATTATTTCGGTGGCACCACAGTACTCACTTGTACTGGGAACCACCAGCCGTAATAAGCAGTGACACCCATGATAGCTGTGACACCAGAACCTCGGAGACAGCATAAAATCTCATAGGCTCTGCCTTTGCTACCTGCTCGTACTGAAAGCTAGGTGTGACTGTCTTGTTTTGCCAAATATTGACAAAGAAAAAGAAAGTTTCAGAATTATTTACCCCGAAGTACATGGCACTGCCAATCTTATGAGAGAGAAGTGTGCAGTTTATACATGGATCTATTTTAAATTTATGTGCTTGACGCACTTATTAACACAAGTGCTGTTAAACCTTAGTTAATGACCTTCAAAATAATGAAATTCTCTATATAATGAAGTGCTTGATTTTTACAACATAAGCACCATAGAACACTTGGCACTTTTTACCTTCACACAACAAAGCGTTTTTATCAGTGAGTTCAACGTAAATTACACAATGAATTTTTACTGCAGCTGCACAAGAAGACCGAGCTGACAATTTGAAACTTTTGAAGGTGCAGCGGTAAAACAGGCGAGTTGCACGTGGCTTTGTTGGACACATTTTTCACACTGCGCCTGCCGACATGGAGCAGGTGGTCAAAGGGCAAGAGGGAGCACAAATGCTTGCTTTGTCACCACCAGTGCGGGGGGGAGATGGAGGGCATGCACGCAAACGGCCATGCTGACTTCACGCATTGTATTGTACGACTTGCGCACTCCACTAGCGGCATGGTTCCGTATTGCGTGTCATGCATCAGCAGATGATTTGGTGCCTTCTTAACGCCAAGTGGCAAGCAATGAGCGTGTGTAACCGTAGAAGTGCTAGAAAAGGCAGAGGGACCTCACTTATCTTTAAAGAGACCGCAATCACACGTGTCTTACCAATAAGGCTTGTAACATGCAAGTGATCACAGTTGGAGAGAAAAAAATGAAGATGTTGCTGCTTATTTCCGGACAACCCATGGCTCATTTTTGATGACTCATGACAAGAAAGAGGGTTGCTTAGGCATTCTGAAGAACATGACACATTCCCAGTGACAGTTTATTGCAAATCGTGTTTCTTAGCTTCTTGTGGTTACCTGCTGCACAGCTACCTATTCCTCAAAATTATGCAGGTGCTCTGCGATACCTGTCAACCAATGCACACTGGCGACTGAAATTTGCAAAGGTGTACCGAGTGTTGCTAAACTCTTTGTAAATACTTGCACAATGTTGCAAAAGAGGAAATGCAGCCACCATGAACTGATGTCGCATGCTCAGAATACTAAGTTGACAGCTAGCGGTTTGGTGAATGTGACATCGGCGACGCCCCTTCTGTCCGAGAAACACCCGAATTTTTTATAGTGAGCCCCCATGACAAAATGGGTGTGATGGCCTTGCTTATCACTTTCTGTTAGGTGTGCATGAATATTCAAATTTTCAAACAATTTTCGAATGCTCTTCAATTCAATTTACACTCAACGTTTCATATTAAATAATGCTCTTGTACTGTGAGGAAGCTTGCATTTGGGTACTGTGCCAAATTTAACACTCACGTATTGCAACGAAGCCAACACTCATCTACTGTGGCAAAGCTCACACTCGTGCACTGAGGTAAGGTTAACAGTTGCATACTATAGTGAAGCTAAGACACTAACATTCATGAACTGCAGCAAATCTAACACTTTCATATGACGGCAAAGTTAGCTCATGCATGTGCGCAGTTCTGTGTTGGCCTGTTCTTTAGGACAGTGCCCTGACAAGTGACAGTAATAGCGATATGTCCCTCAACTCTCTTCTTTCCCTCTTTCATTCCCCTTTCCCCTTCCCAAGTACAGGGCAGCCAACCGGAGATGTCATCTGGTTAACCTCCCTGTCTTTCCTTTCCCTTTCTCTCTCTCTCTCTCTGTTCTTTAGGACATGGCCGTTCTTTTTCTAGGGGCTACACTGTTGAAGTATACTGGTTCTGTAATAAGTTTGTTCTTTCTTCCCATGTTTAGCAGCACATTTCTTCGTAATTTGATATGGTGTTATTTAAGAAATATTCAAACATTATTAGAAAAACAGTCTATTCAATTTACAAACAAACATTAATACATATTTGAAATCCCCTCACGCTCAAAATTTTGCTACTCACACAGCTCTACTTATTATTACAGTGTGTTGTGCCTGAATTCCTTTAATCTTTACGTGTGAGTATGAGTACAGCCACTGTGACTGGAGCCGTTGCGGAGCGCTATCAAGTTGTCACCGCCCGATACTTGGTTCAATTTGTAAACATTAAAAGCCCGTATTTTGACTTTGCTGACGCTTAACTGTATGGACGATATGACACTGATAACAATCATATTGAAAAAGGCTGTCTATTTGCAGCTGCTCTCATAATCACTGTAAATTTAAATTTGTGTATCCTATGCAGGGATAGCAAATCTTCCGTGCACAACTTACAAAGTTCCTTCTACCTCTCACCATAAGGCACTGCCTCATCACCTGCACTACAGTATTTGGCAAGTCAAAATTGTTACAGCAACACCCCGCTATTACATTCCAGCATTTTTGCAGCTGTTCCATCTTCGTTGACCAGTCCCTGTCTCTGATAGGACGCAATTTTTCGGGAGGCCCACTGTCATGTTGCAACAGTGGCACCTCTCCCATATGATACATCATGAAGTGCACTCTGAGCCAGCTGAGATGCCATGAAAGGGAGCAGCCATGTTTTTTTCATGCAGCTTGATCTGGTTACACGATTAGTGCAGATAACACCCATGACATCTTTCCAGTCCTGGCAAGCAAATGCACTGCCTTCGAGATCTGTACTTCCTATCCAAACATGGCACCTACAATGTATTTTAACCCTGAAATTAACTTTGGCACACACAGCTAAAAAAGTTGGTCCTAATTTATTACAACACTGGCGTAGACTCATCATCACCATGATTGTCGGAAGTGTGTCCATGCTTCCCATAGTTATCTCACACTTCCTTTGCATTTCTTGTGTAAGTTGTGCTTTTACTCATTACACTGGTCAGGCCTGTAGGCAGGAATCTTTTTCGGAAGGGGCCCACTTGCCAAAGGCCTTGACAATTTGAGAAAAACATCTATTTTCATTATTTACTTTCATTAAAAAACAGAGTATGCATAATAATCGACTTCTTAAATGCAACCTTATTAAAAGGCTTAAATTTTATGTTATTAGAACTACTCTATGTTACCAACACTACCCCTCAACCATAATTTTAGGAGGGGCCCGGGCCCCTAAGACACCCCATGCCCTGGCTACGGGCGTGGCAGTAATCCTGTAAGTGTATTGTGTAGACTTCGTATTAACTCAAACTGTTGCTATCAAATACAGTGATAGTTTCTGTGGAATGACACTGTTCTCATCTCCACAGTTTCATCATTTAACGAAATTGTGGCTCAGTGCACACCAGTGATGAAGTTTAGGAGGAGGCGAATCATGGGCCATGTTATCAAACAATCCTTTTCAGGGATACGTTCACTTCTGCAAGGAATTCAGCCACTCAACGGGCCATGGCAGTCTGGGTTTGGCACTGTACCACTCATGCCGAGACAGTTGACCAGGAATATTAATTGCTAGCAGACACCAATACAACTGGCAATAACCCTGCAAAAATATTGCAAGCATGGTTTCCTGCCAGTCATGGGAGCCAACATCCTCACAGGCCATAGCAGCTCATAGGTGCTCGAAAAATGTCTTGCACTGACCGGGTGTAAGTAAATGCACTAAGCGACACTGCACTATTTTTCCAGGTGCAAGCACTGAAATAGAATTCTGTTCAGTCATGACTACTCTAACTTTTTAAAATATTTCTAGTTTGTCAGCTCTCGTGTTTTCTGTCAATATGTGTCTATGGTCCAATGAAAAAAAAAGATATCGGAAAGATTCTATACTACACTGCAGTATTGCAATCATTACACAATGGCCTAGCATTAAGCAGTGATTAAAAATCAGCTACTCCATACACATACTCCAAAGCAAGAAGAATATCTCTCTCTATCTGGTGCCAGTACTCCTACATCTAACATGACGAATATGTGATGACGCTTACCCAGAGGAAGTGTGCGGATCCGTGTCAGGGACTCAACACTGCAGCACATTGGCTCATTCTCAAACTTCGCATCGGTCTCACAGTCGTAAAGAGACTGTTTGGCTCGGTTCAGCAACTTCTTGTGACACGCAAGGACCTGCACAAGAACAAAGAAAAGTGGCAAAGATGACAGACAGCCACACATGTACCTTCTGCATTCGCAAAGGCCACCCTCAGAGTACAGTCAACATCAATCCAAAATAGTCTGGCACATCTAAAAGCGGTCCTCTGTGGCACAGCAATGAATTCTCATAACAGCTATTTATATAACTTAAATTACATGCTATAACAGATGCTAAACTGGAGGATATGGATTAAGCCCTACAGCAAGAAGTTCTTTAATATGCACTTCAGTCATATACACGTGTTGTTTTTCTTGCATACCCACTGGAGTGACACTGGAGTAGTAGGAAATCAAATACACTGGTGACTGCAGAATATATTAAAAAAAATGTTCATCATAGCTTCAAAGAACTTATGGGAAACCTGAATGAATATTTTGTGCATGTCAACATTTTTTTTTCTATTTCCCCGAGATGTATCAACAAGAGCAAGGTTGATATGTGTACCCACATTTGGCAATGACCAGCAAAAGGTCGCAAGCTCCCCAGTGTCCATTAAATTTAACTGTGACGTCACTTCTACATGCCGTTACATCTCTTTTTGTGTTAAGGTTGCATGCTCTGTAGAGATTCTCACAATAACCCAAAGGGAAATGTGGCACTACCATCTATGCTAGGTACTGTGCCGAGATGGTAATTATGGCATGTGTCTGGGGGCTTGTGTTGGCCGACGTCGAACAGGGCTTCGGCTGATATTTGGATACAGCTGCATAACAAAACTCCTCTAAAACAAGGCCTTTGTAGATGGATGTCAGACACCCCTACTACACCTTACAATAAAATATTACTCGCCCACAGGGCATAATGAAACAATGAAAAGAGGAAATGGACACAGAGAGAGAGCTCACATTGTCGTCTGTCACCTGACTTTAGTGGCCAGAAGCTGCTTTTTACGTTTCATAAAACAGAACATACAAGCAGAAGTTTTCGAATATAAAAGCTTCATTCTGTTCAATGTCAAGAAAGAAATAGCTCATTAAGGGCTCTTTCAGCACAAAATTAATCATTCTGACATATAGAACGCATCCAAACCATACACATCTTCGAGGTGCCTGAGCTTTTCTTGAATGATGGCAATCCGAATCTGACATATCCCAGCACTCCCATGCGTACAACAGCGTTTCGGAGCCAGTTTTCCTTCTAGACAATGGTAAGATACTTTATGGCGTGCCTGAAGGCGATGGCGATGCAAGCCACATTCCTTTGGTCAGCAGCATCGGTTGGAAACAAATACACTCTTTGAAACATCTAAGCTCCATCAAATGCGCTACCACTATGTGAATACGGTTATCGTCCGTGTTTTCTTCATACCACATATAGTCACATACAGGGCAATAGAGAAAGCAAGGCAAACGGCACTTGCTAATACATGCTGAAGCACAAAGAAGACTTCAGAAACTTGCTAGGTCCCACTCACTCGTATTGAGTACTCTGTGAAATGATGCAGTCCTTCTTGCAGCATCTGTGTCTGATTCAACACCCAGGCACAAAAGTGATGCTCTGCAGAGGATGCATTGCCATTTGATGAACTGCACACATCAAAGACATCGAGCATTTCCTTGATAGAGGAGCCTCCATTTTCTCCGCCACTTGTCGAAGCAGGTGAGCTCAAGGGAGTTGGAGGGAGCGCGGAGGAGGGCAGGGACAGCGGCGCCGGGGATGTGGTGAGTCCAGCAGTGGTTGCACTCTCTCCCTCCAGGTCGTTGTCACGCCCTGCCTCACTTCCTCCTTGCAGGTACGAGCGCTTCTGCCGTTCCCCTGTGCTGGTCTGTTCAGACTCGTTCTTTGGCCTGAGAAAAAGAAGAAAAAAAGACACTTGGGGCTCTTCAAGTGCTGGTCTGTTCAGGCTCGTTCTTTGGCCTTAGAAAAAGAAGACAAAAGACACGTGACGCTCCTCGCAGAGTTAAAGGGGCCCTCACATGAGCAAACTACAGCCTAACCTGAGCCTGATATGTGATGACACACCAAGCTTGTTGATGTAATTATTAAGTGAATATTTTGTTCAACATGTGAGGCCAACAAAACAATGAATTTGACCTTACGAAAAAAACTACAACCTTTCCTGTTGCCTCATATTGAATGCTTCTATCTGGGGGCTGTATTTTAGTTAGGCATTTTAAAAGTGCTTCCTTTATGTGGTTTGTGCCTTTTGGTGAAAGTACTCCACTTAACTTCTCTGAACTCGTGACCTTTGTCTGTCCTAGATTTGTAGTCCATTCCCTGTTTGCTAAAAGCATACAAAGCTGAAATAAGACATTGGTGTTGCAGCAATTGCGTATTACATACATGAATGCCATAAATTTAGGAATGTGTGTACCTTCTCAGAAAGACAACATTGTGTATGGCATCCTCAAAGCTTGTCCGCTCCTCAACTTCTTCTTCATTGACCTCACGGTCCCTTGCATTTGGGCATGGTGGACAGGTGTCATTTGATGGCGGCTTGACAGGTGAACTGTCAACTGGCTTCACTATCGGCTTCTCTGCAGGCTCTGATGACGTAGGGGCTGGTGGATCTTTAGCATCGGGCTTGCTCCGAATTCCCAGTGCAGCTGTCGTCAAAAGAAAACACAGAAACTAAATTCAAAATGTGGGAGCTAATACTGAAAAGCAAGAGTAATGCCACCAGAGGCTATGGTTAGAAGGGCTTGTTTCTGCCTATTTGGAATCCTTCCACTGGCACCCAAAGCACAGTGCACAACTCTGTTTCTCATTCTGTCCTCAGTTGTATGGCTGCCACAGCCAGGAATCGAACACGTAGCCTCGACACCAGCACTTAGCTACCACGGCAAGTAAAAGGGACACATTGTCGCTCACAGCGATGATCTACATCCTGCAAAACAAATTACTAAAACCCAGCCTGAGCGAACACATTTGTACTAAATTATTTATTTGCTTATACGAGTAGATGATGCGGCCTTCCTAGTAAATGCTTTTGAGAATCCAGTCCACTCAGTCACCATAATGGACTTCTCTTGTGATGATCGAGAACACTTTTAATGCGAGACCAAAATCAGGTACCAGCTGTGCGAGTGAAATGCAAACAGGCTTTCACTGCAGTGCTTTGCATTACAGGCTATTTGCTGCCTGTCACATGGAATTAATGGTCCACAGGCCCTGCAAACCATTCTTTTTCGCTCAATGCAGAAATTTGTCTAAGGAGTGATTTCAAAGCAGTAAACCAGCGACAATGCTTTAATGTACATTTTCTTTTTCAATCCGTGGCATATTTACAAACACACATACATGAAACAGGACATCTGTGGTACATCAAACAGGACAGCTGCGGCAGCAAATGTGCACTACTCACGGTCGATGCAGTAGTCTCGGCTCTCGCCCAAGTACTGGTGTTGAGGAGCACTGGGCTGGGCTATGCCCATTACCCGGTAGTACCGTACGTCCCCGTTGGGGTGCTTTGGTGGTGCCCAACTGATGACCAGTTTTGAGTCTTTCGCTGGATGCGCTTTCAAGTTCTGAGGCTGGCTTGGTGCTGAAAACAGGTACAAGATTTGGCAAGGGTGCTCATGTGGCTGAAAAATCCAACAACAAACACTTAAAAAAAAAAAAAAGCAGGGAAAATTAACGATAATTATGAAGGTGCAAATAGCCTTTATTCACATTTTTAAAAATAAAGATGTGCTTGATGACATATATTTGTTGTACAAAGGATATTAGGTGGTGCTAGGGGTGTACTAATATTAGACATTTCAAATACGAATCAAATATTTTCCTTATTCAACATATATTCAATTAAAAAGATGCATGCTTGAATATTTGAGCCAATAATGAATACAGTAAAAGCTCATTAATTTGGATTTCATGGGATCAGAAAAAATGCCCTAAATTAACCAAATTATCGAGATCACCAGGAAAACAATAAACAAACGTATGCTACATTGGTGCATTTTCATTTTATGAACGAATAAGCAAATCCTGTTCCTAATTTGGATAAAAGAGCTGCGTAAAAGATAGCATTCTTGTCAGCTACCAGCTTCCACCTCACAGCAATTGCGGCAAGAGAACCCCGTCACTGAATTCAATCGAAAAGTGCCAATCACCCCCCCTCTCCCACTTTGTTTTGCTTCCGCTGCTACTAACACCACTATTCACTCATCGGCAAACATATTGTTCATTCGTAGCGATTGAAGCAGGCTAGTTTGATGGCAGCATGCGGACCGTGGCGCAGAATTACTCTTCATCGTCAACAGCTTCCGCCATGTTTAATTTGCGACATCACGCGCATTGCATCGGGTCAAAATGAAACTACTGTTGTGGACGAAACCGTGGTCGGTAACACGCAGTGTTCCCGCAGCTCGAGAAATGCATTAGGCATTCATGCAGAGTCAAACTGAAACAAGAGTGCCGAATCCGTGGTATACATGAATGCATGCAGGCGGCCTGAGTACACAGTTAACTGAACGTTGCATCTGCTGCTGATGAACCACGTCTAAACTTCGGATACTAGCGACACAATTGTGAATAGCTTCCACGCAGCTCTGAAAGCACACGTGACCTTCGCGCTGAGTCAAAACTACTGCCTGCCACAGTAGTTTGCGGCGATTTCGGCTCGGTGCACCTCCATGAGCATTCAAATTAACCAAGATGAGGCCGAATAAAGCCGAATATAGCCAAATTACCAAGTATTTGGTGCCACTGAATAATGCATATTGTTGCCGTGACCCGTGACAAATCCGAATTATCCGCTTCTCTGAATTAACAAGTCAAATTAATGAGCTTTTACTATAAGTGCTACAAATTTTCGTTTACTGTACAACTTACTTAATACATTCAGTTTTAGACTTCCCACTGTTACCATCCTGTTGCGATGAACCCCCTTCTAATAGAGATTTACTGACTGCTTATGCAGCAGTGGCATCGCCCTAGGTGTGTCTGTCCTGCATAAGGCTATCAATTTTTGCATGGTTCCCAGTGTGCCTCTAAACTCACGCTGCGGCTGACATCACTGTACAGCAGTCTTTCACTGGTCAACCAATAATGCCGATATTTAGCGTGAACGCAGCCGTGAAAGCACGAACAGACCATCACAGACCAGCAACTCATCACAATGACTATATTCACCCATCTGACCGGCATCGATTGTAAAACAGCGCTTTCGTAAGCACAATGCACAATCCAAGCGTGCCTCTGTTTCAGGCCAGTGTGGGAATGTGAGGTGCAATTCACTTGATCAAATGGAAGCAGCATGCCGTTGCCATGCTGATCCAACTCAACATTCGCCGCACTCCTGTAGTCAGAAGAGGAGCCGATATGAAGGACACTCCGACGGCAAGGAAGCGCATACGGTACAACAAGCCCCTCCATGGTGATGACGGCATGAGCAGTCAGCGCACTGCAAGCAAGTAGGCCGGAAACGCCCGCTCCACACATTATCAATTACACTTTGATATGAAACCACAAGCGGCGCTGGTTTCTCGCACCGTAGCAGGTCGCTGTACAGACGTGCGCGACACGCGCATTGGAGGAGCCGTTCGATGAAAGAGCAGAGATTTCTTCCATGCCATGGAAAAATAAAGGAAAGGCCTTGTTGTGGGTGTTTTGCTGTCACCTTGCTGGCACAACGAGGTCATGGACAACTTCTTATCACCATCGGCAACGCGCCACTGGGCCACCATACGTGCCATAGGTGAGGATTAGAGTTACACCCCAAAAATGGGAAATCCCCACCTACAGTGCTCTACCTCACCTGAGAAGGAAGGCAGAATCGCTCTCATCGCTAATCCCAGCTCTTCCTGTCACTCCACTGACTATACCTCCTGTGCGAGCTTTGCGCCATTCTCACATGCTATCGTGCACACGCCCGTTGCAGTGCTCCCACGCGACAACATGCCGCTGCTGCTTTGTTACAGAAGACGAACCACGCCAACTGTGCCGCTGTACTAAGTTGCAACTCGGCTCTGACAGACTCCTCGCTTGAGCGTGTTTACTGAGAAGGGCCTCGATAAAGATGATGAGCCACCAACCAATATGGAAAAGAAAGCCGAAAAAATGCAGCTCTTTCGCAAAAAAGACGGCTCCACTAACGTGAAACCTGGGAAGGTGCGAAGTATGCGGTGATGTGTCAGTGTTTCCCATAGGAAAAATCAGTCGCTGCTAATGGGCCTGCTTTACCGTGGCCACGACGACGACGTTAGACGCTGACAGCCCGGGCGCATTACCAGAAACTCGCTAGAATCACTTCTGACATAACCCTACAGATACATTGTCTGGGTGCACTGCCTCCAAGATCGGCCCACACATGCGCACACTGTTTGACTGCACTGCCTCCAGGATGGGCCCACACAATTGTAGCAACAGAATTTAAGAAATTTCTGTTATTAATACAGTTAAATCCTGCTTATATGTTTACATTAAATTGGTTTAATTCATGTTAATCAGAGTTTTTATTCATCATGCAGTTTTTATTCAATTAACCACTTGTTTGACAACTTGCTTTACTGCGACGACAGTAGAGATACGCCAACAAGCCCAGCCCCTAAGGTGCTCTGCACCCAAGAAAATTAGCGAAGCTTGCACTAGTGACAAAAGGCTAGCGAAGCAGATGGGCACTTGGCTGGTCCAGGTTTGTTTCAGGCACACCCGCATTTTGCCGTGGTCCGAGGTACTGCATGTTACAACTTCGGAAAGCCAACCTGAGACGTGCACTGTTGACGAGCTTCAAATGGGCACATTTTGTATTTCGAACTATTTTGCCAAGTTACTGCCGTATTTACTCACGTAGTGAATGCACTCGCATGATAAACACACCCCAAACTTTAGTAGTCAAATTCCTGGATTTTTTCTTTTTCTCCCGCATAACAAACGCACCCCCAACTTTCAACTCCTGCAGTCCCGCGAAGTGCCGTGCTGTGGCTTTCCCATTTCACTCGATCCACGGTGTCCGTGAGCCGTTCAGCGTGGCCATTCCTAACTCCCGCTTCCCAACAAAGCTGCCGCACGTTGCTCAGCGTAGCGGTAAGACCATTTACTCACAATGCAGCATTCCTCCGTACTATCGCAGTTCCCTCCCGCTCGCCGTGGCATGCCGCCATGTGTGCTGCACAGGCTAGCACAGCCAAGCCTAAGCATTGTCGGGGTGTGGTCTCCGAGAACGCATCGTGGCAATCTCGGGAAGTCGTGCTTAACGTACTCGACTGATAAGTTCTACACCGATATAAGGGAGAAACATGATGACGAGTCGTTTTGCGTGCAGTTACAGGAAACATCTATGTTCCCATTAAGGCCACTTGTGAACGCTGCCGAACGCTGATGCGGCTGGGCGTCTCAGAGACTTCATCGGCGACTTAGCGACCTTGGTTGGCTGCAAGCCGGGATGGCAAGGTCATTGACCTTTGCAGCGTGCGCATCGTGGCGTCGTCATTACGGGCGGGACCCGTGGCGACATAGAAACTATAAAAACTCTATGCGCGATGAAGACCACCGCGTGCCCGTTCCGTTTTTTTTCGCTGCTCACCATTTGACAGCGTCGCCAATCATGCATTAAACGGAAGCAAAACGCCATTACAATGGGACAAAACACAGCCACCATAAGGCTGTCGCAGCAGGCAGCGAGTCACGCGGTACCGACACCATATAGCTGTTTTTTCTTTTACATTTCTAAAATAAAATTTCATTGCAAGCATCGCTTTAAGCATTACCGCGGATCGCAACGTTGTCTTTCTCGCGCATTAAAATTTTTTGTTGAACCCGAAAAAGTTTTCATAAAATTTACCCCACATATCAAATGCGCCACCCAACTTTCCTTCTGTTTTTCAGGAAAAAAAGAGCGTTCATTATGCGAGTAAATACGATGTATCCCAGAGCTAACTACATACCCTTCAAGTTCGATATTTCCGGAATCAACTGTATATGCCAAAATCTCAAATAAAAGCAACCTTAAAGAAACTGTCACAAGGCACCCGAGCAGGGATTCGAACCCATGATTCCTCAGTCCCTGGGCGAGCGCCTCAGACAGCTAGGCCACCGAAGGGCCTTACCAAGAGCGCGTGTGGCACGCATCTTATATAGCATACCACTGGGAACCGCCAACGTGGTAGTGCTCTCTAAACTACCTTCTGCTACAAAGGCTCATTTAGACTTCCACCACGAGAAGGCGCAGAGTTCTCGCCGCCTACCTCTCAAGCAGCACGTCCTCCTCTAGATGAAGCCCACAGTCACGCGAGTCAGCGATGGCGTCTTTTTGAGCTGGCAGCGCACACTGATCCTTGCACTATGCATGTCGCTTTTCGTCAAGCTTTGCCAAATTTTAGTTGCACTGAAGGAAACACGTGCTCGCATGCGAGGTCCACAAGCACGCACAATGTGAAGCTGCGACTGAGGCATGCTACAAGTCAGCACCGGACAGAATACAGCAGTTGGGGAGGACAAAGCAAATCAGCTCTAAAAAACTTACATTACTCTGCATAGTACTCCAGTGTGTTGCCATTGCAATAACTGTTTTGTCAGAATGGCAAAACTGCACTTTCTTTTTAAATATAGCAAACTGACATTATGACTGCGAACTCTACTTACATGCAGGAAGGGTCTTGAAGTAGAAAATGTCACTCTGTGCTCCTTGTGTCGAGGTTGTTGTGAACAGCGTGTAGGCCTTGACATAGACAGCGTACTGCTGTGAATGGCTTTAGGTGTGCAATGATCTGGACATCAACACCTACGTCTGCATCAACCATCTTCCACCTGAAGTAGAGAGAGCAGAAACTGTTAAAAGCTTCAAAACAAAAATTGGAACCAGGCACACATCCAAACAAACACATCTTTGGCCTCAGAAGTAACATGTCCTATTTAAAGACGGTTATTGGCTATTTATGCTTGGCATATGACATTGGCTATTCATGACTATTCCTGTCAGCCTGTCACTTCCCAGCAGCAATGAATACTCTTGCTAATTCAAACATGAGGAGACTCCAAAGCAGAAGTATAGCTCAGGTAAACAAACTAGTGAAAACAGAGATGGCCAGTTATTGCATGCACTGTTGCCACCTCAATGTTCTTTTCCTTTCTTTCTCCTAGTGGTTTTTAGCACTTTCATAGGTACTTACAGACAATAAGCTTTATTTCTGCCTATTAAAAAATACATAAGCATGAATATTCACCTAGAAGGAATCAAAGCAGCCTATATATTTGGTAAAGTTAAGCGAGAAGTATGGATCAACAACTGAATGATGTAGTCTGAATTAAGCAGCTTTTAAATACATTGGAAACATAGCAGGCCAACCAGGAATATGAAATTTGTTTGAATTAACTGAAAGTTTAAACTATCAGAGTTTGAATTATCAAGAACCCCCTGCATACTCCCGTTTCATACATCAGGTGCAACGCTGCGAAAGCTCATGCTCGTGTTTACGTTGTGTACTTCCACGACCAAGAAGCAGTGTGTTGCTTGCGGTGAGCAATAAAGAATAAGTGCCCCGCTGGCAGCCTTATATCGCAATACATTTCTCATCAGCTTGATAAAACACACTCTGATTTCTGGGTAAACAATCGAAATATGCGAGTTTATATTTTATGTTTCTCGCAGTGATACACCTCTCCTTTTCTTTTTCTTTATGGACTACTTGCATAGCCTTCACAGCAGTGCACCTGATGTATGAACCAGAGTATAGTAGCACTCCAGAGACCAGCCATCGCAGTGTCTCGAAGACAGCTGTTCAATCTCAGAACATACAGTAGACTCATTTAGGGCTTGTCTTAAGGGTTTGTCGTAAAGTGTTTGGATTCTACACACTTCTTTTAAAAACAGATCTTCTTGCATGTTGAGGTGTGCTGCAATAAGGTTACACAGTAAAACCTCGTTAACTTGAATTTCACAGGACTGAAAAAAAAAAAAAAATGTCCGAATTAATCGTATGTCCGAATGATTTAGAGTATCAACAAAACAATACAGAAATGTCCACAACATCCGTGTAGTTTTATTTGCTGAATAAGAACACTAATTCTGTTCTTACTCTGCATAAAAGCAGTGTAAAAGTGGCCATTCACACCACCTGGCGACTTCCTTCAGAACAGGACTGCAGTCAGTGCATGACCTCCATGCGCCTCCAACTCCTTTGGAGCCACCAACCACCACCACACTATGTGCGAATGACGACAATCTTTTTCGCCACCTGGCTGTCAATAAATCCTTTGTCCATAAAGTTCTTGAGAGTCTGATGTCAGCATGTGGAATGCAGCAGAACCACTCATCTACAACAGCTTCTCCCATGTTGAGTTTTGAGGCATTGCACGTGCACTGCACTTGGCCGAAATGAAACTACTGAGTATGGCTCCCGCTGCAGACGATTAAACTGTGGTGGCTGTTGTCGTCGGAGATGCAATCACAGGACAGCATCTACACAGCTCGGAAGACATGTACAGTGACTGAATACAAAACTACTGATTGCCGAATCCACTGCGGTTGCAACCATGACCTCTGGCAATGTCATCGTAAGACATCTGTGCACTTCTGAAGGCACGCGGGCTTTGTACTTGCACGGAGTCAAAACAAAACTACTTGCTATATGTGGCATCTGCTGCGGACATAACAATAGTTGCTAGCAATGCAATCATACAGAGCCACTGCATGAAAGCTAGTTACAATGAGCAGAATGATGCTCGTAGACAGCTTCCCTGCAGTTCCACAGTGGCGATGTGACAGCTGCGCACGTTATCACACAGTTCGTGTGCGCCCAAAAACGACAGCAACAACTGTGAATAAGCCCTCCGTCACAAACAACGCAATGGCTACTACGCCTTTTAGAAAGCACATATGACACAAGCAGCGCGGTGTCACACACGGCAGTACAGGCAGTACACATGTACACGCAAGCAGTCATTAAGCATTTTGGTGTCAGCTTTCCTTTCATTGCCACGCGGTTCGTTCCGATGGTGATGGCGATTCATACTGCACCACGTTATTTCGGTGGGACGCTAACGTGACTTTTGCTTTTTCACAAGGCACATTTTCGGTGCTTCTGCTTGATGCACTCTGAGAATCGTCCGAATTAAACAGCGTACAGCCCAATATAACCAAATTAACAAGAGTTCGTTGCCACTGGACAATGCATATGCTTGCCTGGGACCTGAGAACAAGTATGGATTATCCAATTTTCCAAATTAGCAAAGGTCAAATTAACGAGAATCTTGATATACTGTACTTATCACATAACACATCTGTTCTAAAGTGTAAATGTGACTGCAATATAAAAATTTCAAGCAGCTTTTTGTTTTTAACCTTCTGAGACATTATCACCATCCTCAGCACACCACACAAACACACACACAACTAATAAAGGGAGGCCAGCAGCCATACTTACACATCTCCTTTGCAAGCATCCCGACCATCATAGAGCGTCACATTTTGGAACGGGCTGAAAAAGAAGGTACAAAAGACAATGCGTGAACAAAACTCACAGGCAGCGAAAATTCTTTAATCAAAAACAAGCGCTAGATGTTAAGCTCACAATATCACACAGGCTTAAAGCAATAAACAGCGGTATAACAAATCATGTTGCTGGAACAAACGTTTATCTCAACATTTGTTCCAGATTTGTCTTTGTCAGCAATGATGAAGAAACATTCCCTTTCAGAACACTGGCTCTAGAAGCATTGGTCATTCTACCACAATTGACAAACAAAAGGAATGTAAAACTTACGCCTCGCGATAGTACACCACGTAGCCAAGAAGAGACCGTTTGTCATGGATCACTTCCTCAAACTGCAGGGACCAGTTGATGACAGCAAACTTGTTTCCAACTTTGTTGAGTGTGGCATTTATCTTGTGAACGTCACCTAGAACAAGAAGCAATGACCAACATTGTACAAGCATGTAAATAAGTAATTGTTGCTGTGGCTTGTACCACCCACAACTGCAGGTTTTAAGCATCACCTCAACCACTTTAAAGGCGAGCATTCCCATATCATTCAGGCTTGCTTTCGGCACACATTCACAAAACTTTACTGATTACACTGGTGGCCACACTAGACACTGCTGTGGGTCTTAAAGGCTACACACTCAAATGCATGCAGTAATGAAACTAATATGCATATTTTTAGGGAATTTCTTTTTGTGTTTTTGAAAAGTGGAAGCTCACATGCTGCCCGGTCCCCATTTGTGTGTGGTGACACGTCATGGTCACTCCACTCCTTGATGGTTGTGTGCTTCTTCAGCTCCTCAATTCGACTGATGCATAGCTTGGGATTGATGTGGAAGAACACTTTGCCACTCCTCAGTGTGAGCGTGCGATTGGATGGCTGGCTTGACCAGTCCCAGAGCAGCTGCAGGTTCTGGTTGTCCAAGACGATGAGGGAGTAGCTGCGAAGAACGAAACAAAATGCAAAAATCTTGAATAAGCGACTACCAGACATTCATATGCACATAAAGTAGTGACATGTAGAATGCAGAACTTTGGATTCACAGCTCTCAAAATTTGAGGTGTGACATGATTTGACGCAACACAGAGCAACCAAAGCATTAGGCTTACCACACTTACTTGATTATAATGAGTGTCTTGTTTCTGTGATGTTCATATGGGTTATCCTTGCATTATGTATGAATAAACGCAAAATTGATAACTTTGAAACAAATGATCTAAATCCAGCTGGCCTTAACATTAAGTTGACAATGTTTACCTCTTAACCCAGTCCACAGACAAGCTGACCAAAGCAAGAATTTCCTCCATATTCAAATCGACACTATTTCTGCTTGTTATTGGTGCTACAGTATGCTGCAGCTTGTCACACTTCGACTTCATCCATCTGCAACATTATGATGATGTAGCATATTTGGTATGATGCCTACTTCAAGAGACAGGAAGCCGTGCAGCTCTATCAATGTTTAGAAGCTTAACACCAACAAGCCAATGATTCAGGGATCGTATGGCTTGTGGGAAGCCCTCCTTGAATGCTCATCTGCTCAGAATAGCTTTTTGAACAATGTCATGGCCTGCCATGGTATCCTGAATGAAGTGTGTGGTGCAACTTTTAAGAAGTGTTGAATCTGAAACAAGCTTCGCAGCCCAAAATGAAACTTCATTACTGGTCAATCCCTTTCTGATCTACAGCTCTGACTAATAACATAACTGCTTATAATGCAGGACCTGCTGTAACACGGCATTTTCTAACTCCTGTTTACACTCCCATACACGTTCCCTCCACATAGATTCCCTCCGCTGCTGCCACCCCCAAAGGTGCTAGGTCACTTATAATGCACTTGTCAGAAAACGCCACACAGAAGCAAGCCAGCGAGCATGTTTCTCAACAGGGGTGCACCAGCCAAGGGAAGGCAACGCGGCCGATACAAAGCAGAAGTAGACACAGAACCTAGTGCTTCCAAAGGAAGAGGAGAAATAAAAGATTGCTTACTATGTTCGGTCAAGTGCCTTGCCATGGATGATCCGAAGCTTCTTCAGGAAGTTCAGGGAGATGAGTTGGTTTGACCGGGTGACCTTGAGGTAGTCTCTGATCTCCTCTATCATATCCAGATTGGCCTCCAGTTCCTTCATTATGTTCCCTGAACAGAACAACGACACAAGAAATCATCATACAACCAAAGTGTTTAGCACAATCAATGTCACAAATCATGCTGAGGACAAGGCATAAAACTAGACAGCGCTCCAGCATTTCTACACAGCATTTCCGTTTTCTTTCTTTCCTTAAAACTTGGTGCTCACTACTTTTATATCAATTCCACGTCATGCTGATAGTGCTAGTAGTGCTTGTAAACCGGAAGTGCTGGGCGTGTGACAGCAGAACAACAAAAAGCTTGTAATCTAGGTTAAACTTTTGTGACAGTAACACGCCCCAAATATTCTAAGTAAGAGCGCTATCTGGCCCTGCTCAAAGAGAACCCAACGATGGCCATGTTGCATGAGCAGATTTGGCAGGCAAAGATGCACAGAAAAGAATGCATGAGCATGCCTTCTCCTAGACCACACTATGTGCCTGTACACTTGATACAACTTTTATATCTGACCGTGACAAAGTCAGAAGACAAACAACCAAGAGACGGACACCGTGCAGTTATTTTTATTATATGCTCACCTCCTCCACGAATCTGGATGACCAGTGACCCGTTAATGTACGTGCACCCCTTGAGCTTCTGGGCAGATGAAATGCTGTCAACCAGAAAACCCGAGCACACTGTAAAGGGAGGAAACAGAAACACAGTGATCATCACAGCCAGCAATGAGAGGTAGTTTGAGTAGAAAGATGGACATAGATATGGTAATATGCTATCAGACAAAATAAATGAATTTTAGTGCCCGATAATCAATCAGAACATTGTTACGACAATGTTTTGATTGTATTGAGCAGCGGTTCTCAGCCATGGATTTCTTGGGGACCCCTTGTGGAATGGTGGAGCTAATGGTGCAGAAAAAATTGTTCCAAAGAAGAAAAAAAGAAAAAAAAGGAAAAAGATACGTGCAAGTCTGCACGGCAGAATAATTGAAGTTGGATGATGATGAAAATGAAGTTAGCTGTTTGTTTCTCAGGGATGCATGGCTCATGTCTTCCACAAGATCACACAGTACCGCACGCACCCAGAAATCATGAAACCTGTTCATGTCTGCTGTTTTTGACATATTTCTTTTATTGTAGTTGCCATTGCTTTTCCCCTGTTGCCCTGGCTCCTCCCTTGAAGGAAGTGCTTATTAAGGGTTAATAAATGGAGTAATGGTGATGAAGACGATGGTGGCTGTAGTGGTACTGGTGGTGATTAGCATACCATTACGAGTAGCAAACCATGTTTAACAGCTGAATCAACATATAGTTGCACCCCCTGTAATAATTTCTGCCTAAAGAAAGGGTATGAATGCGGGAATTTAAGTTGTTAACAAATGAATTTCAATTTACCTTTAGGACAAACCCCGCGGCATTGGCGACATGTCTGGCCCTCGCGGACATAGTTGGGTGGGCATTCAATTGTACATGAACCGTTGAAGGGAATGAAGGTCCGGGTGATGCCTTCCACTGTAGCTTCTTGGCGTCGGCAGTATGCCTCATCCACACAGCGCCGTCCCATGAACTGCAGCCAAAGCACAAATTTGAACAAGTGAACTCAACTACAGGTAAATGCAACTAAATTACTTTGAATACCACTGGTGTATACGAAGAGTCCAGCGCTGCCATGCTAGGATGCTGCTACTTTGTGTGTGTAACAACTAAATTAAATTATAATAACACCAGGCTTATAGGTACAAGAACAGCTGTATGGATTTCAGGCTGTTGCTGTTTTGTGTTTGCAACAATTAAATTAACAGTGCCACAGCAGACCCACAGGCATAAAAATGGCCGCACAGATGCATTCGACATCTCGTTACCTTGTTGATTTGAGGTCACACCACACAAAACTGAAATATGCATTCATGTAAAATTCCAAGACACTAATGCTCATAAATCAAAGAAGTAGTCTATACGGAACAGTGACTTATTCAAATCATGCCTTCTAGGAAAGCTTCTTCAGTATTCAAGTAAACCACTGCGGGTTGTTACAGCATGTAAGAGGAGACTATTTTGCATGCATTGCAACGAAAGCAGCATGCACAGCATTGGCACACATCATTGCGTGTCAAGAGAACATGTTAGAAGGCGGGGTAATTTCACTTGGAGAAAAGCAGAACAATATGCACTGTGATTTGCTACTCTGTGGCGAGAAAGGAGTGAGAAGGGAATAAAGGAATGAGAAGAGAATAAAGGAGGGTACGCCACTCATCAGAGCAGCCACATTTGAATAGCATAACACACAATGTCGCTGCGTACTCACCACATAGGTATTTGGAGGGCAGGTGTTGACACAGCCATTCTCATAGGTGTAGTGTAGGCAGGCTGTGCAGACTGAGAGCCCTCGTTCTGAGCCAGCGCCACAGCCACCAAGGCACTTGGGGTCACAGCAGCGTGTGCCGGCCTCATTGTCACAGGTGGTGTGGTTCCGGTCACAGGCCGAAGGGCACACTGCAACAAGAGAATTGCAGATGTGATTTCCGCATTCCCTGACCATCATCTACATGAAGTGACACATTTAACCATTTGCTACAGTATCCATAAGGTTTCCAAAATATCTTTGCCTCACTGTGGTGGATTTCCTTTCTGATGCCCAAGTTTCGTAGAAACTCTGCATTGCCTGACCGATGCTACGATGCTCTACTGCCTTCGTAGCCCAGCGGTAGAGCATCGGAAGCATTATCCGAAGGTCGTGGGTTCGGTTCCCACCGAAGGCAGGTTTGTCTTTTTGTCCACTTTAATTCCTTTCTACTTACTCCACAATTACAATGCTGCAATTAACTTCCCATATGCTTTCCTAGGCTTCATTGTCTGTTGGCTCATTAGGTACCAGTGAGTGTCACTGAAGCTGCGGTCAATGAGTCAGCAAACAAATCCAGTCTAACCTCTTAGGAAATGGTAACTTCTAAGCAGCTGACGTTGTTAAATCATGTGTGACACAAAATACTCAGAGGGAAGTGCTACTCCCATCAATGCTATGTTAATGCAATGTCGATCCTGAGTGCAGTGACAGCGTTGGAAGCGGAAGCTTCTCTTGCTTCCACTGCCTACAGACAACGGGCAAGGCGCGTTCCGATGCATTCTGTCCACTTAAAAACAGTGGGTACAGTGCCTGGCTGGAAATGAGAATGCTAGACAGGATAAGTTGAAAGGGAGGAGCACCCGGGAGAACAGAATGCAACAGATGCAAAGAGAACGTAAGGTATGTGCAAGAATGCAAAAGGTACAGAAGGTTATACAAAGAAAATTACCATATCAACACTTGCCATGTGAATGAAAGGTGTTCCGTAATGTAATCACATAAGATTGCTTGAAAATGCTGCATACTGCACTGGTTCTTCCTTTATTCATCTATTCTTCTTACTGGGTGCAGTAACAGTTTACATGCTTTTATTATTCCATTCTCAAATAATGTTTCGGACCAGGCAGATGGCCCAACAAGACTGACTTCCTTCTTCAGCAGTATGCACAAATTTAAAAAGACGCACCCTTCTGACAGCGCTCGCGGTTCCAGCAGAGGCGGCTGCCCACACCCGCTCGGCCATCCCTGAAAGGGCAGTGCTCAGGGCAGGGCGCGCACTCCGAGGGATCCCGGTTGTCCACAATGTGGTGGTCGTCAGCCGCATGCGGAGCGATGCGGTTCCAGTCCACCGTGTTTGCGTGACACAGGTTGGGGTTCTTCTCGATGCGCACTGCCCCCCGCTGGATGTCAGTCAGTCGCGACAGCCCCAACTCCACCAGCGACTCCACTTCAAACACCACCAGGGCATAGTTCTGGAACCACCGAAACGGGAAATGTAGGTTAGCCCTTGAAAAATGTAGCACAATGTACTTTATTAGGCCTTAGTGGCGGTCACAGAATAGTATCTGGATAGCACAGCAAAACACATGCACAACAAGAAACGAAGTTGAAGACAAGTGCTGCACCCACCCGACACTGTTCCATTATGATTGACTAGCATGGCTATGCCATCACCCCCATCGATTACAGTGGTTCCGTTAATGGCATGGAGTTTCGGCATATATAAAAATATCCGAATGTGCGAGTTCAGGCAGAGGGAATAATAATAAACAGTACACATATTTGCCTTAACCTCGACCTTCCATTCCCAAATTAGTTTTCAAATTTGTAAGCGGGTCACCATAAAAAAAATAGGTGCTAATTATGCATGTGTGTAGTCTTATCACGTCGTGCACCTATAAACAGATGACTTCTTGAACATTCAGAACAGTGAAAGGTAATAAACAATGCCATAATAATGCCTGAAGGTAAAAGCATGAATATTAAAATTAAATCCATGCAGAAACCATCACTGCAATGGTACCCGAACAACAGGGTAAACCTTATAGGAAGTCCTATGCTAGGTGTGGCACAAGGATGAGGCCTAAGTAGGGTGCTGTTACACTTCCAAACATCTTGTCCAGAGCGCAGAAACAATGGCTGTGTGAATACCTGACAGTACAATGCCACTCAAACTGGCGCCACCGCAATGGCAAGTTGGTCTAATTGGTGTGGGGTCATTCTACAATAGTAACACACAGGAACGAAGATGAAAAGAAGAAAAGACACACGGTTCTGCACTCACAACTCGAACTTTATTGGAAAAAAAAAACCAATATATATGTACACTTGGCGCATGTCAAAAGACGTCAACTTGCATGTCTCAACTAAGTGATGCAATTAGCCACCCTTTAGTGATTTTGCACAAAAGGAAATTCTCTTTTATCGATGAACGCATCACTTAGGTTGGACAAACGAAGTTGACCTCTTCTGACATGCGCGATGTGTACATACGTGTTATGTTTGTCCAATAAACTATGAGTTGTGAGTGCAGCACCATGTGCCTTTTCTTTTTCGTTCCTGTGCAATGCTTTTTTAGAATAAGAATCAAACTGGTACGGCTACTGTGATACTGAGCTAGAAGTTCATAGTAAGCGGTATTAAGAGAAGGGCATGCTGTTCGTGGGAGAGTAACAATGCTACTAAAGCTACTATACTTGCCAACAAATTCATCTCAGCAGAACTCACACCGAAAGAGCTTGCCTGCTGCACAGTGTTGAGTGCCCACTTTACAGAGTGTGTTGGAAAGTGAAACGAAGCTTATTTTTATTTCACACCATTTATTTTTCCCAACCTAAACCCATCACATAACTTGCACAGCTAGTATGTTGTGGACAATTTCTTGCAGCAACAGAAATGGCCAATATGCAAAACAAAAGGAAGAAAAAAACAAGCCGTTACTACATAAGCACATGAAATTATTATAACCAGAAGTACAAACCAGTTTACTGTGAGGTGGCAAATACTGTGCCTGCTCTCCATTTGCATCACTACAGGCTGTAAAGCACCTCATAGCCTAAAGAAAAGCTGAAGGCTATAAGATGCATGGCAGTGCCATCTTCGTAGTGCCAACTTACAGGCTATGGCGAAGCCGTGTGCTATAAAAATTCAGCACAAAGCAGTTCATAGTTTCTTTTCTTTAAGATTTATTCATACTTGAACTCCTCAGTGCATGAGCTTGTATCTACACTCTGGTGGAAACCCTCACCAAGAATGCAGTGCAAATGAACAAGCAAATGAGTAAACAGACAAATTCATGTTAGAAAAAAGAAGCACTATGGATACCTGAAATAGCTGATTCCCACGGATGACAGCCAGGTTTGGGAACAGCCGTCCCAACGACTGAAGTCCCATGGCTCGGTAGAAGAACAGGAAGCCTGTGATCTCCGTCAGGTGAGGGAAGCTCACATTTGCCCAGACTTCGTCTGCACGCGTCAGCATGACCATGAGCGAGCCTTCCACCACTGAGCAGTTGCCCAGCTGGGCCACCAGGCTGCTCACTCGATTCCGTACCTCGATGTGGCCACATACTGCAATAGACCATCATTGGATCACTGCTTTAGGCCAGCGATTATCAAGCATTTGGCTTTCATAGTCCTGTCAACGTTCTTGCTGATCATTCATATACCTCTCTATCATTCATCCATCACAAAAGAATAGCGCCAAATTACTAGGGCAACCGAAAGCTGAGTTGGTAGAACAGCACTCCCACTATTCTTGTTCTGTCCTTTCGAACAACGGTCACAACATTCAGACATCTGTAATGTACCTGTTCCAGTTCAACATCCTTACACTGGGCAACAAAATATGGCGTCTCAACTGCAAACCTCATATTTTTGCGAAGATAAGTTGCTGGGGCAGTGGAGGTGAACCTTTAAAGCTGTCATCTGACCAATGTGGGTTGCAAGATATGTTATGGCTAGTAGGTGTTTTAAGCATGAAAAAATTTCACTGAATGTGTATGCATGTTGTTCCCAAGTTCACAGCTCAGTGCAGCATGAGCATGCGTGTTGGAAATGCCATTCTTACAGTAAACAACATCAGCTAACCTTAAAAGAGTGGCCTTAATAACACAAAAGAAGAAGTAACCTAAACAGAACAACAGAAGTAACATAAATGAAAAATTTCTTTGGTACAACTTGCCAGTGGCTTCCCAAGACATCTATAAGACAACACCAAAGGGAGCATAAGAGAAACTATTTCATGTCTACAGCCTTTCCAATCTACACAACTGTGTTGGTCAAGGTAAACTAGAGATATCCAAATAGCTTGGAAAAAAAAATAAACATCATTAGGATGCGTCGGTATAACATGGACATAGTTAAGTAATAAATGCTCTTTGGGTTGCAAAGGAAAGACGTGTTCATACGTTCAAGGTGTAAACCACAAAAAAGAAAGTTAAATTAAGCCTGCAAAAAAAGGATTGATGTGAAGACACAGATACATTCTCTATGTGAAACAAAACAACCCCCACCAGCAACATTTAGAGTCCACTGTGACTGTGTCTTGTTTTCAAAGACATCTTCACCAGATAATTTTCCAAAATCTACTTCAGCTCACACAGAAGTAGGTGGCCTGTTGCTATGCTGGGTCACTGCCCTGAACTCAAAGAAACAAGCTCTAAAGGCAAGCAGAAAGAAGCACATGATTCACAGAAGGAACTTGGCAGCAGGTCTTCAAACTAACGTGATTGCACAAATGCCCGCCCTCTCTTGTCAGACATGTGTTGTCCACTAAGACTCTCTACAAAGAGCAATTTGTTCTAAAAGAAATGCGTAGGAGGGGTCAGCGGAAGAACAAAACCATCCACTTTTCTTCTGCACACTTCACAATACCCACACCTTGACAAACTCAGAGCCAAGCCTAGCCAAAGGTACACCATAGCAGTGAAAACAGCAAGGTGCTTTGCCATGTCATCAGAATCCTTCATCAAGAAACACGAGAGCAACAAGGAAATATAAAGTCACAACAAGACAAGAAGCACACACGGGACTAGACAAAGGGCATTTAAGCAAGCATGACGAGAGCTTTTGGCTCTGTGACACAGTGCTCTAAATTTAACTCCCTCAAGAGATGCCAGTCGCCCCCGCCACAGGCAAGCTAGAGTCTTTTTCTGTGTCACCAACACTTGGCTCCCAACCAAGGCAGATTACCTCAAAGGCTTGCCGTGAGGAAGAGAGCGCTAACACTCAGTCAGCCCAGAAAGTTGAACCTGATCCATCAGACACCACACACCCATCAGTCCCTAGGATTGAGTTGCATGCCTACATATGCTGGCCCCGACATATTCAGAAAATATGTGATACACTGGCACTGGAAATTCAGCTGCTATAATGTGGCAGTGCACAGAGTGATGCCTGCATTCCCGCAAAAATGCATAGGCATGACAATACACATCTCTGCTGTATTTAGGTGATGAAAATTGGATTATGTAGATGCACAGCAGGGACAAAATTACAATAGGCATGAGTATGCTCGCAAGCTCATGTAATACTCTGCTAGGCTACTTTTATGCCATAGAGAGAATTTTATGTAATAACTAGGTCAAAAAACAGTGAGCATAAACTATAATCAACACATTTTGTAAATGACCCATTAGACTTAAACAGATTCACAGTAAACATAAGACAAACCTGTAGCACAGGTAGATTTACCTAAAAATACATATTACCAAAAACAAATTTTCTACAAAAAATGGGAAAACAAGATAGCCAACTTATGTTTCCTATACCAGCCAATAGCACCCCATGGTAGCCTCCATAATGCAAGAAAAAATGATTGGCTGTCATGTTGACATATTAAGTACCTGCATTGTGCCATGCGTTACATGAAAAAGTTCAGAAATCGCAGATGCTGCAAATGTACACACTTTTCTCCTCCAAAATCTGGGAATATTGGCTGAAGCAATGTAACAGGGTGAACATGTGCCTGTTCGACCATTGTAACCCCTTCAAACCATTCCAACTTGCGTAGCTCTGTTTGAAGAATGTTTTTATTGCTGGTGTATTTTTTCACTGATGCATAGGTCTCTTGATACCTCCTCCCAATTGTACCTACCCACAAGCTGGCTGCTTGATATGATAATAATATTGAGCTGGGTGCACTTTGCTAATAATTTCTAAAGATGAGTACTTACTATGGTGAAGCAATGTCGCACACAAGCAAAGCCCATCCACTTATACATGGATATTATTTGGCTTTACAAAAGCTTCATCAATGGATAATCATGTGTGCTTTAGTGAAATGATATCCACATTACCTATGGTGCGCACTGCTGATTTCTCAAGAAAGAAGACCTGTACAACCAATTTCATTACTATTATAGTTTTGAACACTTTGCTACATCTACAACTTCTACATCTTCTCACGGTTTATGAGGCAATCTCAAATGTTGCAGGTTAAAGAACATCTCTTGTGTCTGCCTCCAACTTAAGTGACAAAATTAAATTTACTTTCTTCTTGAGTGCTGATCTTTGGCACCTGAATAGCGGTAGCCCACTGTACATAGTGTCATTAATTCTCCCCAGTCCCAAAGAGGAACACAATAATGCAAAAATAAATAATGAAATGACAGAAATAGTCACACTGCCCTCAAAGTGTTGCACAACTGAAGACAAAAGCAACCAGATGTGCTCAAGAACTTACTCGTGCGATTTGGGTTCTTAGAATAGTGGCCGGCTGGATAATGAGCGGCCAGCTGGCTGGGGCTCCGCTTCATCAACACTGCCATGCCTGTTGTACAAAACAAAAACAAAAGAAAGGTGTTAGAAATGGCATCAGATACACCATAACAGTTTCAGTGAAAAGTTCCCATCACTACAACACAATGCAAAGTGCATGGCTGTTACACTTAGTCCCCTAATTAATACATATTGAGGATAAAAGTAAGTGAGAAGTGAGTAACAAGATGTACATACTTAAAAGAACAGACATTTCCATTGTGCCTTCTTATTTCTAAGGCTAACAGAAATTAAATTATAATTCAATCTTACAATTCAATCTATTCAAAGGTGAGTTTAAATGTGCTGGAAACTAATGAGTCAAGAGATTTGGAGGCCTGATGTGCATGGTCCAAGCTAATACCTGCTAATACACATTGAGATCCACTACAAAAGATGTGTGTGTCTATAAGAGGTGAATCCTATATTTTCTTATGTTATTCTGTGCTCAACACAAAACAAATTTTACACTTATCATGCTTTTTCCTCATAACAGCACTTTTCAAAATGAAATGTCACTTTATCAAAGTGATGCTTGTGCATCACTTTCTGCATACTGCTAGTTGCACTGTTAGTGTACAAGTAAAACGTAACTAAACTATATGCTCCTTCTATAAGCAAGAGTAAAAATTTGGAGGCTTCAGAAGCATTCTGTCTATTCACATTGACAAAGATCAGAAGAGGGAAGCTGCTTGTCTATAGCATTGATGTAGCAGTGTGTACTAAATGAAGGAAAATATACACAGTTTTCAAACTCACATTACTGGCTGTACATCATATTCATCTGCACTTAACACTTCATAATCCAAAAGAAACATCATACTGTACATTTGCTTACTTATTCATAGTGCCTCAAAAGTCCTAACAGGACAACACATGCAGAGTGGGCACATTAAAAATGGTGGGTAATGTCAGGAGGCGTGGCTTTGAACCTGGCAGCCTGACACTGAACCAATTCAAGGGAATTAATCATATTAGTATATAAGTCATCAATTTAAGTCATAAATAGTGCAGGAATACCCTAGTTTTGGATAATATTAGGGTTTTATATGCAAGTATGAGTACTCTTGAGTAGAACTCACCCCCCTCCCCCCGCCATCATGTGCCCTTATCAATGCAGTATAATTCTAGGGATATGAGTCTGTAGTGTGGTACAACCTCAGTTCTGCATCTTTGAAAAGTAGCCCAAACAGTCTACATGAAATGCTGCTTTAGCTAGTAGTCTCCTTGGATTCCTCTGTGCATCTGTTTAGTGTGGG
The DNA here is from genome assembly GCA_013339685.2 of Hyalomma asiaticum. NCBI lineage: Eukaryota > Metazoa > Arthropoda > Arachnida > Ixodida > Ixodidae > Hyalomma > Hyalomma asiaticum. The sequence goes on along the minus strand of CM023482.1, from coordinate 124,729,074 downwards.
ATAAAACAAAGAGAACCCTTAAAGGTGAACCACGCTTCTTTGGAAGGATCTAGGGCTGATGTAAGAGCTGCCTTTTTCAATGCAATACTTCTTATGCATGAAACACTCTCAAACATTTCACAGCATTTCTTTTTAAAACTTCACACCCACTGTTTAAGTGGCCCTGTGTAGCAAACAAAAATAAATAAATAAACCTGTGTCTGTATAGTCCCATGCATGAAACAGTGACAAGTGAACATAAATGTGACTATGTTAGCATGGCGCTGAAGCAAACTAGTGAGCTCCTGGACCTGCTGAATAATTCATACAAAATGCATACATGCTTTATATAGTTTTAGTCAAATCCCAGTTACAAACCTATCATTTTTGGCCAGTAATAATGTCTGCAGTGCTTGAATGCAGGAAGAATTGATGAACCAAAGAATTTACAAAGGCACGGTGCATCATACAGGGAGATCATAGCCCACAATGAATTCATAGACTCCAACAAGTGTAATGTGTGCAGGCAACATGAATTTACGGCCCAGTTCATGATAGAGATAAGGACATTCAGAAGTAACTTTGTTTCCAGATTTTGGTCTTTACCCATGCAAAGGATGCACACATGCCCACCCAAAACAGGACAAGAAATAACAATTACCATCAAATTGGTGTAACGATTACCCATGACATCATAGAAAGGACATAATACCATGCATCACATGCCTTGTGTCTACCAGCGCTGAAGGTTTGGCAAGTTGGTATGTCATGCTTAAAACTGACACAGTGATAAATTATCTTTTGGCACGTCAAAGACGGACCAGCGCTCCGTAAAGGTCAGTTTTGCAATTCGAGATGTGCGATCTACCATTAAGCATAATTGTGTGCTCGTTTGTGCTGCTACAAAGGCGGTCTCTATGTTATCGCCAAGTTCCCATTCTATTGTGCGAAGCATGCAAAGCGTAAACAACAACGAACACTTGCGGCCGATTATACAACACAGCCGGTGGTCACATCATTCGCAAAATCTCCCGCTGTACCTTCCCCAGTAGTGCACACTACTCGACAGCTCCTCATCTGCTTACTTCCCAAGGACTCTTGTGTCCGACAAACTGAAACCATCGCACACCCTAGTACGCTTCCTATTTCCTTGCCCAGAAGCAGCAGGCGTAGCTGGGCGAGGGAGCGCCTTCCGCGTCCGCTCAACGTTTGTTTACCTGTCGCCAAGGTTGCCGCTCCTCCACCCCCCTCCCTTCCCCCCACCTTCCCAGTTACGCCTCATCCGTTCACCGTAAGAAAGTAACGAAACAAAACAGTAGCGCGCGTGTGTGTGCGCCTGCGCAGAATCGCGAAGCGCATCTCGTCGAGTCGCAAGGCCGCGCCGGGCAAGAAACGCCCGAGGCACGTCCGTAGGTAAACAAACGGGTCACCACACGGCCTCGCCGGACCAAAACAAGCCGTGCGTGTGCGTGTATGTGTGTGTGTACGTAAGAGAGAGGGAGAGAGAGAAACCGAAAAGCGCAGCAGGAGAGAGCGGGCGAGTGCGCGCCAGCCGAAACAAAGCGGCGAAGTTCGATCGCGGGAATAACAAGACATTCGGCAGGACCCTTGGAGCACTTTTTATTTCCCAATAGGGTAACGAGCGACGCGATCGGAGAACGAACGACTTCGTCGTCGTTGTTCCGCCTGCCTATCGGATGGAGAAAGGCTATACGGAATGAGGAAGAAGGCGCAGAAGTGACAGTACGCGTAGTTACACTGTTTCCGGTCGATCGCTGGCCCTTACAGCACGAGTACGCGAGTAGTACGAGTAGATGAACATGTCGTGTACAGCCCGCCAGCAACAACATAACGCACTCGCGTGAAATGTCAAATGTGAGCCGGCCCAATTTGCCATCGACTATCTCTCTCCCTCTCGATCTAGGCCTTGCGTTAAGATCGTTTCCGTCCCTCTCTCTCTCGCCGGCCCTCGGGCCCTGATCGGCAGTAATGGTGGTACCGGCGGCGACCTCGGCGTTCCCCTATATAGCTTTCCGTTATCGCATCGCCGCTTAACTGCTACCGTCCACGCGAAGCGCTAACTGCGCAGATGTGTGCACGGATGTCGCAGCAGAACGCAACCAAAGAACGGCCAAGAGATCGAGGAAGTGCGCCGTTTGCCATTTCTCACAACACTTCCGGATGTGCGTAATAGACCCGTATGCATTAGTGAAGATAGTATAGTGAGCCAAGCGCTGGCACAGCGAACAGCAAGTTAGTGTGGGCGGTCAGTAAGTTAACACATTCTCACGCAACCACGCTGCAAAAGAACACCGACTGATGTACAAGCACCGAATCTTCAATGTCTGGATAGTCGTTGTGAGGGACAAAAGACATGTCGACAAAGCACGCTATGCCTTTAGCAGAGTGAACACTGGATCAGATGGTGACACAAGCGATATAACTGAAAAACCCTTTTAACCTAAATCTACAGATAAGGTGCTCCCCCTTTTAAGTCAGAAAAACAATTGACATACTAGACTGAAGTCTACAGACTAGACTGAGGTCTACAGACAGAAGTCACGTCGCGAGTGTCATCGACAACAAAGCGCTAACAGGGGCTTCCCTTCAAAACTAGTCCCTGGCCGTACTATTGTACCTCGAGAACGACAAGGAGTGCTTTCTACGGCCCTTGAGGCTAAGTTCAATTTTCCGTAAAACGTCCACCGTCCTCAGATGTTGAGATAGGAGACAGTGAGTGCAAAGTGACCACTTTTAGACCGCATTCAGTCAGAATAGGGCGAAAGCTTTGTATGTCTGATGAGTCGAAGATCCTTGCCTCCCGGCGGCGTGAACACGAATGGCAAACAATGTTATGCGAGAAATGACCACGTCATTGCGTGAAGTCACGGAGCGGCCTCACGTTCCAGGTAAAATGTGCTGTGACTGACGTCACCTAAAGTGAGGACACAACGCTGAAACGACAGGGACTAAGACGCGACAACCGTGCTTTTTCCACTTTAATGGAACGAATCAAGTAGCCTGAAGGTCTGTCGTATTTCATTACTTCAGAATTCTCGGGCAGGTTCCTGCAAACAAGGTCCACTAATGGTTGCTATGAATATGAATATACATGGCAAAACAGCGATATCATTGTCGGGCACACCGTGGTGAAGGGCACCGAATATTTTTAACCAAATGGGGCTCTTCAACGCGCACCGATAACGCACGAAAACGCGGCATCGGCCGCGGCTGGTGTCGAAGCCGCGTCCTGGTCAGACACCGAGCGCCATAAACACTGCGCCATTGCGGCCGACAGAGCGCAGAGTAAAATACAGTTACACCCTCTTCTGTCACAGCAAAAACCGTCGTCTCGGTGTTGGTCCGTCGCGGTGGTGTATGTAATGGTCATGGTGCTCGACTGCGGAACCAAAGGTCGTGGGTACAAACCTGGCCGCGGCGGTCGCATTTTCGATGGAGGCGAAAATGCTGTGTACTGTGCGAATTCAGCGCACGTTGAAGAAGCCCATGTGGTAAAAATTTCCCGGAGCCCCCAACACTACGGTGTTTTTCTCCTTTCTGTACTGATCCAGCTTATCAGATAAACAGCTTATCAGAGATGTCCAACGGTTACGGGCAACTATATTTCACCCACGCTTTCTAAAGCTCCCTAAACCACGTTTCTCAGTATATAGGTATAACAGGAAGTCGAAAGAAAATGGCCGAAAGACTATACCTCTCTTCATCGCCCGGCAATTTTTCTAGGAAATGCGAATCGATTGCTGCGATACACAACAGCCCCTTGGGAAACAAGGAGGCCAAAAAAAGATGCGCGCACGCTGAGAGTCAGCGCAACAACTCGGAGAATTATTGCCTCTCACTCGAAGCAACATGCGAGAGAGGCTCGTTTCTCATCCGGCTCACTCACCGGTCGAACAACGACAAAGACATCGCGAAGGAAGGTAAGAAAGAAATGAACGAAAGAAAGAAATAAAGGTCGATCAATATTCCAGGAATATATTCCGCTGTGGCACGCACATACAACCTTTATACACGTAGGCCCAGCAGGTCCCGCTCACGCCATATATGACCTTTCTTCATGCAACAATTTTAATCCTTGGATGGGAGAGGGAGGAAAAAAAACAGCGCAAACAGAGAAAGCTGAAGCAGGTTCATTTCTTATGCTGACCGTTTTGCATACTGCTCCGACGCTAGCTGCAAGGTCGCCGAGTACGAAAATACGCCCATATCTTAGAACAACGCGTATAACGACATCGTTGTCGGGTAATCCCCGACGTAACACATGAATACGTTGAAGACTGCTTCAAAGGGGAAGTCTCAAGTGGATGCCGTCATTACGTTCACTATAGTCACACGCGTGTAATCGCTCGCGACGTTCAGCTGTACAAGAGCACCCAGTATAGCATCCAACCCCTCGCCCCCCCCCCCCTTTTTTTTTTTTGGTCGGCATATATTTACCATCAAATAGTCAATGCCGCAAAAAATTGCATAATTACATTTGTACACCGCATAATCAGTTTTCTTCTCTCTCTGTAATTCTGAACGCTTTCTTTTTCGGCCGTTTACTTCGCACAAACGGCGAATTAAATGCAAAAACCAACGATGAATGTTAGCGGCGCCCGGGGTTTATCCAGAATTTCAAATGAGAAGGGGGGGGGGGGATCTAACAGCCCCTCCCCACCCCCGCCGTTTTTCTCTTTTATAAGAACAATACACTAATTTCCCCAGAAACGGAGATAATCAATTTATTTGGCATTCATTACAACGTCAGCAACATAACGAACACGAGGACAAGAACAAAAAGCTGCTATCCAGCAGCTTGACAAGGTCCTTGCCCCAATCCTTGACAGTCAAAACAACATACCATGCATAAGTAAACATGTTTAGTTCACATGTGCAGCGCTTGGACATTACCAAGGAAAAAAACAACAAAATAACAGTAGCAGTCAACAAAAGTAAAGAAATACATCAAAATTATTAAAGTAAAGGAATACATCAAAATTATTATGAACTACACGGTTTGTTTGAGCAAAAAGCGTATTCTTGTTAAAGATGTAAAGCAGTTGATGAAATGAAAGTAGAAATACTATTCAATATTCTTATAATGAAAATGCATCAATTATTTCACACAAATAAGACATACAAAATTTGTACACACTGTAAGGACTATCGCACGTTCATACACGATACACGGGGTGTACAGTTCAACTCCAAAAATGAACTGAAAAATTTAGAACAAGATATATAATGAGCAATCAGTCAAAGCACTTCATAAGGATCGCTACGCACCTCACTCGTTTGAAGTGGTCAGCCATGTACTGTTTTACTGCGCTTCTCGAAGATTTTTTTTTTATATGAATGCCATCTCTTTCTAATTAATCGAGCAAGCACGGCACACAGTATGACATGCTGCTTAATCCATATTTCGTGCCTGGCTCTTTTCCGGCATTTTAGAGCAAGCTTGTTAAGAGTATCAAAATAGCTCTCGAGTATGGGCGTCATACTGAGCATTTGCTATGTGGCGAAAAGCTTTTTTTTTTTTTTTTCTGGAGCACACTCAACCTACGTATATTGGCCTTTGTAGTGTCACCCCATAATAAGTGACAATACGTTAATTAGGGGGAAATAGGGTGTTGCAAATCATGCGTTCGACGCAACGCAGTAAAGTACAGCGCAGTCTAGAGAGCACCCCGCAAGCTTTCGCTAAACGTGTGGCGATATGGCCTGTATGATCATTCCAAATAAGGCGATTATTAAAAACAATTCGAAAGGTTTTGACATTTGATGCAAGTTCTATGCCACCAGATGAAAGCTCTAACCTGAACTGTTTAAAAACATGTGGCGGGGTGACAACGATCGCCTTCGTTTTTGCTGTACTCACTTTTAGCGAATTAGCTGAGCTCCATTCGGCCAAGTGTTTTAATGTGGTATTAGATGACAGAGTGAGTATATCGCTGGATCTCAGGAAAATACTGATATCATCTGCATAAACTATAATGTTAGCGTCATTAGAAATGTTCGTTATATCAGTGATATAGATATTGAACAGTATCGGCCCTAGTATGCTACCTTGCTGTACTCCTCGAGTTATTTCTTTCAGACTAGATTGTTGTGACATGATAGCAACGCATTTCTTTCTGTGCTTTACATACGGAATTAATAACGCAAGAGGGGTGCCACGAAATCCGCAGTGATCTAGTTTCGCAAATAAATTGCGGTGATTCGGGCGGTCAAACGCTTTAGAATAGACAACAGAGATACCCAACATGAACTGTTTATTTTCAATATGACCCTGTGTGTGTGTTGCAATATTTAATTGTTTAGCTTGCTTCGAAGTGAAAGCTGGGACAGATGCCTCTACCTTTCTTCTCGGCTGTTCTTTTTTTCGTTCTTTTTCACTGTCCCCGCGTAAACATCAGTCGTCTCTGACGTAGGAAATGTGTTATGAAATTCGCAGTTTTTGTTTGTTTCCCCTTTGTTCTGCGTTACACGGTGAATTCCTGTAGCACTGAAAAATTGGCAGGCATGTTAATCATTCGACTGGAATCTATATTAAAACTGTTGCCAGAGCGGAGAGACGGCATCAGCCAACAGCAGACCGAAATGCGTTAGATATGCACCTAATTTATCCTTAGTTCCTTGATAGGTAACATTATCGAACAGTGAAGGCTCTGATTTTTTTCTTAGCATAGCCCTGGTTTACCGTATGGTAAGTATATAGAAATAATACTACACCGTCGCGGCGCTACTAAACCGCAGTATGCTAACACGACAAGGAAATACCGTAGCGTAAACGGTACGCTATCATTGGCCTTGCTGAAAAACTTCATTACGCGAGTAAATACGACAACCAATGGCGCTTCTGCTGTGCGAGTAATTACGGTATGCTTCACACAGACTCGTCCCCCAACCTTCGCACTTCGAAACGCCAATATCTGCACACTAGGACAATGTTACCAATCAAGGTAATCAAGGGTAATTTAAATGAAATCCTAACGCATTTATCTCGCATTCGCAGCTAAATGAACACCTAGTTTCTTCGTGCAAGTATGTTTCGGCGCTCCAGGAGATGATTTCACCGTTTTTCCGCAGTCTCTATTTACGGCAGTGACCGACCACCGAGCCGATGCTTACGAAGCGGCTTACACGCGTTTCCGATACACACAGAATGCTGCAGCAATTCGTCCGGGTTGTGGTGGGGCGGGAAAAAAAAAAATTAAGTGGAAGGCGTGCACTCGGTGACCACTTCTCGCAAAAGGGTGAGTGAGGATACGACGAGCTCAAAAGATGTGACTGGACCGGGCGGCGACACACACAATTCTACGAATCGCGCTTCGCGGGAAAGCTGTATACAGTGTTGCGTTATAAGCAATGCGCGGAATTCCTCCGACCACCTGGAACCCCTGTTTGACGAATTCGCGCACGCTTCGCGTAACATGCGCGTCACGTACTCTTTCGCGGTATCGGTCGAGCACAGTTGGGGGAAAAAATTATATATAAGACAAAAGAAATGAAAAAGAAACGTATAGCTAGGCTTGCAGCGCGGAGGAAATCAACGTCGCCGGTGCGTACACTGGCCTTAGCGTGACGGGCGCCCTCAGATCCTGCAGAGAAATCCGCAGCGCGTCAACGGCGCAGGTGCCGCTTGGCTACGAAAGGAAACAAGTTCCACGGCGTCTGGAGTCATCAGAATATAGCGCCGATGGTGACACCCTGTCCTGCTGCCTTTAAAGGGGAACTCCGGCGGTTTTTTTCTCACCATATTCTGATACCGCCGTTTTCCAATGGCGCCGATATATACAGTCCTGTAGCAGGCACGGTTGCTCAGTTTGCTCAGAAGCTCACCAATAATTTTAAATAACGGAATGAACGATGCGTTCAAACCGAAACGGGTAGATGCATCGTGCAGCGTATGCGATGACGTCACAGCCTCCCTGCCACCAGAAATAAGGAGCTGGTGCCCGAAAAATTAGAGTGGCCGTGTCATCCGACGATACATTGCGTTACGCCAGCTTTTCTGAGTTTGACTGTGACGATCTGAGCACTGAAGTATCGCCGTCTTGCCCTTGACCGCCCGCCTGCTCAGGTAGGCAGCTTTGAAGGTATTTTCTCTCTATTATCTTTCATTCCCCTTACCCCTCTTCCCCTGCACAGGGTAGCCAGCCGATCTCAGCACTGCCTGACCTCCCTGTCTTTCCTCCTTTCCTTCCTCCTCCTCCTTGAAGGTAATGACGTCAGAAAGACAGAGTGGCTCACCTAGAAATCCGCTAAAAAATTTTAAAATTCATATTCAGGAAAACTAAATAACGTGCAACTGGCTGCCTCGGCATGTATCATCACAGTACTGAGCAGAGCATATATTGAAAATTTCAACTGAGATCCGTGGACACTTAAAAATCGCTGGAGTAGCCCTTTAACAAGAAAATGAACTGCTATAGGATTTTACGTGCAAACCAAGACATGTTGCATAGGGGGCTCCGGAAATCTGGTCACATATGTTTTTATAAGAGGAGGGGCATATAGTTTCGCCTACATCGACATGCGAACGCCGGAGCCGAGGTCGGGCCCGTCTCTTACAGGTCAGCAGCCGACCACGGTAACGACATGTACTACCGCGAAACTCTCCCCTTTCAATAACGGGTGCCCAGTCAACTCTAGATGTTGCTGCTAGTCGACGGAGGAAAAAAAAGACGGCTCAGGAGAAAGAGAGACGGAGAGAGAAAAAAAGAACATCGCCGTCGTATACGCGTTTTATCACGTCAGGACGCACGCGGACTGCAGTTATTGATTGTCATGAAAGCATCTCAAGATGTCACCAATAGTGCCGTTGTTTTAGTTACATTTTAAAAAAAGTGTTGCTGCTAGTACAAAGAAAGCCATTTCGCGCCTAGGCGCTCTAACTAATACGTAGAGCACTTCTGTTGTTGTTTATAAGAGTCCTGACACCGCCGAATCCCGCAATGGCAGAATTTTTCCGCCAGTTCAGATCGGCTATAGTAGCCCTGTCGGCCAACCAGAACTACGAAGGTGGCACGAGTTAGACAAGACGACGGAACCTGACAAGGTATGGGGCCGCAGCAAGGTTTTACAACGCCCGCTGACTTTTCGACTCTCTGAGCTTCATCATTACGATGGGCACAGACAGTCCTGTCCTGCACACGATACGTTCACCGCACATGACTGGCTCTTGGTGAGCGATGTGGTGCAGTTGTCCTGAACGCGCGGAGAAAGCCGGCTAGGATTCTCTGCTTGCCTTGGATTTACGTGGCTCTGAATGCACTTCCCGACCATACAAGCAGCCACAACACAAGCCATAGTGCATACGCTAATTCAGTGCAAGAAGGAACTGACAAGTCATCAAAAGTCAGGTTTGTTGACCACCAGGAGACAACACCGAAAGTATTTCAGCAGAGTTTCCCGCAAAGCAGTTCGTCAGCGGGCGGCGAATGCGTACGGTGCATATTCGCAGTCCTGTTGACGACACGACCAGGATCCAGAGGTAAAGGTTAACAGGCGGACGGACTCCCGTCTGAATGGTGACAAATATTACACGATCGCGCCACCGAGAACAATCGTGAAATGGAGTACTGCAGTGGAAACAGCGTACATATATACAGACAGCAGTTCCCGCAACCAATGCCCTCTCCGAATTTCTGGAACCCCATGTTGACAATCCGGCGTTTGCGGACTATATATGCGCGAATTTACAGCCGTCGAAACTGTCATCGTATTGCCATATCGGCAGCTGGAACACCACGACCGACTAGCGCGCCAAACAACTGGTTTATTTCATAACAGCGCCGGAGAACACACCCTTCTGATATATTCTTACGAAACAAACCAGTCGGCAGAAGTGCTTCCTTGTTCGCTTTCTACTGATGTGTCAATCGTACATCAGCAGCGCTGCAATCCAGTAGTAATACTACAACACCCAACCTACACAGCCCCAACTGAAACCTTAGCACTCGATATACGGCGCCGGCATACACGGCTTGCGAAACGCGACCAACTTCACACCTGTACAACGAGAACCGAAGGGCGCCAAATCGGCAGAGGTGAGGTGCTTCGTTTATCTCACGATAACCAGGAAGGCTTCTCTCGGAATAGAAACATGGCCATCCGCGTAGTACATACAAGGTTCCCGCGCGACTTGGTACGTCGTGACGAGAGAAAAAAAAATAATAAAGAGAGAGGACGAGCTCGGCGCGTGCCCAACATCCGCAATAACGTTCGATAACGTAACACGCACGCACGCACGCACAGGCACACACACACGCACCTATACGAAAGCTGCGTAACTGCAAACAGCAGCAACCCGCGTTCGACTCCGTCATTCGTTCGCACCCCGTCATTACAACGCGCTGCGCGCGCGGAGGAAGCCGCGCGGAAAGATGCAAGCGATGGGAGGGAAACCCGTGGGCGCTAACGCTAACGCGGAGGGGCTCCGCAAAGGGATGCGGCCAGCACAGTTCCAGATCAAGTGTGCGCAGCAGGTTCATTAAATTCCGTCAGAACGGCCATGTCCTGCCAATACGCTCCGAAATAAGGGCAGATTACACAAAGAAACAGCAGCTATAATAGGTGAATGAACGATAGCACGAGAAAAGTTCGCGCGCGTGCGTGCGTGCGTGCGTGCGTGCGTGCGCGCGATGGGAGGAGGGAGAGAAAGAGAGATATCGCCGATGCGCGGTGCTTAATGAGCGATCGGTCATGGCGCGGAACCGTCGCGGTGGTTCACTGGCTACATGGCGTTCTCAGTGGTGCTGCCATCAACGAGAAGGAAGAATAGATTCAACTCACAGCGACGGCGGTATTGAGTTCTCTCGAGGGAGGCGAATGCAAAACACTTGTGTGCCACGCTCATCTTAGACACGATGCCGATCAAAATTAACTCGGCAATCAATGGAACTAACTATACGCACACCCTTGGCGAAGAGGATGTATGACTATGGAGGTATGAAACTAAATGCACCAGTCGAAGGGAGGCTGGCGCAGATACATGCACACAGCAGGGTCGCATCGACCGACTTCTCCGAAAGGGATAAGAAGCGCTAAGGGCGCCAAGACGATGGGACCGCAGAGAGCAGATAGGGGCATAAGAGTGCAGAGGTCCACTACGGGCGATGAAGCAAGACGGACATCACGCAACATGCAGTGGTATATGTTGCCTTTGCCGTTCTATACGATCGACGCGTGCTATAAATAGCGCTACGGTGGTGTGACGTGGCGGTTGACGACAGCTTTTTCTGTCGCGAAGAAACCGTGTCGGATGTGGCTGACGAAGCCGGTGAATCCACGCACATGGAGTGTGGGAGCGCCAGAGATACCACGTACGAGGCGAAGGTGAACGCTTCAAGAACGCTGAATCCCGTGACCGACCGAATCGCTTATTTTACTCAGCGGCCCGTCCACATGCAGCGGCGCGGCAACTTACCGCACGCCGCTTGATGTCATCTTTTCGGCAGTGGCGTATAGACTAGCGGCTGTGAATCACGCCACGTGCGCGCTCAATCGTGAGCCACCCCATAGAACGGAAACAGCCCCGCCACGGTGGTCCAGTGGTTATGGCACTCGGCTGCTGATCCGAAGGTCTCGGGATCGAATCCCAGCCGCGGAGGCAGCATTTCGACCGAGGCGAAATGTTGAGGCCCGTGTGCTGTACGATGTCAGTGCACGATAAAGAACCCCAGGTGGTCGAAATTTCCGGAGACCTCCCCTACGGCGTCTCTCATAATCAGAGCTGGTTTTGGGACGTTAAACCCCAGAAATATATAAATCAATAGAACGGAAACACCGCAATACCACGCACCTAAGTGTTAAAGGCGGGAACTCAAGAAACATTCATCGCACTGGGTTCCAACGCCGCAACGAGCAATCGCTGCTTGAAGACAAAGTTCGGCGTTCCCTCTCGCTCCAACCCGTTCCTTCCATGTCTTCTGCATCAGGAAATCACGAAAGCGACCTCGAGCACCGCTGTTCACTTCCGCGTCGCGCTGACCGCCGGCCGGCGCGCACCGTGGCCGTCTACGAAGCTCGCTCCCCTCTTGCAGGTTGTTCCTGAATTAAGCCCTGCCGTATAGCTTAGCGGCTAACGCGTTGCGCTACTAATAGTAGCTTAACGACGTCTGCTCAACTCCCGGCCACGGTGAACCCTGGTGGGGAAAATCGACGATGGTTACCCAGGGTCAAATGTGAAAACACGGGTGTTCTTAGAAAGCACGATAAAGAACCTCATTAGGTCACAACCAATCCAGTCGTCTAACTCACAGAGCAGTACATTCCCCTATGGTTGTTTTGGCTCGTAAGAGCCCAGAACACAAAGCTTTGGGTCAGTACACTTCTGGACGCAACGACGCAGCAGACTTTCTTCGCTGTGTGCCATACCCACAGAGCCTGGGATCCGCACGAAATTAAAGCGGACAACGGCGGACAGCTCTACGAAGTGCTTGCGCGCGCGCACGCATAGCAGCGCGAGCGGGCGAGCGGGCGAGACAGGACCCGAGAAGCAAGAAGACGACGAAGAAGGAAGCCTCGACGACGCAGACGTGCAGCATGCAGCGGTGAGTCAATGGCGGCGGGGCCCTATTATAGCAGACGAAACGGCGGCGGCGACGACCTGCTCGTCGCGGACGACGCAGCGGCGTCGGCTCGCATAAAAGGGTTGGCGCGGGAAGGAAACGCGAGAGCGCGCACAAAGCAAGACAACAGGAAGGCGGCGAAAATGGAGACGAGAGAAGAGCCCTTCAGGAGGGAAGCCACGCAGCGGCGGCGGCGACAAGCGACGACGATGCCTCCTTCTCCACCTCGGCGGCCTTCTTTTTTACCGACGACGCGCAAGAAGAGATCGGGACGACCACAAGAAAAAGACGCGAGAGTGAGCCGTCGCGGCGGGAACGGGAGAAGCAAATAATAATAAAAGAAAAGCACCAGGTCGCCAGCGAGTCACGCGCGTGCGATCCCAAAACAAAAGCGCAGCGGCGACTCGACGACGCACTTCACGCGCAGTACGCACAAATATAGTACGCAGCTCGGGATGGTGACGGAAGAGGAGGAGGGCGCAGCCGCGCGCAAGCAAATACCCTGTATACTACGTACACAGGCTCGGTATACCACGAAGCTCTGCTGCGTCGGTGGCACACGTATATATCACGCGAGCCGCACCGGTGAATACGATCAAAGCGCAGCGCGCCGAAATGAGGACGTGTTGCTCGGCGCAGAAGGGGAGACGCCGTCGACGACTGCCGCGCTACACATACTATATGTGTTCCTTTCCTTTTTTCTTTTTCCTTTCCTTTTTCACCTGTCTCGTTCGTTCCCATGGGTGCGCTGCGGCGACGGACTGGTTACTGCGTATCAAGACCGAACCCGCACGACCCCTTTCGTATCGCACCGTGATCGGGCCTCAACGGTGCGCATATATCATTTCCATTCCATACGGACGCAGCATATGTGTACCAGCGAGTCGGGGCTTCAGTTAAACGAGAGTGCGGCCGCTTCTATGTAGTACGTGCACGCACGAAAAGTATAAAGACGGGGCGGCGTTATAGGACCACGACGAACGCGCATCTCTCCAGCGGCTGCTCTTATACCTGTTGGCAAATAGGCCACGAGGTCAACAACACAGTTCACCGCGGTTTATGGAGTTGGGGAGAAGCTTCCTTTACCCGCTGACAGCCCGTGCAAGATGGCGGCGCCAGATAATACTTAGGTAAAGTGACTACAGAATGGGGTCTACCCAATGTAATCCAAGGACGAGGCGAAGGGGCGAACAAAGCGGGCTCGTTTCCATACCACGGTGTGGTTCCACACCTATCCCAGACGAGCCTTACAGTTCAGCTTAAAGGAATTGCGACAGCTTGAGCCGGTCGTACATCACAGCACTGCAATGCAGTGGGGAAGTTGCACGTTACGTAGGGACCATGTGGTAAAGGTAGTTCGTGAAGTTTGCCTCTTCTCAAAACGATCCGACAATAGTGCGTGCCCGACAGGGGCCATGAATTCTAAATAAGGAAACCTCGAGACCCGTCGCTGTAGCAGCAACAACAAAATCAATTTTGCAATAAATGCGAAAGAAAGGCGCTAACATTACGTTTGATTGCCTTCGAAGCAAACACGCGAGAACGGTACCGGTATTACGCGAGTAAATACGGTTGTTTTCACACGAAGCCGCGCGCTTTGCCGACTAAATCCATACGCATTGGAATGCTGAATTCTTAAGTGCGATGACCAGCGTATCCTATCAGGAGACAAGCCCTGTCGGAAGACTCCGTATTATTTTTTTAACCATCTGACATTCGTCATGCTGCACCGAATGAACAGAGAGTACTTAAATTCCGCGTCCCCAATGCAGTGCGGAAGCCTGTATCGAACCCGAGACCTCGTCCATGGCAGCTCAGCGCCGGCGAAAATTGGCGACATGTATGGTATAGAAAGCATCGAAGCAGGCTTACGTTTGAGATTCCAAAGGAATTTTTGAAAGAATTCCTATGCGCAACATAGCGTACCATCACTGTATAGCACCACCCCCTCCCACCCCCGCTTTCATCCGAGCTACTTAATTGTAAACAATGAATTGCGGGAAGTGGCACTGTGCTGTACCGTATTTACTTGTATACTATATACGTGTTATTATTCCCATTAATTCACCTATCTTGACACTCTGTATGCCGCCACGTGCATGGTCTATTGCACGACCATGACACTCGACTGCTGATCCGTAGGTCGCGAGATCAAATCCAGGACGCAGAGGCTGCATTTCAATAGAGGCGAAATGTTGAAGGCCGTGTACTGCACGATGTCAGTGCCCGTTCAAGAACCCCTGGTGGTCGAAATGTCCAGAGCACTCCACCACGGCGTCTCTCATAACCATATCGTGGTTTCGGGATGTAAAACCTCAGAAGTCAATCATTATCTCGACACTCTCTAGGTAGAGTCTCTGCTGCCTTATTCAGAATATGCAGCACACTTCGATCTTTACCTGCGAGTATATGATAACGAGATCAAGGTAATCCATGACGCCACATTTGTGGCTTGCGATCGTGCTCTGAAATGCAACTTCATTTGAAGTCATGGCTTTACCTGGAACACCTTCCGTCACCCTTAAGCCTCTCACGAATGTGCCAATAGGAAACACAATGAGCTCCATGGGCACTTTAGTATAGGGAGTTACTTTATCAGGACTTGACTAAGTCAAGCCGCAGCTTCGAGTTAATGACGCGGTTTTAAACGCGGGGTGAATCTCTGCCTTACCACACGCCCCCTTCTCGCGGTTGCACAGGCCATTTTGAAATCGCAGGCCGGGGCGCAGGTTTCCTAACCCAGCTTATACTGATATTCATATACGCCTATAGATTCGTGACTGAAATTCTAATTCATAAGCAAATAGGACTACGCGCACCAAATGTGTTCCGGCTTTGATCTAATGTGGCGCATAGACGAAAAAAAAATTTTTTTTTTTGAAAAAGAACGCCACTCACGTGGTATAGGGAGGCCCTCGGACGCGCGCGCGATTGCACGCAACTGTATCGCCTTGGCAGCGGGCCTCACACGACGCGCATCGACTGCTCCGGAGCGTCGATTTCACAATGCTCCCCCGCGCAAAGGGAATCTCCAACGAGGCACGCAACAAAGCGGACAGGGGAAACTTCGCCAGGTCCGGATTAAGGGAACACAGGGAACACATACATTTTGCAAGCAGGAAGTTTCAGAACCGCGGAAGTCGCGGCCGTTTTCATCACGCCACAACGCCTTGCGTGCGTGTTGAACGAGCATTTCGTCGACGAGCGCATATTACGGGCGCGCTACGCTGAAGTTGAATGCTGTGATCGTTCTTTGTTACCTTCTTTTTTTTTTTTAACCAGTTCTTGTTTATAACTACTGCCGTGGTAAAGAACGTGAAAAAGTCCGCCTTTTTTTAATATGTCAGAGCTTACATTATAAAACCCACCCTCCTCCTCCCCTCTCACTCCTCCTATGATGGATGCAATAGGGGGTTTGCTGAACTCGATTCAAATTCCCCGCGTTCGCCCTACTCTCGCGCCATCTGCTGGGACCTTTTATTACTGTTGGCTTAAAGCCGGCTACAGAGTCGAGGCTTCTGTTGGCTTGTTTCTAAAGCGTAGCGTCTCTTCTCCACCATTTATAACGCGTTTATTTTTCATTTACTAACGCAAAAACCGGTCCAATGTGTATTCTTAATCAAATTAACGCTGCGGATCACGGTTATGTACACATATCTAGCCTCAAATGGGCTTCCTTTGCGCTGTATGATGTTGACGCGCACGTATGACACCGTGCCACCTGTGCTAGTAGCGCGCTTGGTTTTCGCGTGCCGGTTGAGTTGAGTGACAGAGACAAAAGTTTCTCGGTCCGCCGCGGTGGCGTAGCGGTTACGGTATTCGGCTGCCACCCAAAAAACGCGGGTTCGATCCCGGCCGCGGCGGTCGCATTTTCGATGGAGGCGAAAATGCCAGAGGCCCGTGTACTGCGCGATGTCGTGCACGTTAAAAGAACCCCAGGTGGTCTAAATTTCCGGAGCCCTCCACTACGGCCTTTCTCTCCTCTCTATCTCTTTCACTCCCTTTCCCCCACCCCCCACGGACGCTTAGCCGTGCTCCCTACATGGGCTGCAGAAAGTAGCGTCCTTTCCTAACCGAACCACAATCATCATCACCATCAAAAGTTTCTCGAGTTTAGGCAGCCCCATAAAGACTATAGTCTTTAAAAAGCAAGGAGATATAATGACTCTACGGCAACAAAAGCGAAACGAACAACCAAGGCATGTGACTTCCGCAGCACGACCATTCCGGAGAAGGAAGGTGCCGCGCCTTACACTGCTCCCTCCCGTATCGACCTGTGTTTCCCACACTGCGAAGGCGGCGACGACGACGACGATTCGACCGCTCGGCCGAAGTATAGCGCTCGCGCGCTGGTGCTCTATTTATCTGCGCACATCCACTTCATAGAAATCGCCGCATCAGTGGAGAAAACCCAGCCCATGACTCGCGCGGTATATGCGCAGCCCAAATTGCGCCGCACCGCAGTAATTCTTCGGCGTCGCGAACTTGCGCACGGGCGCCCTCTGCCCGATGGTTACAAAGGTTCGCGAAAGTCACAGTATGGCGTTCTGCAGTGTAAAAGTACCGAGTATGCACCGTCTCTCGAGTATACACCTCTTGCCGTTTCCATGAAGAGTCAACGCGTGTATGCCCGAGTTCGACGTGAAACCTGTTATTAAAGCGAGCTTGTTGCGATATGTAAACCGGCCGTCTGGTTTAAGTAAGCGGGTCGGTGCGAGTGAGCGACGATAAACGCGGTCGTATCGTCCGCATATATAGGTCGGCTCACTGTTCGACGCAAACAAAACAAGGGTGTATACAGTGCACAAGGGCACTATACATATATAGAACTCAACAACGCAGAGGGATGCAAGAAATACTCAAATTACTGATATCTGCGCGAACCCTACCAACTTGGGTAATGGGAGCGCGGCCCAGCGCCACACGGGACAAACACGAGAGCAGGAGCACAACATATTTTAACGGAGAGAAGGTGGGAATTTTGAACCAACGTGAGGAGCGGGCGAGAACACACCTGCGACATGCTGCGACCTCCATCGACCAAACGAAGCCATTATACCAAAGACATGAAAATATATTGTACTACAGTTCCCCTCCCTCTGTCTGTCGACGCCCACACAGTGCAATTTAAGCAGGAATCGATCGTAACGCACGTTCACAGAGCGATCGTTGCAGATCGCTTTCGCCGATAGCACGAGTACTTCGGGATATCGTTCCTCGTTTATCGGACTTATACTATTTCCTATAATTGTCCAGCGAGCTCAAAAAGCAACATATGACCGCATTCAACGTGCCTCTGCGACACAACGTCGCTCTGGACTAGACACTATCGCGCGACACGTATTTTTTTTTTCTTTTCTTATTCGGTACCGCGCGTGTTAAACGCACGCTTCGTTATATGTTGCGACAGGTAACGCAGAAAGAGCCACACGACTAAGGCGCCTACATAGTTATTCGGTCAACCGCCCAGCCCTACAGAAAAAAAAAAATGGCCGCGTACCTGCGTGCTTCGCTGCAAATGTCGTCGAAAGACGATAGTTTTCTGCCGGCCGTACTACGCTGCGTGAGATATGGACGCCACCTCGCAGTGCCGTCGGGAAACATGAGCTTGTCCAGAATTCCTGGGCAACTGCCAGATGGCAGCACCAAATCGTCGGCAGATGCCTTTTTCGTGCATAGCGTCGCATATTTAGCGCAGCCTAACAAACACTAGGGTCTTTAGAATTATGTACCTATGTATTTTCTACTAAAGGAACACACCACCTAATACTTACACATTGATAAGGTGCCTCAGATATGCGTAATATCTGGGCTACCAAGCAGGTGCGCGAGGGCGCGCACCTGCTTGGTAGCCCTGCGCTCATGGCTGCTTGGGTGACCAAGTGTCACCAAACCCGTGCTATGACGTACGGGACGCGATCTCCGGAAATGATTCCAAGCACCAAGGCTTAGGTTCCCCGAAAAATATCCCACGAAAGTTTGGACAATAAGATTTTTGGTCCCCTTTAGCACACTAGCGAAACGCCAGCAGTGGTTCAAAGACCGAGTCAGAGTCAAGGGTGATCAAACAATTCAAATATATTCTCATCAAATAGGCAGTTACACAAAACGTACACAAACACGGCTTTCACAAACTCACAGATGGGTTACAGTTACACAAGGCCAACCAACACGAACAAGCTCATGCGCTGCAACAAAGAACAAAACACAAAAGAGTCCTATTCGCCAAGACACTCGGCGTCTTCTCAGTTGGAAGCTTGCAGGTGGCTTGTCAGCTGGCGACTGAGTCACGCACGACTTCTTGCTTCTTCTTTTTACTTGCAACTCTTCTACTCTCCTCACGCGAACCCTGTCCGACTGCTTTTATAGCCCTGGGAAGCAGGGCTAGAAGGTTCCGCGGGGCCACGTGACTCAAAGCGCACGCACAGTTGGGAACCTTCTCGCCCATTCTCGGACCTTCTTTGCTGGGGGGCGCCTCTTTCTCTCTCTCACTGCGCGAGGAGCGTCGGTGTGTACTCTCCGCCTCCTCTCTCTCCTTACGTCTGCGCCGCGCGCGCGCTAGCTTCCACAATATTCTCGCGTTTTGTAGACGCGGCGTGACCTTGAGCGCCTCCTCCGGGCGCCGCTTTTCTTGTTGTTGTTTTGGCCTTTCGACGCCGGGTTTCACTTCGAAATAGGCACTATTTTGTGACACCAAGTCGTTTCGAAATTGACGTCATCAATGCCACCAACACCTTTTTTCGGTGCTGCTGGCCCCTTAAGGACCAGAAATTCAATTCTGTCTTCATTCTATCACTCAGCGGGCAAGAAGCCGGATCAACAATTGCCTATCATTGCGTAAGGGTTAATTCGACGGCCTGTAACTCCTAGTGGAACAAAATTATGCAACATGTTTTGGTGATTGTGAAAGCCGATGTGAAGGAGCATAAGTGTACAAAGTTTAAAAAATATCAAAAATGGGGCTTTTTTTAATTGTCAGAACTTTCCATTGTGCGGTGTTTTTTTGAAGTTAGCCCTCCCTTATCTCTTTATTGAAAAGTCATATAAATACAATCTTTTGCAGTTTGACAAACAGGTATGCTTAGAACATAATGAGGAATTTTCGCCGCTCTGCCACAAGCCTTTTTTGAGATATAAGCCCGCAAAGTAGACAGAAAAATGCTTCCTGGGCTGATTTTGAGAATTTTTATAAAAATATCAACGCTCCCCATAAAAAGCCAAAATAATTGAGCACAAGCAGAAGCATGCATATAATTACTTAAATAAATTTCAGCCTCCTAACCTTAGTATAGTTTTTGTAATTAATAACCAAAGTTGGCCAAAACAGAAGAGCAGGTAAGCGCGGCACTCCACCTCTTCGTCATTATTCACTCCCGGCGCTTCGAAAAATTTTTTTCTAGCAGAACCAACTGCAGATCTCTTCTTTCCACTCATCTGGCAGCAATATATAAAATTTTGAAAGATATTTAAGAGGGCGACCAGCCATGCGTTGTTCGATCTTACGTGGAATCACCCTGCAACGTTTCCTGTCATTATCTGTAAAGTGGCCTTTCTCGGAACCGACTTCCGCTCGGATGGCATTTCGCTTTCACTTATAAAGAAGGCCGCAGCACAAAACAGCGATCATTTCCAGAGCCCTTGTATAAGCGCAACGGATGCAAACAAAACACTATATAGTTATGTAAACTAAGCCAGCTCCGACCGGAAACTCGAGGATACCAGGCAAGCGAGGCAAGTGCTTACACAAGCGTGAAATTACGGCGCCACGTGAGCATGCACGACAACAAGCCGCTCGTATTCCACGAGCGACGCGCTCCCGCCTTCGTCGAGCGCCTAATTTTTGTAGGCAAACCACCAACGTTTATTGATCGCTTACACGCAGCTGATGTATTCGCGGAAACAATGCGAACGGCACGTACGAGATGTTATCGTTAGCTAGGTGCACGATTTCATCCATAACGCGCTTCCAGTTGACTGTCTTCTAAATTCCCCAAAGGTGGACTATAGAGAGTATAGTTCATACAAAAAATACAAACTGAAGCTGGAAGTCTTCCAGAACACGCATGAATAAACGAATAGCCCAAACACGAGCAATACCTTGCAAGGCGAAATAGTGAATCCGGCGCGAAATTCAAGTAACAGAACTTCAGCAGTCAATTTTTTTTTACCTATTATCGCGATACTAACAGTAAATATGATTTTCTAAACAAATGCTTAATCGGTTTACACTACAATGTAAATGTTCGTTGGCGTTCATATTAACAGGGTCGGAGAAGTGTCCAGGATCAGATCGGTGCTTCGCAGATTAAACATAATTTGAACGTTGAATCTGCGCGACATCCGTAATCTTTTTAAACTAATTCTAACAACATCTCCGGATTAATTAATAAAATATTCTCTCTCTCTCTCAAACTAATTTGAAATGGCTGCAAAGAAGGAGCCGAAATATCACGGACAAACGCTGGCGATTTAAAGCAACGCGAGAATGCAGCGGCGATACGATAAAAACAGAGAGAGAAAGAGAGCGAGATCATTTCGAAAAGGCCATAGTTTTAATACGCGCAGAGTTACCGAATCGCTAAGATAACAGAAGAAAGGTATGCTAAGCTTGTTTCATATGTGGGGACCGACAAGTTGCCCAAGGAGTCCATAATTCCTTCTCAGAGGGTAGAGTATCATCTTATGCACGCATGCATGCATTTGTAGGCGTGTTTCTTTAGTAATGTCACCGAAGTTATTGGCGAAAAACTACGCCCTTCACCGAAACAGGGTAGCGAACCGGCGTTTACAGCGGCTAATAAATATCCCCTTCTTTTTTCCTGCTCCTTCTCCCCTTCCACAGAACTCCTCCTCCTACATCGCCAATCTCGCCAATCTGTTGCTAACTGCTCCTCTTTCAAATCGCGACTTCCACGCCTCGCTAACGCCCGCACTCCTTTCCATTCGAAATCTTGGTCACCGGTCAGAATGTACAGGTGAGGCGGCTGTCGAATTCCTAAATCTGTCCTCGCACACTCCTCTTTCTTGGGCAACAAGCATGGTAACAGCAAAAACATCAGCGAAAATGAAAAATAATGAAATTGAAGGAGAGAGAGAGAGAGAGAGAACAGTGTTGCGAGGTCGTTTCAGTTCAACGTTGTCGACCTCCACTGACCGACGGTCGCAAGAAGGAGAGTGAAGGCAACACACGTCATGAGAAAGAGGAAGACACGTAGGAAGAAAGGGGAACGGCAGTACCGCAAGGCTCACGTACCGTTAGAAATGCAAACCCATTGCTGGCGCGTGCACCGAAAGAAGCCCAGCTGCTTTTGCTCCTCTTGAACGGCGAATGAATATGCGTTTCGAAAGAGCCGAGAAGGGGGGCCGGCCGTACGAGAGACGTCCCGGCTTGTAGCGTACAGGCCGAAAGAATAGTGCTCTACCGAGCGCGTACTATGCCGGCCCCCTTAATGAGTACACGGAGGGAAAAAGAAACAGAGAAAGAATACTCGGCGGCGCATAGCAGAATCATTGCGTAAGACGAGACGGAAACAGTTCAACGAGGAAGGAAGAGGAGGCGTGCGTGTGTGTGTGCAGCACGAGTGCCACTCAACCCTCGCACACACCCTCTCTCTTTTCCTGCGCTCGAGTGCGAGCGGTCAACGGTGTCACGCTTTTACATGGAAGGGTGAACACACTCACAAAAGCGAGACAGTAAGCGTTCCATACTAGGTAGCAGAATTCCCTTTCCCAAGAACGAATGTTCCCTATTTTAGGCACTCATTTTCCCCGCAAAGTTTTCCGCGAGTCCTGAGTGTCCCTGCAAGAGCACAAACAGGAACCCGAGTATTTAAACAAGTACCTGGAAGAGCGTATTGAAAATGGTGATTAATGCTTAGAGCAACACGTCAGAGACAACGGGTGGGCCTTTTGTGGGTGCTTTTCAAAGCTTTACAGTACCACACTGCACTAACAAGCTTGCCTTCCAAGCTTTTGTCAAACAATGCTCTCGCAATAAAAAGAGAAATCTTACAGGCCGTTTGTTTACAGGCCGCTTCCATGGCGGAAGCGGCTTGGGGCGCCACGGCCTCAGAGTCAGTGCTTGCCTGAAAGCGACGTGCTTGTGAGGGCTGGCTAGGCGTGGCTCCATTGATATAACTTGCTGTAATATTGGCTTCACAACTGTAAAATTCCCACAATACAGGAAATGTTCCTTCTTTCCGCTATGATTAAAGTCGAAAAGCAAGGAAACGTCAAATATACAAAATCCGAAAAAGAAAACAATAACAATGGTAGCTTGACGCGCCAAGCCCACAATATGCACACGCACATAGGGCATGCCGTGGTGTTATTTCCATCCCCCAAACCCGAGCACCAAAATGCGTTCGTTGCCGCGACCGGGAATCGAACCCGCGTCTTCGGGCTCAGCAGCGCAACGTCGCTGCCGCTAGTTTACACCACTGCAGGTCTCAACGCAAGAGGTGAGTGTCCACACAGTGCGACTACGCGACGTGACCCGACGCACGCACCGCCGCCGACCTCTCCTTACCTCCAGACCGCTACGCACATTCCGGGCAAGAGGAAAAGACGAGCGCATTCCAGCGGCGATTTTCTGCACAACGGTCCGCCGCCCGTTGCCGCCCGACCCGCATGAAGCGTTTCTGGTCGCGATTTCGATGGAGCGCAAGCAATGTCTGCGCTGTATGAACAGCTTTCTTCGCGTCAGCACACTTCCTGTCGCGCTGATGTAGAGAAAGCCATGTATACAGATGCAAAAAATGCGAGCGCCAGCGGAGAACGGAAAATACATGGAAAATGGAGAACGGAAAGTACATATTATTTTTGTTTTGTAGTACATATTATTTTTGTTCTGTACTTATAAACACAATAATGCAGCTCTTTATGGCAGTACCATACGGCTCACTTCAGACTTCCGCATTATTTTTTTTTTCCTTTCTGGCTTTAGCAAAGCCATCGCGAAATATTCTGTGAGGAAACTTTATACCGTGGCAGGGGCATAGCCAGGATTTTATATCGGAGCTACGAGGTCCGTGCGTGTGTCTTTGTGATGATGATGATTGTGGTTCGGTTAGGAAAGGACGCTAATTTCTGCAACCCATGTAGGGAGCACGGCTAAGCGTCTGTGGGGGTGGGGGAAAGGGAGTGAAAGAGATAAGAAAGGCCGTAGTGGAAGGCTCCTGAAATTTAGACCACCCGGGGTTCTTTAACGTGCACTGACAACGCACAGTACACGGGCCTCTGGCATTTGAGGGCGCGCGTACGCATAGTACATACAGACTACGAAATTTTCTGAGGGCTTTAACATCACTCACTTCACTCCCCCCTCGCCCTTGTCTACGCAATGACCCATGGAGAAGCTCCCTCAAATGACTGCACGCACCACAATCGCCTCAACCCCTTCAACAGGGTTACTTCAATTTTACTTTAGTTCGAAACTATACAACTGACGTGACACAGAGCGCCAAAACAAACAATGCATGTTCCCTGGGCAAACTAATCCTTCTGCAACATCCGCATTGTTTACATCCCTTCGCGACACCGAGCCGCGACCTTCGCCGTCGGAGTACACCGGCGTGAGTAGCAACACGCCACTCGTGTGACACACACGCACACACATCGCAACCCCCCTCGCCACTACCCAAGTGGCATTGAGGGGCGGATCTCGGAGGACAGGCGAGAAACTTAGAACGGGCCGTCTAGAATCGACTGGCGTCCCTGACGCCTCCACGGGCAAGAAGGCGACGGTGAGGAGGGTGAGAGAGAGTGTGCTGTGTGTGTGTATGCGTGGTGTGTGTATGTACAAAAGATAGAAGAAAGCGAAGGCAAAGAAAGATCCTGCGCGGTCGCATTCCAAGCGCACGCGCACGCACGCACGCACACGGCGGTCTGTGAGCGCGCGCGCCGTCGCCGCCGCCGCCACGCCGGCCTTGTTTGACTGGACGCCGGCCGTGCACCGCCGAGGGCACGCCGCCACGCCACACTTTGCCCGCGCCACCACGCATTCGCCCGCCGCCGGCCGGCCTCGTTCCTTCCTTCGTCATCGGCGAAACACGCGTCCTCTCCCGCTCCCCTCTCGCCACCACACGATCCTTGGCACGGCGCCGCTCTTCGGCCTCCGTCGTCCTCCGCCTAGCCGGCTCGGAGCACACGACGGTCGCGCTAAAGTCGCACCAGTTGCTCGGCGACACCGGCGCACCACTTAATATGCGACACGCCCAAGAATAATTTCTTTTTTTTTTTTCTTCCTCCCTTGCAGCGCGACCATTATCGCCAAGTAGTCGCCATGAAAGAAACAAGATACGACGAATTTACAGCGCTCGGCAAGCTTATTCAACCTTGTGAGGACGTCGAGCTATCTTTTGTGCCAATCAACACGACGTAAACTATCGATCATTCGTATTTCTATCCATTTCAGTTTAACGGAAGGATGGCTGCACGCTTACAAAGTCGCTGATCGTCCAAAAAATAAAAGTGGCAGTAATGAAATTATAGTAATCAAGTCCTCGTTCCACCAATGACTAATGTAATGAATTACCTTTGTGAGCTTGTTATTTAGTAATGTATTGAATTACTTCAAGCGAGCAATTTCAGTAATTTCAATGCATACATGTATGTGCAGTAAATAAGGTGTACGCGAGTCACTGCTTGAATGACTTGAATGGTAAACTTCTGCAACGGTAATTTCAAAGTAGTTTCATTACTTTCCAAAAGTAATGGTAACGTCATTACTTTCGGCCAGATGTAATTTGTAATGTAATTACTTTTTAGAAGTAAGTAATTTTGCCATCTCTCTTTGTCAATGGCCACTATAATAAGGCTCGTCCTTGCTATCAGTCTCGCTATCTGTACTTTCGAACGGCTCTCCACCTACACATACGAAGTTCCTCGTCGATTACTGGCACCGGCCCAGAGAAATCAGCGCGCGGTTGCGGAAACGCCATGCACTTGCTGCAAGCCAGCGCTACACCAACAAAACATCCTAACGCCCGCGCAGTAAACGGAAAGGAACAGTAGATACGTGGGCGTGATAAGGTCTGCATAGAATACGTTGCAGCCTGCAAGGCCAACCGCCGCTTGCAAGCCTATATATACCATTCTTGCTTACCACCATCACATCACCGCTATGCTCAAATAATCCAGCAGATGTACGATAATTGTCAATGCCAAACGCATGAAATACTTCGGTGCAACGCGTCGGTTTCTACGCCGGAAGCGAGGTGTCGAACCGAACCCAAACAGATGTTCTCGGAACGCGCCTGTACCGCAATCGGAGCTTGTCGGTCCGGCCATAAGTAAACCGCATCACCCATAAGAAAAACCTGAGGTGTCTCCGGAGGCACCAAAATCGAAAGCACGCTTTCTTTTTTCAACCCCGCGCGAGTAAACAATTTCTGAGCTCAATTGCCGGTTAGCATCCACCAAAATGTTCACATTTGCGGTGGGCAACCTAATTTTTTTTTTTTTCACTTTTCATCATTTCTGATAGGCGTACACGCTGTCCGTTCCGCCACCACCCTCTCCTCAGTCCCTTGCACATCCTCCCATGTGTACATAACCTAAGCAGCGCAGATACATCTCGTACACTTCCTCAGAGCAGCGCACTGAGTCACACCAACGAAACTCCGGACTGGGGGTCTCTGCAGTTGCTACAGCATAGAAAATAAGGTTTCTCTTTCTCTCTATCTCTGTCAGCCCATCGGCATTTCTCGCAGACATTACGTTCTTCTGCACACCATGCAGGCGGCTTGAGTCTCCCAACGCTTGTGGTGCCCACATCTCAGGCCCGTAGGCAGGGTTTTTTTTTTTTTCTTTTTTTTTTCGAGAAGGGTCCACTTGATGAAAGCATTGACTATTTCAGAAGAACATCAATTTTCATTATGCATTTTCGGTATAAATCGCAGTATGTACTGTAAGTGACTTTTTAAATGCAACGCTGTTAATAGGCTTAAATTTTATGTTGTCAACAATGCTCTATGTTGTCAACACTAGCCCCCAGCCAAAATTTCAGGAGGGGCCCGGGCTCCTAAGGTATACCCCCCCCCCCCCCGCCCTGGCTACGGGCCTGCCCCACCTAGCACTAACTTGCGCCGTCGAGGAATCTCGAACGTGCATGCCAGTTCAGTTATACGCAAACGCCTGCAGAGAAATCCGACGCCCAACTACACGCACGCTATAGGATCACAATGCGACGTGATGGCATGCGCAGAAGCGAGAAGTGCGCAAGAACGGAAGGCATGTGCGAAGGCAAACTCGATCGTGGATTATAGCGGGGCGGAATCGCCATCAGCGTCGGTCGCTGTCTTCCGCTGCGCCGGACGTCGCGATCCAATCGTCCTCGAAAGCGACTTTTGCTGGCTGCAGCAGCCTTTGAGCGGCCATCTCCTTGGTCGGAAAACGGCCATTGGAGGAGCCTTTCTGCGCGAGCTCCGCGTCCTCGGCGAGCGAAACAGCCGCCGGCGCCGTCGCGGTGTGTGTGGTCGCGTCCCTGAGGAACACTTCGAGCTATAGAGAACAAACGGAGGGGAAAAGAAAATACCAACGAGTAACGAGATCGCAGTAAGCCTCGGCGATTCCCTTCTTTTCCCCTTCTGTGTTGTTAACACAAAAAAGTAAATCTGCTAAACTACTACTATACTACATTGTGGCACGGAAAGGGGCACATATTTTTATGATCTTTAACTTTACTTCTATTCATCCAATTACGCTGCTTTAACGTTACTTGGAGATCGCTGGGAAAGGCCTTAGTCCTGCAGTGGACTTAAATAGGCTGACGATGAACGTTACTACTACTACTACTACTACTACTACTACTACTACTACTACTACTACTACTACTACTACTACAGACACTGGCTACGCGAAGTGGCCAATTCACCGCCTCTTGACTTCCTTATTTCTGTTTTCCTTTTTTCTCGTTCTTCATAGGAAAGCCGCCAACAAGTCCTTATGCGCAGACGAAGAACATAGAAAGAATTCGTCACGCCGCCGCCGAGGGCGCCAACTACCACGCAAGCACAACACAAAACGGTAAGGCCGAGGGGAAGGGGGGGGTGAAGGCACTGAGAACCGACGCGCGAGAGACGCCATTTCCTGAAAAGAGAGAGAGAGGAGTCAGTAAAAAATAAAGAAGGGAAAGAGTAAGAAAGGGGGAAAAAAGAAGAAAGAAGAAGGGTGATGGAAGGAAGGAGCGGCGAAATACAGGTCGGCGACCCCAGCGATGCAGCACCCATACCCAAGTCGAACGGGTCGCGGGGGTCCATTCTTGGACGCAGGAACAACACACCACCACACGGCCGCCCGACACGTCGCTCTCGTTTCGCGCGGAGGGAGAGTACGCAGTAAATGAATGACGATGCGGTGCAGGGACCCACGTCTTCTCCCTCAAGACGGCTTCATTCTCACTGCCGCTCTCTCTCTTTCAAGCTGCAACAAAGGATCTTTCCAAACGACGTTCATCATCCCACTTACTCACTCATGAACGCTGGACGATTCCATTGTCGAGCGCAGCACCCCTTCCCTGCTGGTCGTTTCGCAGGTTCGATTCGCCACCATGCCGGCCATTTCGATTGGGCGAAATGCAACAACTTTCGCGTATCCAGGCACGTTAAGGTACCCAGGGCGGTTACAACAGTGCGAGATCTGTCACGCCTACGCACAGCGCCTCAAAAACATACATTTTCGACAAGTCAAGCGTAAATGGAGGCCTTATAGCAACAATATCGCTGAGAAGACAAGGGCGCTTCCTGTGTCTTAGTTTGGTCAGGAGCCGCCATGAGAAAAAGAAAATAATTGCACAATAGCTGCACACAGATCGATTAAAAAGACTCATGCAAGTAGAAGTTGTTTAAAGGCCAACTCCGGCGACATTTTAAGGTAATGGATCTCAATGAAATTCGCTGAGTAAGTTCCTTAGCACACTTCTGTCGTTTGCGCGAGGTTACAGGCAGGAGATGCACAGCTTGCTAAGAAATCAATTTTTACTGATTACCTCAAACCGCCCACCTGTCTTCTTATAATTATTGACCACGCTGTGTGCTGACATCACTGTAGGCAAAGCGACGGGAGCGCACCGATACACAGCATGACCTACGAAAACTGCGTTCACCGGCCAACCTTCGTGACATGCGCTATTGCACCGTACTGACTGATCTGACATCACGCCCCGCCTCGGTGGTCTAGTCGCAATGGCATTCGTCTGCTGATCCGAAGGTCACGAGATCGAATCCCGGCCGCGGCGGCTGCATTTCGATGGACGCGAAATGCTGAGGCCGAGCACTGTGCGATGTCAGTGCACGTTAAAGAATCCCAAGTGATCGAAATTTCTAAAGCCCTCCACTACGACGTCTCTAATCATCAAGGCTGGTTTTGGGCCGTAATACCCCAGAAATCAATCAATGATTTGACTTCACTGCTGGGCTGGATTTCGGTTTCGCGCTTTTTTGCTTACCAAAAATTATTTTCCCGTTTTCTGAGCATTTCTACAAGTGTGACAGGAGCATCTCGGGAACACAGAATCGCCATTTAGCCTGACATACTCAAAAAATCGCTGGAGTTAGCCATTAACACAAGTCGCCTTCTCGAAAGGTATAGGCTGCAGTGACAGTCCTTGATCGTATAATTCTCGTCACCTAAAGCATTCACCCTATCCTGAGATATCTTGATCATTAAGCGAATGAAGTGTTCGAAGAGTGGGCATCAAAGACCGATTCTCTCGATGTCATTAATCCGAAAAGCACCGCATCAATAAGAATCATATAGAGCCCTCCAATCTTTCAAATGCATGCCACCTTTGCTTTTTTGCAAACCAGTAAAAGACAGCCCGGCATGTGCAGGGGACAGTCGCGTTTGTGCAGCGCCGCATGCCTGAAACTGTGTACCTCTTTAGGCGCGTAACTATCAAAGCTCATCAATCCGCACTGTCGCAATCTGCTTTCAGGCGACGCGCTGGAAGGCCGCACGCACACTCGCCAAAGAACGAACAACAGAGCTATTTAATCCATCTCGGGACGGCGTGCCAACTCCCGGGAGCGCTTCCGGGATCCTAGGAAGATTGAGTAAGATTATAGTTGAAACGTCAGGGCGTAACGCCAAACCAGGGGCGGCGACAGCGGCGCCTGTCCGCTCCCATTGCCGGACGGACGAGCCAAGAAAATTCACCGGTCCCTAAATCGCGTGCTATAAGGCGACCTGGCGGCGAAAGGCAGGCGGATTCTTCACGCGGATTCTGTGACGTGGGTTGCGTAGGTTTAACTCTTAGTTGATTTAACGCCACGTGAATGTAGTTTGGCACATCTATAGGTTACCATTCAATCGGCGCGTACCCCATACGCATATCCCTGACTGAGGAATGTGGGTACGGGGCGCACGTGACTTATACGGTTGATAGCGACGTAAAAGAGAAGTACGTCGCGTCATTGATACCATAGCTTGTCGAATTATTACTCCTGGATTCGTATACCCCGCCGTGTTAATTTTGGTATGCACGAAGTGAACAGAGACGCGAGTATCAATTTTAGGTACCATATACGTATATGCGTTGTCGGCGCTGCCGGATGGTCACATTCAGTGTCTCGTGCGTCTCATGAGACAATTAAAAAAATAAAAAGAAGAAGAAGAAGGAAGAAGACACTCACGCTCGGGAGACGGCCAGTGGTGGTCGGCGACGAGTGCGGTGGCGCTTCGGGCCAGTGCCGGTGCCGGTCCGAGCGCGAGAAGCAGCAGCAGCAGCAGCGGCAGCAGGAGCGGCGGCGCAGCGTGCAGCAGCGCCCCGAGCCGGACACCAGCCATGGGCCCGCCGCTACATGAACGGGGCCGGCCACCGGGCCAACCCCTGTCGCCGCACGACGACCTCCTCCTTGCTCTGGCGCCTGCAACAACGGAAGTCACTTGAGAACACGCGCAACAAGAACAACAACCCGCAACGGCTGGGCAACTAGCTTTCCCAGCTCGTGGACACAAACAAGGCAAGACATCAGAACTCGCTCTCCACAAACTATAGGTGCTATTACAAATAGATCATCTAACACATAACAGTAACACACAACAGTCGTTTCTGCGCCCAGATACACGAAATAAAGCACAGCGGCGGTACATGACAAGGCAGAATGAGACGAAGAAGAATAAAGACGCGAAATGTTCTCTCTGGTTCGCACTCTTTTTGTACCCTAGGCGACGTAATGTTACCCATCACAGCCAAAAGTGCA
Organism: Hyalomma asiaticum; assembly: GCA_013339685.2. Classification (NCBI taxonomy): domain Eukaryota; kingdom Metazoa; phylum Arthropoda; class Arachnida; order Ixodida; family Ixodidae; genus Hyalomma; species Hyalomma asiaticum. Next base: position 124,698,314 of record CM023482.1, on the reverse strand, counting down.
CGTAGAGGTATACGAATGGCGCCTTCGGCGCACTCACATATGCAAACGCAGTAATGGCAGCCGCTCACGAAGCGGTGTCGACCGCAGACGTTGGAACAGTGGCTATGATATTTGCACAAAGCGACGGTGCGTGCAGGAACGAGAGAGCGGGGTTTGAGCCCGATTCTATTCGACAAAAGAGAGAGCACCCCGCGGGGCGAACCGGTCACCTGAACACCATTCGGCGTTTGTGTATGTACATTATACTGGCGCTGCTCCATACGGCTGCACATCGTACGTCACACAAAGGATCAGTGATCCTTTGTGTGACGTACGAGTACGATGTGCAGTAGGTGCCAACGGACGACGCATGAAACATGGCGGGTGCGTGCGAGACAAGAAATCGCGAAGCGTGTCCGCGCCGAATCTGGCAGATGCTTACACAGGTAGTTCGCGAGAAAGTTCAACTGCGCCGCAAAGCTGACCACGACAAAGTGTCCGAGCTCACTGAACTCGGCGATGCAGTTAGCCGTAGTAGTAGTAGTAGTAGTAGTAGTAGTAGTAGTAGTAGTAGTAGTAGTAGTAGTATATGCTTTATTTCTTAAATACACATACAAAAAAGTGGGAAGAGAGAGGAAAGATTCTACTGAAGACCACAGCAACTGTCAAGCTCAAGCAGCTGGCACCAGAAAAGCGGCCTCCAGCAAATATAGGGGAGAAAGGGAAGGGGGAGGGGGCAGAGGATGAGAACAAGGAAAGGAGGGAAGAGTGGTTTACACACGTACACCACCTCGGCTGCCTGGCCAAACCTAAGTATAGTTCTTGCATCTTTTTCCACCCTGGCATTACTGCAATATATATGTACTTTAGCGGAACCCGTACGGCCTGACAATTGCCCACTAACAAAAAGCGAAATTCTTGGGCGAAAGTGTACACGGAATTGGGTCGCTAGTTAAACCGGATCAAATGACGCGTCGTCACTGTGCGTCGGCTAGTACAACTGTAAATTAGTCGGGCATTGTCACAATATGACTTCGTGTCGGTCTCGTACCCTCCTCCTCTTGCACAGCTCCTCTTGAAATCTCCCCTGTAGTCTTTTTACATTTATCGCTTGCTTAACTTCCTCACATTCGGATCTCCAACCGCTGCTTAGTCCTACAAGCAACAACGATTCAAGCTTCTTCCTTTCATGGCGCTCGGAGTATTATGATCGCTCGGAAATTCAGAGTGATAAAACGTAATGCGCAATGCCTACAATACATGAACGTACCAGATAGAAGGTTAGGGAAATAAATCCGTGCGCAACGAAAACGGCTTTCAAATAATGAATCAATTTGTCGTGCTGCTAGTGCATCCAACCATCCTCTGTTTCCTCTCCATGCAAACGGTCTTGTTCAGACGACACACCTTTATTTTACCACAGCAGAGAGCACACAGTAGATTACAGGCGCATCAATTTTACTCGAAAGCTCCGATGAGTGTCTCCTAGCTTTTTATTTCTTTAAACGACACCAACCCGGAAGTGTTCTTTGTTCATCCCGCTCCCTCCTGACTCCTCATCTCTCTCACAGCTTCCTTTTCAAGAGGCCCCCACGGCGGAACTAAATTCAATGGAAAGAGGGAGGCCCCGACACGACTGAGATTCGGCTATGAGAAGCCAAGTCGCACGCTACTTTGAAACTCAACGAAGAGATTGTGTGTGTGTGTGTGTGTGTGTGTGTGTGTGTGTGTGTGTGTGTGTGTGTGTGTGTGTGTGTGTGTGTGTGTGTGTGTGTGTGTGTGTGTGTGTGTGTGTGTGTGTGTGTGTGTGTGTGTGTGTGTGTGTGTGTGTGTGTGCGCGCGCTAAGGGAACACAATCGACTCAATCCTAGATCGTGCGGTAGTGGCCTACTTTGGCATATGTTAGTACAACTGGCTAATAATAATAGCTTCTGGGGTTTCGCGCGACAAAACCACAATATGCTTATAAAGAGGACACCGCAGTAATTCTGAACGCCTGGGTTCCTTTTAACGTGCATCTCAATCTAAGTACTGCGATGCTTTTCTGTATTTAGCCCCAGTTGAAATGCAGCTGCAGCGGTCGTGATTCGACCCGTGATGGCAGAATTCGCAGCTGTGTTAATTAGAGCGCCCTAAAGACACGTAAAATGGTGCTAACATATGGGAGCGCACCGATAAGGAAACAAGAATAATATAAAGAAATTAAGAAAAGCCCGACCAAGCGCCACAAGGTGTATTTTACCTGGCTTCGTGCATCTGTTTTAAGAGCGTATAATGTAGTGGTACGCATGCGTAATTTTCAGACATAGAGAGGAGGTGGGCGGGGGACCACGACCAACGCCATGACACCCCTTCTCCCCATCCTTCTTTTCCTTTCACAAATTTCATGCTTCCTTGTTCAATTTTCTCTTGTCTTCACTGCACGCGTTCGCACTATTCTACGAGCTTGCGCACTCACTCAGTCATTTTCGACAACGGGAAATGTTTTTTTTTTTTTAGTTTCTGGGTAATACGTTACAACAGCTAAGAGGTCAATACCTGAGACGAGCAAACGACCATACCTGCGCTGTGTTCTGGAGTTTCAATCATCTTTTGGTTTCGCGCAGTTCCCCTATTTAACCTAAGACTCACTCTCGCTCCTGCAGTGGCACAGCGTCAGAAGGAGCGTTAAAACAGAGAGTTTAGGAATGCAAGGGAATACGACAAGCGCCTTACAACACGGCAGCAGCGTATCACTTGTTCCTCCTCGAGAGCAATCTTGTGCCGCTATCGCGTTATCAGCATCGCCACGAGGAATCCCGAAATAAAGTTAGCAAATCAGTTCTGCGTAACTCCGCAAGGTGAACAACGGCACTTGACGGCGATAAAGACAGGAACGAGACCGTTGCATCTGCTTCCTCAGCTCCCGTATATAGAGCGCCGTCAATCTCTTTCCTTGTGTGTGTGACCAATTCAACGGCAGCTTGTTCCAGGAAGGACTCGCCGCGGTAACGCAGCGCCATGCGAAGCTCAACGTCGCGGGATAGAATCGGCGGCTGCGTTTCCATGGGGGCGAAGATTTGGCTGCACGTTAAAAGAACTCGGGTGGTTAAAAACTGCTCCTGAGCCCTCCCAATACAGGCGTGCCTGATAATGATATCGTGGTTTTGGCATGTAAAACGCAATCCAGATATTGTTCCAGGCAGTTTCATATGAAGTGAGGGGGAAAAGAAAAGAACTCATCCAACACGCAACGTCGCCGACGAGGTTTGTTTCCGGGAAGCCTTCGTTACGATAAAAACTCGCATCGATTCCCTTCGCATAATTTTGCGCTAGTCTCGGTGTCAGCAAGAATGACTCTGCGATTTATTTATTTATTTATTTATTTATTTATTTATTTATTTATTTATTTATTTATTTATTTCAGTACCCTAGGCCCCGCGGGGCGTTACAAGGGCGGTTAGAAGTGAGTATACGCACATATAAGCTAAGTAAATTGAAAAACAAAAAGGAAACAAAGATCAACACATTAAAGACAGGGGCTGCACTCATATCGCGAAGACGACTGGATTCAAGTTGGCAATGTTATTCCCTCTTGAAATAGCACAGCAGCGCCGAGTGAAATATCGAACGGCTTCGTATCACAGCGACGCTGGGTGGAGGGGAGTTCCAATCCTTTGTACATGACGATAACGACGATCGATGTAGTACTGACTGTTCACTTCCAAGGATATTGGGCTTTCGGTGGTGACAGCAACCCACCAGTAGACGCAATTACAGGTGAAGTGGAAATCAGCTTTATGCGACATTGTTTATGCAGCATCAGCTATATGCAACACATCTTTGAAAGATGGTAAGAGCCGCCCATAGAGAGAGTCGGCTCACGGCAACTCTCTTCCCGGGGTCGCAACGAGTCTCAGTTAAAGTAACTTTTTGCTGATCAATCATTCCACATGAGGAGACTGCTGTCGACGTCGCCCACGTCGTACTCCTTCATGGAGGAAATAAGAAAAAAAAAAAAGCTATGAGAAGGCGTCACGTGACCATACTGAAGCCTAGTCATAAAAAAAATAAGGAAGATAATCATGGGAAATGGGGCCCCGGTCACGTGGCAGGCAAGCGGTACAATAACGCGCGGTCAAGCGCCACTAAAAGTTACCGATTCCAAACAACCTCGAGAGGTCAGACAACTATGGGGGTCCTAACTTTACCCGAGAGGCACAGTACGTAGGCGACAGAGGAGGCTGGCTTGCAGATGCTAGTGGAACCACGTGCAGCCACCTTGTAGCTTTTTTTTTTTATCCATGTATTCCTTTCTACGCAGATAGCGCACCCATGAAAGGTCGATGGCGCGGAAAACATTTCGATTCAGGCACAGCCCGTTTGTACGTGCGTACAGCTTCACAGCGTACACTGGCTATTGTTGGCGCGCTTCACGTGGTATGTAATAAGCCCCAGGGTCAAACACCTTTATGGTGACGGAGAGTTCGAGTCGTGCCACAGTCCACACAGTCTGACGGCAATGCTGAGACGCTTGCATGATGCCACGTCCGAAGCGCGGCACAACACCACAACAACACTTTGATGGTGTATATATACGTGACTTCCGCAAACAACGGCTCCTCATTGCAAGCGGAATAACAAATCCAACACAAGCTGTACAGCTTGCTTTGAGACGATGTGCTCGCAGGAGTGCTCCTTCGGACCATCGCGGCATCGTTAATCGGTACGATACGGGCGGCAGCGGCGTATACTGTTTACATCCGAGAGCGGCAAATCCTCTATTTACGACCTAAAGAGACCTTGGAGAGATGTTACTTGCCACGGACTACAACTCGGCGACGAGCCCGAGAAGGGCGTTGATGTTTATATCCCTGCGGGCGGAGGGAGGCACCGTGTGTCGGATACATCTAGATCGTGCAAATAAAATAGCCGCATTTATCCTCGGTTTAAGATGTGCAGGAGCCCGCTTTTCACGAAAAGTAGCAGCCTGTGCTGAGCGAACAGCCGGGACTGCGAGCGTCAATCTCGGACTGACGACAACGTTAACTGCACCTTCTACGCGTAGAGAAATACAACGCATGAAAGTCAGACGAGGTTGGTTATGCGGTTTTGTATGTTCCGGCCTAACAAACACTTTGGGCACCAGCGGAGAAAAGGAGTACAAAAAACAAACAAAGCAAAATATACCAAGACCAGGAAAGGAAGAAGGCTTACGAAAGGAAGGCTCCCGCACACCCTGCGGCAAGGCACGTATACGCACATGTAGTGGCATAACCAGTTACGACCATTTCAAGAGCAAGACAGGTGCTACGAAACACTGCTTCATTTCGTACACGACACAGACTTTGCAATCGCCCCGCCACGGTGGCCTAGCGGTTATGGCACTCGGCTGCTGATCCTAAGATCGCGGGATCGAATCCCGGCAGCGGCGGCCGCATTTCGACGGAGGCGGAATATTAAGGCCCGTGTGCTGTGCGATGTCAGTGCACGTTAAAGAACCCCAGGTGGTCGGAATTTCCGGAGACATCCACTACGGCGTCCGTGGTAATAAGCTGGTTTTGGGACGTTAAACCCCACAAATCAATCAGACTTTGCAATCGCACGTAACATGCATTAGACATTACGCTCTATGATGACCCTTCATAGCGAAAAAAAAAAAAAAAAAAGGGGGTAGACGCCATGAAGCATGCTGGTTACCATAATGTCTCCCGAAAGAAGCTAAGAAAAAAAAAAGGATATAGTCTTCATATGTCAGCGCTTGCCCACTAGTAAGTCATCACCATTTTTCTTTCTCCCCCACGGCGACCGACAGACACGTCTTCAGAGTAGTTCACCAGTCCACAGGCTGATGCAGTTCCTGCCCACATCCGGGCAGTTTTAAATGTGGTCGGCCATGCGAGTGGCCACCAGTGCTCGGTCGAGAATCCCTAGAATGATGGCAAAACGAGGCTTCCCTGACGTCGCGGCGCTTCCGACGTGCATTTTTCGGAACCCGAGAGTGCCGCCAAGATTTCATCTCTTTGGGCCTCGGCTCACCGAGTCCCGTTCAATCACGAAGTGACACCGGCGGCATGCAGGCTATAATACTCACTGGTATATGGTCGCCCTGCTTACGCCATCTGTACGCTCTGGCCCCGATTGTACGCTCGTAAATCAAAACAAAATGCGCCCGCGATAGGCCGCTCGATCTTGCTTTCTTTTTTTTTTTTTTTTCCGGTGAACGGCCAAGGGCGGCCTGGCGAATAGTATATACGTGAACGCCGCAGCCGTAGACGTTATGCGGTGCGCTATTGATCTGCTATATGGTTAATGTGCCGAGGTCGACTCAAGGGCAGCGCGTGCTCTCCTAAGCGGGAGTAGAGATATAGTACGCTCTATTTATACGCTAGAATTCGTAGAAGACAGAAAATAAAAATTAAGGAGCATAATAAAATACAACGACAAAACTCGGGGGAAGGAAAGAAGGAGGATTGGCCGAGTGTTTATACGGACGGTATAGCACTCGGAAGTGACCGCGTCACAACGAAGGGGGAAAAAGAAAGAAGATATATATAGGAAAAAGAAATGTACACATAAGCGGAGGGGGAAGTTAGTCAATCCGCACGCCACAAGACAAAACATCCGCCACACAGGCAATGGACAATTTTACAGCGTAAGCTGTCATGAGATCACAACAACGGCGCCGTAGTTGTCCGCCGCCGCCGGTGTCCGCCCGTGTCCGTAACCAATATCGCTCCTCGTGAAGAACAGGGCAACTGCTGCCACCTATTGGCGCTGATTTCCTCCGCATAGCCTTCGCAATGTGTTTTTACGAAGCGCTGCCTCGTGAAGCAGTTTTGTCGTATCGTTCCATGCGTCACGCGACAGGCGACGTGCGCAGCCCCGACAGCAACCTGACTTGGCTCTTCGATATACCTGATGGCGCCTCCTCGCAAGATGCGGACCGCTGCTGAAGAAGTGAATCGCAGAGTTACGCGCGCGGCTGCAGTAGGGCGACGTCGGGCACAGCAGACCGCTGTGCAGAGAGGAGCCCAAACAGCAGAGTTATGGCGCAGGGGATACCCACCACCTGTACTTGCACTAGTTTCCCCAAGCGTTTACAATGGCCTCTAGGAAGGTCGCTCCTTCAGCTTACGCTGTCACTGTCCTGCGATTCCGCGCAGGCCTGGCTCTTTTATGCAAACTCGTTCCTTTACAACAACCACAACAGTTTCGGATGGATCTAAAGTAAACTTCTAAAAATGGACCAGGAAAGCCATATGACACTAAAACTAAAACAATATAAGCAAAACGCTGGCCTCTTCGTCGTTACACGCACCAGCGATCAAATTAACCCAGCACCTGGCGGTGCGGGAAGTGCTGGGTTCTGCTTCCAGTGCCGGCGGGCACTGAAAAACAAGAAAGCTACGCTCCCGTTCAGCCCTACGAAAGCTACATACGGTCTGTAAGCAAGCCACAAGCTTGCCCAGCAAACTGTAGTTCCGTATGTAATGGCCCTGTCATTGGCAGGGCTGAGACACCTTGTTCGGCGCGCGTTGTACGCCACTTCGACATGCAGTACGCTTATTACACTTTGCGCGTGCGTCGCACGCCTTTAGTAACTGTATCAGTGATGATCATCCCCGTCGCCCTATGTTAAGTCCACTGCATTACGAAGGCCTCTCCCACCGATTTCCAATCTGTCATATTTTGAGCGACCTGGTTCCACTTATATGCCTGCGAATTTCTTAACTTCACCGCTCCATCTTTTTTTTTTTTTTTTGCCTTCTATGCTGCGTTTTCCCTCTTTTGGTATCCATTCCGTCGTTCTTACCTCCATCTGTTATCTGTCCTCTCTATGACATGTCCCACCCAGCTCCACTTCGTTCTTTTAATTGATGTAAGAATATCAGCTACTCCTCTTTTGTCACCCTGATCCAGTCCATCCACCTTCTATCTCTTAACGTTACCCTTATCATTCTTCATTCCGCGGCGTGCTTCTCCTTGCAGTGCAACATCAACAAGCGGCCACTGGGTCCCGTACTGCCTGCCAACCACAGTGCAAGAAGCATGCAGAGGGCTCAGTTGATTGCCCACCGTTAATCCCATCGTGAAACGAAGCTGGGAATGACGGATCACGAGAGGATTATCGGCCGCGCAAACATCCAAGAGTTCTGTCTCTTCCTTCTCCCGAGCCGAGCGCCGCCGGCTGTCATTCCAAGCCGATCGCCATCGATCCACAGCTTTCGATGGACTACATGGAACCACACGCACGCGCGCATACACAGGGCCTCGACTCTCGATGCCATTACGCAGCATGTTCCGATTCCACAGCCACAGGTTCAGCACATGGCAGACACCGACAACATGTTTAAAGGGGGAACCAAAGTGAAACACAGAAGTAATTTCGACAAATGAATTATTTTTGGGGACCTCCATTGCCATTAATTTCGCCATTTTATGTTTAATTTTTGAATTTCACGCCGAAACACGGTGCACACGACAGCCACGAATGCCATTCCGACTTTCTCTGTTTTCGTATTCTGGCCACAGTAGCTCAGTTTGTCCACAATGACATGCCATATTAAGTGTCTGTCTTCCTTAGAACACAATGGGCGTTGTACAAAGGATCTCTGCGTTTTCACGTTGTGTGCCAGAGAGCGCGCGCACGTTTGCGCGTGCGTGTGCGTGTAGTGCTCGGATGCTCTATAAGCGGCCTCAATCAGGGCAGTGGCGGTCGCATTTTCGCCTTTCCTATGGAGGCGAAGATATCAGAGGCCTGTGTACTGTACGCCTTAAGTGCACGTTAACCTGGTGGTCAATTATTATTATTATTATTATTATTATTATTATTATTATTATTATTATTATTCATTCGGAGCGTATGAGAACGCGTTATGACTATGACGAGTTGCATACACGCAACGAGATCGTTTCCCGCCATAATTGCTTCACTTTCACTTCCTCACAATGCCTTCCTAGGCGAAACAGTTGATCAGAAACAAGAATAACTACGCTCCAGCGTCGACAGTGGGAGACCGGAAATAGCCTTCCGACGTGACATCCCGTGTAGCTGCTGCTATCGCGATGCTCACATGGACGGCGCCCACAACGCCGTTTCTACAAATGGGGGAGCCCATTTAAATAAGAACTACATTATAATATATATATATATATATATATATATATATATATATATATATATATATATATATATATATATATATGTGTGTGTGTGTGTGTGTGTGTGTGCGTGTGTGTGTGTGTGTGTGTGTGTGGCAGTCATACACGGCGGTGATGTAGCATACATATGGGAGACACTACATTATTTCCATTCGCAATTCTAAGCACTTTACCTAACGGCGACGTCAAGGAACTAACCTCAGTGCAACGTAGCGAGTCGAGCTTCACGTCGCCTGCGGGTTAGTGCGTATACAGTTCAGCCGTCCCGCGCTGTTTACGCTGCACTGTAGCATATCGTCTCGTTTATCTGTAACAGACGCGCCGGCTGAGAAAACAACTTGTACACGAGAACGCAGAGGGGAAAGAAAAAAAAGAAAAAAGAAAGGAAGGAATGGAAGAAGCTGCGGATAAAGGGGGCACAAACTCCGAGGCCCGACACTGTACCGGAATTCGCCGTTCTGAGCTCGTGACAGACAGTCAAGCTAGACCGAAAAAAAGGTCGAGCTCTTCTTTCCGGTCTGTGTTTAGCTGCGGCGCGCAGGCATTACTGCTGGGCCCGATAAGTTAAGGCTGAGCTGGGTGGAAAGGGTCTGTATGTGTGTGTGTGCTGTGCGCGCGCCCTTCAACCCTTATCGCGACGACACAACTGCGACTTTGCAAAACGACAGGGAAAGTGAGTGGCCGCGTTGTTTTCACAAGCGTACGCACGCGCGCACAATGAACAGAAAAACAAGAGAAAAAGAATATGACAGGATGCCGAAGAGCAGAGAGAATCGGTTGACCTTCGCGCCTCTCGGCTCGCAGCTTATCGCACGCCGTCGCCTGTTGTTTGCATGGGCTCCTTCCTTTCTCGAGTAAACAAGGGTTGTTTTTTGAACGATGCCGCGCTTGTGGCGGTCCGCGAACGAGCAAACTCAGTTTTAGAGAAGAGAGCGGAACATGGATTCCGAAATACGACCCCGTGCTGGTGGGCGGATGACGAAACGTAGAGGCGACGGTAAAACGTGAAACGGATAAAACGCGAGAGAGGGTCAACACGTGATGGCAACGCGCCACGCGCTTACATCATCGAGAAGGTGTCACTACGATAGGCAACGTTTGACAATAGATCCCCTAGACGTTCAAGAGTCATACGGTTATGGCGCATGTTCTTGGAGGCGCTTTTCTTAGGTCTCTACCGCCCACATTTTGTGGGCGCGATTTCTAAACGGTACCATGGTCCGAACTCACACTAAAGTGCAGACCTAACAGAGTCTCTCTAAATCACGTGATGTTTACTTGCACACGACGAGCAATCAGCAGCACTGACTCGATAAATGATGGGTCAATGATTGTCAGTTTTGGCCATCAACTGTTATAGTACCAATTTCCATTAAATTTAATCGACTGACCAAGTTGCGTAACTACGTTAAGTGAGATTTTGATCCACTGCACACGCGCCGTAGCAGCACAGCTATCAACCGAACATGTTGGCGCCCGTATCCGCCAAAAGTGTTTTCGCAGCGCCGGCTTAGTAAGTAAGGTAATGCCGTACCATCGCGGTCGACACGCGAAATATTTAGTATGTCAGAACCTTATCAGTTACTCTCATCATCTCATCACGTTACCGTACTCACTGAGCCATTCTTCCAGGTCTTTCCGACTAAAATGTACACGTGCCGACCACGACCGTACAGCGTTACCGTGCTTACCGTGCGGTAAGCCGGCGCTGGTAAACCTCTCTTTTGGCGCTCTGTCGCATGATGTTCAACCACCCACCCGAAACTATTACGGTTCGTACGTGTATAATACATGTTCTGTGCGTATATATTCATACGCAGACGCACAAACATATATAAAGGGGGCTAGTGTATGTCGCCTAGCTACACGCGAAATAAAATCCTGTTTCCAACTGTGTGAGGGGGCTCCTAGCGTTAGAGAACTTTCCCTAGATCCAGGGAATATATGTACTCTCTTTAGTGCAAAAGGGCAATTTTTCCCGATACAGAGAAATTTCTCCCTCTCACATGGGCCAATGAACGAGCACAACAACAAGAAACAACCGTCGAGATGTCACTACAGATGTGATCGCGTGTTTTGACTTTCCTCTCTATAATTGCCTTTGCATTCAGAGGCGATATGGTCCGGCCCTACGCCGACCAAATCGCCAGACTTATTTGTTGAATAAAGTTTCTCTCTCTCTCTCCCTCTTAGAGGCGAAATGTATTTTAGTGCCACTGATTGCGCACAGCTGTCAAAAGGTGTATGTGCCTTGTGACAGCTATAACAAAGCACTGTTCCTGGCCTAGTCCCCTTCGTGCCTCTAGCTGTGCTGTGAACTTCTTCAATTAACAGATGTCATGAGCACAGAACCGCAGTGCATTACATAGCGCAAGGGTACGCGAATTCTAGAAGGAGAAGCGTAGATTATATCATAGATGCGCCATTCAGCTGGGCTCCCACTCTTACTTACAAGGTTGAGGCTGTCTGGAATAAACGTTTTCGCAAGAATTACAACTCCCACTGCGACACGCTTCATTTGATCTATTTTCCGGGGTTTTGCGAAATTTATGAGAGACGCCGTAGTAGACGACTCCGGAAATTTCGACAATCTGTCAACGGCGTTCTGTCAAAATTCACCAGTATTTGACAGCTATAGCAAAAATTATGGTGAACTACTACATATTTCCCATTTCAGTTCATTTCCTATGTTTGATGTGCTTCAAAGAAGAGAAGGGAATGAAAAGGGGGCATGGAGGTTAATAATAGATAATCTAGTTCTGTACTTTCCACGCTGAGAACAGGAATGTGAGAGTCAAAAATTGTGGTCGAAAAACCGACGGACAGGCAGAGGCGTGGGCGGAACACAAAAAAAAATATAATTTTGATCATCTATGTTCCTTTAAGGAGCACATACATGTAAGTACGCAGCTGTTTTCTCATTTCGTCATCAATATAAGAATGCGGCAGGGAACCTAACCCACTTCCTCGAGTTCGGCAGGGCACCTTACAAAACTACCTGTGCAGTTCCTCTCACCCTTGTCACCTTTCTGAGGAATTGACCTTCCTGTATACCGAGTATGCAGATTCACTGCACACATCCTGTAGCGCATACACTCTGCATACATTCTGCAGATTTTCTGGCGCCTGAGTATGGAGTCATATCCTACTCACTTTGTGTGATTTCAGAGGAGACTTCCTGTGAATTCCGCAGTCAGTATTTACAAACGGTAATTGTGAAACAATATTTGAGAGAATTGTGAAAGAATAGGTTTCGTGCTACTTCTAATTAAAAGTGATTTGTTAATTCCCGCCTCCCGTCGATTTCAAAGAAACAGGTCCGGCCAGTGCAAGTTAAAGAGTCATTATTTCGAAATCGGTACAGAAGCTCACCGCGCCGTTTCTACAGGAACATGCATCGTGAGCACATCAGAAAGCGGTGCTATACTTGTGCACGGTCCGTGTGTAGCGTGTAGCATGTCTTTCGAAGTTCAGACTTGGCTGTTTCTCGAGTGTTCATGTTCGGGAAGTTGTACTTCCCGAACATGACTTCGGGAAGTTGTACATTACGGGAAGTTGTACCGTGCGCATGACATATTCTGCCCGCGTACATAGTATACTGAAACGATTAATATTATCGCATCTTTCCAGTAACCTAAAAAAAAAAAAAAATTCATGTGCAGTGGTCTAGTGGTTATATGGCACTCGGCTGCTGATCCGAGGGTCGCGGGATCGAATCCCGGCCGCGGCGGCTGCATTTCGATGGAGGCGAAATGTTGAGGCCCGTGTATACTGTGCGATGACAGTGCACGTCAAAGAATCCCAGGTGGTCGAAATTTCTGGAGCCCTCAACTACGGCGTCTCTCATAATCATATCATGGTTTTGGGACGAGAAATAAATCATCAACCACTCAAAGGTAAAGCCGAGGCCACATGATGCTGTTAAGTGCGCGAACAAACATACTAATGAATGGATATGCACTCCGCCGTCGATCCATTTTCTTCTTTCTTTCTTTCTTTTTTACACCGCATTCCACACGGCGGCAGTCTGCATGCAGGGACGGCGTTGGAACGGTCCCCAGCTCGGCAACAAGACTCTCCAGGGACGATAAGCGTTATCGGCACAAACACGCGCCACTCACAGCGTTCGGAGTGTACGAGCTTCCACTACAGCGCGATAATAACAACAAAAGAAAAAGCACAAGTACGCAAGCTCGATACCGCCGAGAAGAAATCATTCGGTAATTTCCAGGCGCACTTGACCGATACAAAAGTATGCCGCCGCTGAGCAAGGCATTATTACACTTGCGAGAGACGACGCCCGGCAGCATGGCTCCACGAGCATGCAGGTGAAGGCGCGCGATTAGACGAGACCTGTGACGCACACGCTGACGTCAAGAGATGCAAACACGTGTGGCTTGCACGTTTAAAAGTCTTTAAAGGTCGATTCCGGCGATTTTTTTCGCACGTCAAGGTAATAGCGATTCTATTGTAGCGAAACGTCGGGGCCGTTCATGTTAGACGCATCGGAAGGTCAGGAAGACGAAGAGGCGTGGGAGCCACTCCGCGCAGGCAAGCGATGAGGAGTCGACACAATGCATTGGGAGAGCACTCATTGGGGGGTTTATTTAGCTAAGACAACTTGAAGTTAGAAACACACAGGGCAACAATTATACAACATAGAAAATGGTATCATACCCCGTCGGCCTGCCGGACTGCTCCCCGGTGGTTTCGAGCGTCATGGTCCCCGAGTCCGCTCTTAAAAAAAGGCCAGTGTCGCCGTTTAAATAGCACCCCTCAACATCCACGGCAACGCGGACCAATCAGGCAGGCCGAAGTTAACGATGCTCTACGTGAGCCCTCGTGATCGCGTGCATCCGGCTTTGCTACAAAACTAATACAAACAACATATTCCAGAAACTGGCCGCGACGCGCACACATGGTCTTCATTTTCTGTGCCACGTCGTCAAGAAGACTCCCTGCGGTGCAACGGCTCGTTTGCTTGAGCACCCTTCTAAGAAAGCAGTCAAAAAGAAAAAAAGAACAAGAAAACATTCTACGCGACGCGGTCTTCGCGACACTATGTTCCTGACGTGCTCCTGCCACACTCCTGATGATAGCTCAGCAATTGCGAAGATAATTTTTATTAAGCAAAAAAAAAAAGCGCGAAATCGAAACCCTAACCTAACACAGCAACACAGCGGTGGAGTCAACTCAGTCAATCCACCTTTACTTGGTGCGACAGTAGTTGCGTCCTTCCCCTGGCGGTAATGTCCCGAAAGCGCCGGTGCGCGCAGATCTCGAAGGCAACGGTATCGTACCGGTGTGCTTCTGTCACTTACCCGGTAATGACGTCAAGACACAGCGTGACCAATAATTGTAGGAAGCCAGGTGGGGCGCTGTGAGGTAATTAGTAAAAATTCATTTCTAAAAATGACGGAAGTGCGCCAAGGAACGTACTCAGAGAATTTTATTAAGATCCATAGATCTCGAAAAATCAACGGAGTTGGCCTTTAACCCCCGCGAAACACACACGCACACACACACACCGTGCAAACTGTGGTATCCGTGGTGTGCGTGCGAGCCAAACATTACTGCGCTGCATGCACAAGGGAAGTCACAATTTGTTTTCAAACACAGCTGGAGAGCGCCCGCTTTTCTTTCAACATATGACGTCACACGAGGGCACCAACTAAGTCGCTTGAGGCAGAAATAGCACTTAATGATTTCATGATGATGGAAAGATAATGTGCTACGCTTTATTTGGCCGTTTTGAATGCAGCTAAAGAGAACGCTATTATTTCAGAACTCTATTGTCGTCGGTTTCGCCACCATAGATTCGGTATTATGAGAGGAAACAAAGGTTTCATTTTTGAATTTCGCGCCGAAACCTCGGCACCCGGATGTAAGCGTGACGTCACGGACTTCAAGGTATTTTCTTCGCATTCTGGTCCCTATGGCTCAAATAAATTTGAAATGAAACTTGCCACGTTAAGCCTCTGTTGTTATGTGGGGTTTAACGTCCCAAAACCAGCTCTGATTATGAGAGACGCCGTAGTGGAGGGCTCCGGAGATTTCGACCACCTGGGGTTCTTTAACGTGCACTGACATCGCACAGCACACGGGCTTCAACATTTCGCCTCCATCGAAATGCAGCCGCCGCAGCCGGGATTCGATCCCGCGACCCTCGGATCAGCAGCCGAGTACCATAGCCACTAGACCACCGTGGCGGGGCCACGTTAAGCCTCTGGCCCCCCGCTACAACACATGGTCCCATACAGGTTGCCTTCAAAATCTATTACATCCTGATGAGTTGGTGCGGAAAAGTGAAGAAGACGTGGTCACCTGTATTTTCTTATTGTGCGTTTTCCCTCTCACTGTATAAGCGTTCTCTTGGGACAAGAGCAGTGCCACTGCTATTGTGAAACGGTAATTCAGTGATACACGAAAAATCTTTTTTTTTCTTTAGTGTCCCTTTAATAACCAAAGAAAAAAAAAAGTGGAGTGACTCATGTAACGCCATTCCTTGGAGGAAGCGCGGTCGCTCTCCAGCTGATGTTTTAAACCGAACTGCGACTTCCTCGGTGCGTGCAGTGCAATAACGTTTGGTTCACACGTTCACTGCAGGGTCCTCCAGCACTGGTTGTAACCGTTTTCTACATATGTTCAAAAAGCGTTGCAAGGTCCCTTTAATTTTATAGGACCTAAAAGATGTTGTTCAGCACTTCGGTAATGTTTTGCGCGCACAATATTCACAGTAAGTGTAACAGAACGAGAGAGCGAGAGAGAAGCTACCACAACCAACCTCTGGCCTTTCCAATGAGGCCTCGATTCGACACGTCAAGCTTCGTTCTATCTTTCTTTTTTTAACCTCTCAGTAAAAGCAGAAGGCGACGAAAAAAAAAAAAAAAGGAAATCTTCGCGAAAATGCGAGCTTGATGACTCGATATCCACGTCATCGCGCGCACACTAAGGCATAATGTCGGGTGAAGAAGAGGGGGAAAGAGCGAGTGAGCGTGCGTTAAAAGGGGGAAGAGTGAGTCGGGTGTTAGCCAAACACAGGAAACATTCTCGGAGGGCGGCTCCAGCCGCCCACGATGACTGCGTCTCTCTCCTCGCTTGCAGCAAGCGGCTGCGCCGGATTTCATATCCGGTGCGAACGAGATTGTTTTCCTCGCAGAGTGCATGCGCGCGCAGACTTCCGCGACTCACTTATTGGCATCTTGTAGCTTGAAAGCCGGCTGAGCTCGTAGGCGCGCCCACACGCTCACTGCTTGACTTCGAGGAAAAAGCGAGCTTAATGCGATCGAATGATACGCTGGTACATACGTATCTGCGCTTATTTCGAGATTCACAAAACAGAATTGCTTATTTTGAGATTCAGAAAATAGAATCAGACGTCACCCGACCCGTTAGACATGAGAGATTCCACGTCAAAAACCGTGCGTAACACTGTATCTGACAAAGATAAAAATGGCGTATGTATAGAAAGTCGACGATCACGGGATAATGCTTCGATCAACCGCCCCCCGAAATTTGTGGAGATGTGCCGCGCAAGTGATCACACGTGAATTTTAGTTGTACCTCTGATAACCTCTAAAAAGGGAAGATTCACGCCGCATGAAAGTTGATAAAGGTTCAACCTGCCCGTGGTATGGGCGGAGCGTCATGGCGTTCTGTCCTCCACGTGGGTGCGGCCTGCGGTTACAACGGCCTCCCGCTAGGGAGTCCTTACAGTAGAGCTCCTCAGGATTCAGTAAAGTTCGTTGCCTGTCTCTAAGTAGAACCTCTACAGAAATGACAATAACAACTCAGTAGAAGCCCAACAGAGAAGCCCAGAATACGAAAACAGAGTCATGCTTTGCTCTGATTTGGGAAATGTCGCACGGCGTTCAACCTCCGCAACAGAAGGCCCGCGAACGGCAACAGCGTGCTTAAGAGGAGCGCAACGCGACGACTTTTAACGCCATCATCTCGCGCTTCCTAAGCCAGCCGGCACTTAGCCGCTAACGTATCAACGCGGGTAAAGTTGACTAGCAAAAGAACCCGTCGAACGAGCGCTGACTGAAGCAGATACGGTGCAAATTGATGATGTACTCTTGTGGTGGTGAAAAACACCTCGCAGACACAAGTAGCACGACTTCCAAAACGGGGCTACTGAATGCAACTGACCGGGCACATGTGCTATACATACATTAAACATAGTAGCAGTCACGTGTCAAGTCGTATATGCTTTGCCATTATGTGCTGTCATATCGATCCGCACTGGTTGATGTAGGCCTGGCGCAAGGCGATTGCAGCATCTAAGCATGTTAAGCACATGCGTGCGTGTGTACGTGTTTGTTGATTGATTGATTTGTAGGGTTTAACGTCCCAAAACCAGTTCTGATTATGAGAGACGCCGTAGTGGAGGTCTCCGGAAATTTAGACCACCTGGGGTTCTTTAACGTGCACTGACATCGCACAGCACACGGGCCTCAACATTTCGCCTCCATCGAAATGCAGCCGCCGCGTCCGGGATTTGATCCCGCGACCTTCGGATCAGCAGCCGAGTGCCATAACCACTAGACCACCGTGGCGGGGCTGTACGTGTTTGTGCACACCGCGAACGTGGCCATATAGCAGCCACGTCATTACTGAAACTGTAATTAAGCCTGACATTGTCATACAGCGAACGCCTGTGGCCGCTATTTTTCCGTGTTCTGTGGCACAGCAGTCGGTGATTGGCCACTCTCAAGGGCTGGCCGTATGCACCCAAGACAACCCACCGCCGCCTCTGAGCCAAGACCTCCCACCGTCCAATCACGACCGAGGAGTGCAAAAGCGATTGCACACCGCGAAGGCAGTGACGCAATGCGAGCTCATGTTATAAATCATACTCATGCCGATTTTCAAAACGTCTTCTCCTAAAAAGTGTTCACTTCTGAGAAGGCAACAGGAACTATATATATTGCATAACAACCACAGCTAACCCACATGAGAGTTGGACGTCCCTCGGAGCAGCAGTGGGGTATAGAACACGCAACCGTGTTATGAAACAGACTAGTAATAAGTGATAGCGGTCGCGAGTGACAGCAGCCTTTTATAAGTAGCGAAATATAAAGAAAATATTGGGAATAATAAAAAGCTGGGCAGAGATAGAGTGTACTCTAGCCGAGACGTAACGAAGGCAGGAGGAAGCCATTACTATCGAATGAAAGGTTTTAGCCGCGCTAGAGGATAGTCAACATATTATCCTGTCTCCTTTAAGACGCCTCCTCCGTGTTCAGCGCTGTTTGATCCCCGTCCTAAAGTACACATGTCACAAACTAGTGGACAACGCAACCGAACGCACGACCTCGACTTCAGCAGCGTAACTAACGTCGCTGTCGACGTCGTTAATCGAAGCTCAAGTCATCTTGCTCATTATTAAAAACAGAAGGCTCAGAGAGTGGTTTCAACGTGAACTTATATAGCTGAGTACACATCGATTGCTGTTTGCGGGGATAAATTAAAAGCACAGTTAGCACGGGATCGGGATAATTGGAGATGTATGGGAGAGGCCTTCGCCCTGCAGTGGGCGTATACAGGATGATGATGATGATGATGATGATGATAACAATTACGCCAAACCGGTAACGATTACATGACTCGCACCGTACACGTACATACATGTTAGCATAACTCTGCATGCGACGACAAATAGAGATGCCACTGGTTTATGTCTTTAAACGTTATATTGTTGTCTGTCACGACTAACGCTCCCGCTTACCCTATCAGCCATTTCGCCAGTACGCCTTCGCATACAGTTTCACCTATAACTGGTGCGGACTGGAGAAACCTAAAAATCAGAGCGTTTCATGCGGTATAATAATAATAATAATAATAATAATAATAATAATAATATATAATATATTATTATTATTATTATTATTATTATTATTATTATTATTATTATTATTATTATTATTATTATTATTATTCAAAACACGCAAAGCAACTATTCTAGTACTTAGGATGCCGTTTAAAAAAAAGCGAAAGGGGGTGGGCGCAGATTTTTTCTGGAAGAAACATTGTTAATATCTACGCTTCCTTTTCTGTTCATTTTTGTTTTGTACAAGTGAAACAGCTCCCGGAAATGTCGGTTTGCGTTATGGAAGGGCAATTTATAAGAATGCGAGGGAATCTTTTTTTTTTTTTTCTTCCTGTCAGTGTTGCTTTAATGTTAATGAAGAAAACCACGCTGAAAAAAAAATGTGATCCCGCCGGCGACTGCACTCAGTATATTTTGTAACTGTAGTCCGCAAAGAATAGTAAAAGGAAATGCTACGTTTAACGTTCCAATGCTGCATTGTGTTTTATGAAGGACAACGTATAATGAAGGGCTCCGAATGCATGCAGAATAGAGAGAGAGAGAGAGATGGAGAGAGAGAAGAGAATTAAATAAATAGCTAGCAGATGGGATATAAGCCTATCTAGCAAGTTACATAAATTACATTGACTACATCGACAACGCCATCACTTTTCAACGCCAATGCGGAACATTTTCCCAGATGGCATTCTACGCGGACTGATACGGTATAGGACGCGACGTGAGCAGCGACAATTCCTAGTAACAGGTTACAAAGAAAAAAAAAAGAAAAGAAGACAAAAAGGACAAGAGGAGAGAATGAAAGCTCAGGCAGAACTGACACATGTTTTTGTCTACGTACACGAGGGAACAACCTGACTTCGACATGCTCACAATAAATGCACTTGTCGCCTTCGATGTAATCATTCAAAGTTCTCGCTGTAAAAGCGGAACACCAATCACCCCACTTTAGCCCTATTTCGCCACGATTAACCAACACTACGACACACTAGCCATCATTAGCAAACGTTCATTACACAACATACAACACGCGTGCAATGTTATAACTATAATAACAACAATCATGATTTCTGACGCACTTGGTCTGTTTCATTTTATTTTTTCTAGTAGGAATATGCATGAAGGTCAAATGAAAGCCAAGTGGAGGCACTTAATACAGAGATGTAAAGATACATCAGGAATAAAGACAGAATGAATCATATGTTAACGAACGTGAGGATTGATTGATTGATTTGTGGGGTTTAACGTCCCAAAACCAGTTCTGATTATGAGAGACGCCGTAGTGAAGGTCTCCGGAAATTTCGACCACCTGGGGTTCTTTAACGTGCACTGACATCGCACAGCACACGGGCCTCGACATTTCGCCTCCGTCGAAATGCAGCCGCCGCGGCCGGGATTCGATCTCGCGACCTCCGGATCTGCAGCCGAGTGCCATAACCATTAGACCACCGTGGCGGGGCGAACGTGAGGATAGGTAAAGTAAAAAAACCATCAATCGATTATACATTCCAGTAACTCCCCAACCACTTTCTTAGAGCAGTAATTGGTAACTGCGATTATTTACGTATTAGGAAGGAAGTATATTGCAATCGGCTACATATTTACTGTAATAGGTACAGATATGGCGCTAATGTGAAATGTTTCACCGCTGGTCTCATTTCACGCACCACCGACGTATGACGCCTGCAGGTGTCGCTTCCAGGGCACTTTGCTTCGCCAGCTGCACTGAGCAAGCATGTCTCATCCGTTTATATAGCGTACATGTGTACGTATAGTTAGATGTGTACTAAACAATAAAAATTGATTGATTGATTGATTAATTAATTAATTAATTAAACGCTGTCCGAGAGAAACAAGAACACTGAACATTGCTATATCCCTGTCAATGCTTCACTCATCATATGCGTATCTAAAGCGACATCTTCTGTGCGTGCTTCTCCAGGCGTTCCTGGCATGTGCTGCTAACACAAGTGACGTCCGAATACTTCCTTCCGGTCTTGCGATCGCTTCCGTTTTGAACGTTTGCGAAGCTTTTCTAGGCAAACTTGGGCAACTTCGAACGTATCTAGTAATCTACCTATCCACTTACGTCTCGGCGCTCTCTGGGGGCCTGTTAGTCATAAGACGGCCCATCATTTGCTCCAACGCGCAACAGATAATTACAGTTTACTACCAACTGATTTCAGTTTCGGTTTGCGAGAGCTCCGAGAACGACAAGAAGCTGGGTGAAACTAGCGCCACCTGGCAAAGTTTGAAAAGGGGTTAAGGACCACGTGAGCGCAGAGAGGTTGGCGACGATTTCACTGAGGTCTGGCATTACCGGGGGTCTACTAACGCAAGAGTGACAAAAGGGCAACGGTGACTGGAACGTCATCGTTGCTGGCTGCGATGCTCGGCTGCTTTGGTGACGTCACGGAAGTTGGAGCTCCCCCTGGGTGCGGTGTATAGCGCTGAACTGCGCACGCGAACATCAAAATTAATTTAAATTACCTACCTGGCTATATTCGTCGTTTTTCTCTTGTTCTATTTTTTAAGTGATATTTACAAGTTTAAATTTACAAATGGCAGCCGTATAGTGTCCACAGAGCCGTACACAGCGTGTGTAATGAACTTCACGTCACAGCAGCTCATTTGGGCTAACAGGGTGTAACCTCGTTGTGCAGAGGTCGAATAGTTATAGCGCGCGTGCACCGCAGCCTCGTGCAGCCTGAGAAACAGTTTTGTACGGTGCAATGGAATTCGGGGGCCGAACCGGATTTAGCCCGACTTTCCTGAAACAAGTTCGGGGCGTAAGAAGCGGACAAAATCAGCCTTTACCCCAAAACGAACAACCATAACTATTATACGTCTGACAGATGCGAAATAACCAGGATATATGCCGCTTCTTGCCTAAACGCACGTGGCACAAAGAAAACTATATGTCACTGTTACGCGTCGCCAAGACCCACTAACAAGATAACCACCGACCGACCTACCGAACACAAGCTAGAAAGCAAGCGGGATTACATCAGCTCCACTTGCATTTCGCTCAAAGGCTTGCGAACGGGAAGAAACGATATTCTGCCACATATAAGGTTGGATGGAGAAACTATGTTTCAGCGATACTATAGTCTAAGCCCCTGGAGAAACATTGAGGGCTTCCCGGGCTTTGAAAACGTCATTCCGGCCTTTATCGGTTACGGAGACAGCTACGCATCCTGGCTTAGACTTTAGTATCGCTGAAACGTAGGACGAACTATATATATATATATATATATATAAGCATTTACGTCTGGCGCAGCATAGCCTTAGTCGCTTCTGCGCCACGAAGCCCAACTTACATAACATCATTCCTTACAGGCCTCGACAGAGGCATGGGAAGCCACCCCCCCCCCCAAGTAAAAAAGATAAATTGAGCAATAGGAACAAAAACTGCTTTCACATCCACAACGCAATACAGGTTAAAGTCACGAGCAAAAGTCTGGACACCATGGCGCCAGCAAGAACTTTAATTTCCGAGTAGCACAGCCCTACAACGCGGAATTTCACCAGTGCATAACATTGCTCGATCAGGCGCACTTAGGCTGAACCGCTTGATTTAAACAAACATACTCTGACAGCAAAGAAAAATAGCCATTTGTGGCACCCGTAGGCCTCCAAGCCTTTGCTCGCGACTGCCCATGTAAATAATCAATAAAATATCTGGCTGCTGTATGGGTGTATGGCAGTCTCGCACATTGCGCCTATTATACGCACGTCCTACAGTATAAAGGCAACCTCCGTCTTGTCGTTCCCTCCGCCCCGAATCTGCTGGTCTCGCAATTCCGTTTCGTCCTTCTTCTTTCTTTCTTTCTTTCTTTCTTTTTTCTTTTTTTTTTTTTTCAAGCAGCGCGCAGTCGGATGCGTCGATAAGCGCGGCGATAACAAAGAGAAGCTTACACATCGCTTATTTTCGCGCTTTAACAATGGCTCCGCGCACATAGAATGAGGAGGGCGGAGGGGAAAAATAAATTAACGTTTAAAAGAATAAACAAGAAATCCATCGATCGTTCTCTGCAGCCTGCACGCTCTGCTTTCGACACGATTATGTTAACCGTTCCTCGCGAGCATCGACTGACAATTCAGTGCGTCGAACGCACATGACTCCCACTCTCATACGACGCGCAACCATGCTTCAGAGCACCGTGTGTATACGCCTTTTTATATAAACGTACAGAGCCTCATACCACAGACAGGACAAACGCGTGGACTGTCACTTGCCTAAGCCTTCGGGCTGTCATTACAGTATCTTAGATTTTTCGGGAACGCTGACGGCACCAGCGGAGCGGGTAACGACACCTTGAAGTGTTTTGTCCAACCACAATGCATTTCATTTTTCAGTCGCGTCAGTGTTCTGTTCAAAATAAAATAAAGTACGCAGTGTTAATGATTACCTCACTGGCAACCCTTACCCCAGCAGTTAAATGAAACGTGTAGGTGGCGCTAACAGCACTGGCGATCTAGAGTTACCGTATATGCGCCCTAGGGGAACATATATACAGTATACTCTATGGCGATCATGTGTGCTTTTCCGGTAACCCGGTATCCTTAAACGTAAAGAAGTTAACGGAAAAGCTGAAATCCTATGCAAGAACGTTAGGCCGCACTTTTTCTCTTTTTTTTTTTTCGGTAACCCCCGCTGGGCTGTGTTCAATATGCTCGACCCCGCCCCCCCCTTCCAAAAAAAAAGAAATAAAAACAAAAAGCACTGCCGAGGGTCTGTAGTAGCAATTTTGTGCGAGATGGTAGGTCTTCATTGTCAAACGGCGCACACACACGAAGACAAAATGAACTAAACGGACGACAGAGGCCTTTTTACTGTCCTACACGGCCAAATATGGCGGTGCTCCATGCCTTCTGCGAAAACGTCTATATTACACTGGCAGCCAAATACCATACCGTTTAAGCCTCCCCTTCTCCACGGCCTAGATTGGTTTTCGTTGCTAGCGTGGATCGAAAGCGAGTCAGCATTTAGCGATCAAGAGCGAGCGAGCTGCTGCCACTTCTGCGAACCACTGAACTAACAAAGATCGCATCTCAGAATTCCTTTCCTCATCGGTCTCGCTTTTTCTTTTTTCTCTCTCCGTTCCTTCGTCAGGCTGTCTTCCGTGGCTCATCGATCAGTTCAGAGCTACAGTATAGCTCAGTGCGCTCAACAAAACGACGTCTCAGGCACGAAAAGAAAGTTCGGCTGAGGCTTGGTGAGCAGACAAGCACACAGTTTTGCTACAATTGTACTCTTGTCAAAAGAACACGTATATAGTTTCGCAAGCAAAGGAGAATGAGGGGTCGGCAGGCATGTGGTGCGTATATGTGAGTGAATGATTCGACGTGCATGGAATTCGCAACACCGTGGGGCTATAGTTCGAGTCATGGTTAGAGCTTAGGAGATATAGAGAAGAGATGGGAGAGATGGAAAGGAGGGGTGGGGGGAGGCGTATAGAGAGGTGATTCTGAGGAAAGGAGAGGAAAAAAAAAATGGTCCTCGCTTCTGCTGCCCTTGCAGTATGGTCCCTAGAGAACAATACTTGCGGGAGCACGTCTCAGCGCCGTAAGAGAAACTGTGCACGGTGATCAGGAGGGTGGACAGGCGGAATGCGCAGGTGGGATAAACATCCATCTTGCCGTCACGCAGCACCCTCCAAGACAGCGAGACGAGAGACGGGAGTGTTCCGGAACACGAGTAGAGAGAAAGCAAAAAAAAAAGGAAAAACAAAACGCACACAAGCAGAAAACGGCGCTTAGGTCAGTGGGCCAAGAACGCCGCAATGAGACATGAGCGGGGAATGCGGGCCATATCGCTCTCTCAGCGACCGGTCGGCAAGGCGCTCGCCGCTTTCGCCAGGCGTCCGTCGCTTGCCAGGCAGGACAATGCTCAACACAAACAACGACACGAGAGGCCGGCTGTTGCTGCTTCCTTCTGCCGCGGCACGAAAAAAAAGAAAACAGCGATGGCCAATGCGACGGCGGCTGCAGCCCAGACGGGCGCCTCGCGCTGATGCTACACAGCGCGCGCTTTGCACAAACGCAAAATGATACGTTGTATGTGTGTGTAGGCGCGCCATCGCATCCTCGCGCCTTCCCTCCGGCGTCGTCGGGCCGTCGCAACAACGGCCGCTCGATCAAACGAAAGGTGCGAGCCTTGGTCCAGAAGCGGCGCCAGCCCCATAAGGAGGTCAACGAGGCAGCGGAAGATTTTAACATTTATTTTTTTTTGTTAAACTTATTTTTTTTTAACCCGGAACAAACGGCTCTTCCTTGCCAGCGACAAATACAAAAATACTCGAGATGCCTGCGTTCAGCGTTACCCAGGTGTTGTGTTAGAACATTGTTTCTTTTTCCGCTTAATATTCTGTAATGCCGTCATATCGAGGCAATCCGAGAGAGACTGCGTTCTCTGGAGAGCCCCACAAGATGGTGGAATTCGATCAGTCCTTTACACACAAGCGCCACTGCGCCAGGCAACTAGCATATACAGCACAACGCGGCGTCTGTCCACACCAACACTGCGATCGAATACACCAGCGCGAATACACGTCTTGTGTAAACAGCCACGCAAAACTTACTACTGACGCCACGCCACGTTTCTTTCGTGGACATTTGCAAACAGTTCACCTCTGTTACCGCACTCTCTCCCTGTCTGCCTATCACCCACCGCCCCACCCCGGCAACCCTCCTCGACTACCATTGATGTGCTACCAGAAGTTCGCAAAGCTGTCTGTCTGTCTGTCTGTCTGTCTATTTATTTATTTATTTATTTATTTATTTATTTATTTATTTATTTATTTATAGTACAGAACGTGTAGCAAGAGAACACATCTACGGTAAGCAACATGCAGAAAGCGCATTCTCGTAAGACGCGTCGCAAGGCCGGAAGTTGAAGGAAGGATATTGCGGAGTCGTTGCTAGTCTTCACTAAGGGCACAACACGATTGGAACTAAGGCCGCACGGCTTCCGAAACGTCTCAAGAGGGCAGTCCGGCCGATACGCATTGTGCCTAAACCCCCGACGCGAAGAGAAAACAACCGGGAGGACGCGGACAAACGAGCTATACGTAAAAGGACGAAAATGGGACGGTGATGTATATACCATACAGGATCAGGAAGACCTCCAAGAACGACTACTGGAATTAGGCAAACCCGGTTAGTTAGGATTCACTGCCGGGAGACAACAACAGCGCCTAACTGCGAAGTAACTAACGCGACGCGCACACACGAGCAAGCAGTGCGACGACTGTGGCCTCCGCCTACGTACGGCTTCGCCTTCCAATTCCAGGAGCCCAGCTTACGTTTCCTCGGGAGATACGAGCCGCAACGCTGTGCTCCGAGAGCATAAACAACGGCGCTATAAGTTAGCGCAGTGAAAAGAGGCTGGCAGCCCGTCAAATAGGAAGACAAAAAAAGACGTGTCCAGGGTTTGCCATTAGGGAGAGCAACATGCCACGGCAGAGCCTCCTCTCCAAACTCCCGATCCCATCCGAGTGAGATTTTTACGCTCAAAACGAAACGTACAAGGCCCGGGACAGATTTGGCGTTTAGATGACTAGCGCCCCTCCCCTCATTCCCAGCACGCGCACACCAATGAAAAATAGAGGAACTGCGCGCTGATCAATGCAGACAGCAAGAGATCGAAGCCCAACGAGACGATAGCGGGCCGGAGAGTATCGCGTTCGTTTCGAGCGAGCTTCCCCAAATGCGTAACTCCCAGTCCCGCGGAGCTTGCAGGTTGTTTAATATACACAAGCAAGGTATCGGTCGCGACAGACTTATACCTGCTTCCGGGTTAGGCTTACGTTATCCAATGGACGGCCAATGAATCACTAGATACTGCTACGTTTAACTTCTTCAAAGCCTAAGCTTGAACGCGCATGCGATAGTTGGGACCCGAGTCAGTCAAAATCTAAGAGCCACCCTCACTATCTACGCCCACAGTACCTCTCGTTACTCAGGAGTTCCGTTAATAAAACAATACCTAGAGGTTATGTTTAACGCGCAAAGACACGGTGATAGTGAATCAAACGGTGATCTGTACATGTATATGTACAGGATGGCACATAAAGCAATTTCATTTCAAAGTGTTGGATCGTATACCGGACATGGGTGAAGAGAAAAAAGAAAGAATGTCGGTTTCATGCGCTCACGCGCCAGAGTGAACGACACGGCGTTTCCGCGTGGTCACTGGGCAACATGAACGACTTGATATTAATGGAACACTCATATTTAAAGCCTTGTGTTCGGTTTAGGCGGCTTCCCGAAAGGAGGTGCCCGGACGGGGCAATTTGGGGAATCTCTTCCAGGACTACAGATGCACAAACAAGCTCTTCCACAGTGTTAATCTATATCCTTGTAATATATGCCCGCGCTGTTCTTCAGGCATGCATCACCAACCCGGCCAAATTTCCGCACTGCTGCTCCTCTATTTCTCGCCTCGCGCTGCGACACCACTGTGTAAAATGTTTTCTTTCTTTTTCTTTTTTCAGTGCCCTTCTCTTTCAGCTTACGAGCCTGTTTATCTTTAGGTTCAACGTGCTACTGATCGCTCTTGTTCAGCACTTCACTTGAAATAACTTGTTACTGCCAGTGCGTATCAAAATGTGTTGTTCTTGCACTCAAACACTGTATATGCCCTCCTGTTTGACCTCTTTGGGATTGGTGGTATTTACAAATAAATAAATAAATAAATAAATAAACATTTCGCTCACTTCTCGCTTTCTCCTCCTTTCTTTTCATTAAACATCTTCTTCCTCTTCTTAAGGTTAAAAGTAAAATGAGGGTTTTATGATCACCTTCGCCCCCTCATATAGGTGCCGCGACAATCGTCAGACGGGCCCCACTTTCCCGCATATACTTGCGCCCGAAAATTGCGCAACAGCGGGAGGCTTCGTGCGAAGTTTCGCAACTGGCCTGAGCAGCAACGTGCTGCTAGTCTTCGAGGCACGGATACGTTTTTTTTTTTTTAATTCCTACGTGCGTGAGAAAGAGTGAGAGAGAGAGATAAGTAATTGCGTCCATGCACACGCGTCGGTGTAAACGAAAATCTCGAACTAAAACTCAACCTGAAAGAAACTAAAGTTTGACACACGCCTATACCATACGAAACCCACAGGAGAGCGAGAGCTGCCCGCCTTGATGCTGTCCGCATTGATGAACACGTCGTTAACGTTCCGACATGGCGAAGAAGTCACGCGTCTCCTTTTCGTGTTTAATGAGCCCCCACTCCCCGCCATACATTACAAACTTCGGCAACGTAGGATGCTCGAGATAGGAAAGCCAACGAAAGCCCATTTTGGCACGCTCAGCACTTTTTTTTTATGTCACACCTCAAGAGAATTAACTAAAGATGTGAATAATAACCAGGGTTGACGCAAAGTAGTTAGAAGCGACATCTGGCAGCACTTACATATACTCGCAAACGAAGGTATTAGTCATCCGGCTTTGCTTCGTCAGTCTACGGGCAATTTTTCCCGATGTTGACACAGAGGGACATTGGCAGAGTTCCTGATTTCGTCACAGACATTGAGCGAATATGACAGAGAAAGATTAGGCGAAACGCAGCTGTGAGGTAAAACGGTCTTACAGAATCCGCACTCGCATGCCGCTGTGTCGCCTTCCAGCTGCTCGAACAGGGGAAGGGTGGGGCTCTTCATTGATTTCTGGTGCTTTTCGTCCCAAAATCACGATATGGGGCCCAAAACCACAATATGATGAGAGACGCCGTAGTGGAGGGCTCCGCTGACATCGCACAGTACAGGGGCCTCAACATTTCGTCTCCATCGAAATGTAGCCGCCGCGGAAGGAATACGATATGCATAGTGCAGTTGTCGTTATGAGTGCATGGGTGGGTGCTATGAGTGTCCCCTGGATAACAAGGCGATCATGACCTGTGCGACGCCTCTAATTCGCCCTAATGCACATCGCCTTTGTCAACCAAGCGCCTCCCACCGAAATTATTTAATAACAAGTGTGCATTATGGAAAATATTTGCTTTTATGTTGGTTTTTTTTTTTTTGCTTTTTTGTGTGCTTCGCCTTTTCCACCACAAATGCTCCAATCGTCTTGTAGTGATCTCCATTGCGGATGTGTTCTATACCGAATGCAGCGCAATGAAGAAGCGATCATACAAAAGCTGCAGCAACTAGCATACGCACGATGTATCGATCACTCGCTCCTCAAAGAGGCTACGAGAGAGGGAAATACCGGCCAGCTGGCGATCGGCACGCTGTTTACATATACGCAGCGTACAAGTGCTTAGAAAAGAACGCCTGTCGTAGCGGATGACAAAATATCTGTTTTCTTATTGAATTCCTTTATATATATATATATATATATATATATATATATATATATATATATATATATATATATATATATATATTTCCCGAATGCACTAGGCTATAGAAGTAACTTCGCGATGAGTCTGTTTAGCGGCAACCCGCGAGAAGCCCGCGTGGCACAGGCGTCACAAGGTTGACGTGTGAACGCGAAGTCTCCCTCCCGATTTATTTTCGCCGTTGCTCTCAGCTGCTATTCGAGGAAGTTTATAAAAACGCAGCGAAAGATATTTGATGAATGTAAAGAACGTGCGGGTATTAGAATTGACAGGTGTAGTTGCTAGTAATTAGGGGGGGGGGGGGGGGGGGGATTATACCGTGAATGTCCGGGAAGTATTACAAGGCGTGATTTCACGATGATTCTACAGAGCTCCAAAGCCGGAGACGGCATTTGAAGCTCAATCAAGGGGGCGTGCTGAAATGGACAGTGAAGCAGCCGACCACGTAGAAAAGATCATACAACCCCTCTCCCACACCGCCCCTTGCTCCTCGATTTTCGTCCCAAGCTGGAAGAGCAATATACAGCAAAAGAGGGGGAAATCTTACGAATAGTACACTTGGATTAATCGAATTCGGTTCAAAGAAGTCCAATTAACGGTGGTATTTAATGGAAATCAAAAATAAGGTAAAATAAGCGGCTGGCTTGACTCCCTTGCGTGAGGACAGCGGAGACACTCTTCCTCCCCCCCCCCCCCCCCTCCCATTAAAGCCGTTCCAGTGAGAACTCCGTGCAATGTAAAGGTACGGGAGATATTCGGCGCCCCCCCTCCCGCC
Source organism: Hyalomma asiaticum (assembly GCA_013339685.2). Taxonomy (NCBI): domain Eukaryota; kingdom Metazoa; phylum Arthropoda; class Arachnida; order Ixodida; family Ixodidae; genus Hyalomma; species Hyalomma asiaticum. The sequence goes on along the minus strand of CM023482.1, from coordinate 124,668,239 downwards.
CCGCCCTTCTTGTGCGCACGGCTGTAGGAGCAAGGATGCACCTGACGTCATCCTCGAGGATCGCTGGCGGTGCAGTCGCCATTTTGCAGGTCACACACGCACGAAACTCGTCGCATGCGCTGTATGCAAGCTCCGTACCACCCCTTGATGACAGGAACTTCCGCAGAACATCGTAGGGCGCATGCCAACGCACGGACAGCACGCACGAACGAACATGCCAAATTGCGACCGCCCGGCGACGGTGTCACCGCCTCAAGGGTCAAGGCTAAGTGCATACCCCTATACGTGTTCCTATATGACTCTTGTGGACGGCTGTAGACGGTTCGGGACATGTCATAAACCCGCATCTGTTCTGGAAACAGCACCGGAGACGGTGCGGGCAGGCCCGGCCATTCATGGCGTCCACGACGGTCATCGTCGTCGCAAGGCGTGAGAGGACTGGAGGCGTAAACAGGGCGTTCGTGTCCGTTCGCCCGCTAGTGTTGACCGTTCGCCGCTAGTGTCCGTTCAGCAAGCGTTGACGGAGGCACCATATCCCAGTTCTTTAGAAAGCGTTTTTGGCGGCCGGAAAACGTGAGAAATAATAATAATAATGAACTCTGAACGCCAACGAAGTAGTCGAAAGCGGGGCCTTATCTGCCATATATATATGCAGTCAGCAATGGAGCGGATTTTCTAATATGTTCACGAGTCCTCAATCCGTAACGGACAATGCGGACACGAAATATTTTTAATGACCTGTAAATCAAACGCGGGGAAGGCCATCTTTCAAATGAGAACATTAGCTCACGGCACATTCAGACTCTTTCTGTACATATAACCAGTAACTACAGCTTGAATACCGTCTCTGCATCACGTTTTGGAAGGGTGGTGACACGCGAAGCTGCATTACGCAAATTCTGTGGACGTACACGCTGCGACGATGAAGATAATCGTTGGCGCAGTGATTCGCGCTATATGTCTCTACATATTGTCCGCTTATTTTAAAAAGAAATGAAGGAGAACAACTCCACATGATACATCTATTGTCTAGTGGAAGAGCTCCACGCACCTTAAGCGCTTTCTCAGCACCAGGCACCATACAGTTTCTGAGCACTGGCGGAATTAGATGTATGCTAGAAAACAGAATCGTTCTGCATATATACGCATCCCACGGACATCCGCGCTGACCAGTACGCCCTCACCGTCCGAGACAAGTGCGCGCCATGAACTCGGCCAGCTGATGGAGCACACTGTGTGTAGTAGGTATACCCACCTGACGACGACGAAGCTTCTCGGCCCCGCACACAGTTCGGCACTGCCAACATTGAGCAAATCCGAGCTACATGGCGGCGCCCTCGGGTGCTGGTTCATGCGGAACCGTCACGTGCGGGCCGGCCAATACCTCGGCGACGAGGCAAAACCGTTTTCCGAGGCCGCTGACTTGGGAACTCCGTTTCACACGACCACCGCTTTCGCTGCACCGGAACTAACGCACATACACACGCACCAGCTGCCGACGCACACCCTTCGCGTCTTGTACCGCTACAGCAGCCCCATCCAGTGTCCAGGAAGCAGTGGCACTTTTCGGGCAGATTTCCACGAACGCACGCACAACAGGGCACACACAGGAGGACCCGGGACTCTCCGCAGCTATGTCGCGCAGCGCTGACCCCACACGTGCGCAATCAGAGAGACTCGCTCGCTTCACTCAACGACGAAGGACATGTGCACGCCGGTCGGCCAGGGGAGGAACTGACCTTTCTCCCGCGTGTCGTCATCGCTCGCGGCGCGCACCGCTGTTGTTGTCGTCGTAGTCGTAGTGCGGAGGCAGCAACAAACCTGCTCGATGCACTTCTTCCGTCGTCGACGTCGTCCGACCTGCATTTCGCCCATGCAGTCACTGTTGCTGCCACAGCCGGTTCCTCCTAGCCAGCTCTTTATTCTTTATCTTTTTTTTTTCATTCCGCATTCACCGTTTTCTTCCGCCGCTACGCCTCTTGTATACACCTTTTGTCTCGCAGATGTCGGCACAGCTGACGACAACGACGCGCGAAACAGAGGGGAGGGAGAGAGAGAGAGAGAGAGAGAGAGAGCGCACCGAAGCAACGGCGACATCACGGTTGCAGGTTTCATTTATGCGCACTCTCACGTGAGCCAAACGTGTTGCGTCTTCGTGCCCCCTTCTGTTTACACAGGCGCGCGCGCACGCTGCTGCGCCATGCGTCTTTTCTGCGCGCGAAGGCCCTCCGCTTGCGTGCTGTTCGCGCGCGAAAAGGCTGGCGCGCCTTCCACATTTCTTTTTTTTTTTTTTTTGCGTATTGCGCGCGGTCGTAACGGTTATACAAAAGCACCAAGAAGGGCGAAAGGAACAGCAGGGATACAGACAGAACGAGCACGAGATAAGCCATATAGCCACACTGCGTTATCAGCAAACACGTCCTTCGCCATAGCACACGCCAAATTTATGCATGCAACGTCCGGAGCGCGAGCTCGCGTCCCCTCTGACGCGCGAGGGGTATGCGACAGATTGTCGGACGTCATCTTATATATGCACAGTCGCTCGACTCCCGGCGCTCTCACTTCCTCGTGCGTACAGGAATGCGACACAGCAGGAGGAAGGAAGGTGTGCAGCCGGGCGGAGAGAAGACGGCGCTAGAAGCATGGGGGAAGGGTTACCGTGTACAGCGAACCATCGTCAGCCGGTGCAAGAAACGCGAGAACGTATTAGCGGCTCCTGTAGGCTCATTATATACAAAATACGTTCGCTCGTTTCCTCCCATTTACACATCTCATATATGATATACGTATACTATGAGCATCGTTTTGCTAGATGTGTTGTTGTGAGCCCTTCGGGTCCCTTGGGAGCAGTGCTTATGACAATACGAAGCATTTATATATGCGTGCGCTTTCGGCCCCGGAATGGCTGATACGCTAGCGACAGTGTATGAAGAGCGCGGGTGTGAAGCAGGTGTCGAACACCCGTCGCGCGAGCAACCACAAATGTGAAATCCATGCCCGAGTCTATAGGTCTATATATCATCATGATCATCATAACCAGCCCATCTTACGTCCACTGCAGGACGAAGGCCTCTTCCAATGCTCTCCATCCTTTCCTGTCCAGTGCGGTCTGATTAAATTTGATGCCTGTGAATTTCTTAATTTCGTCACTCCATCTTATACTCTCTGTCGTCCACGGCTGCGCTTACCCCCTTCTCTTAGTATCCATTCCGTTGTTCTAACTCTCCGTCGGTTGTCTAGCCTTCTCATCACGTGACCTGCCCATGTCCATTTTTCTTCTTTATTTCGACTATTATGTCGGGTATCCCTGTCTGTTCCCTAACCCACTCGGCCCTCTTCCTGTCTCTTAGAGTAACGCCTATCATTTTTCGTTCCGTAGCACATATCATTTTTCGTTCCATACATGGTGTACAGAAAATAGTACGCTATTAATGGCAGTAACCGCGGCCACTCCTCCCACACCGCTTCGCATTCGACCTCGCTATAGCACCCCAGTTCTAGCTTTCTCTCCTTCGACGAAGTATCGGAACACCCGTGACAGTAGCATTCAGTTCCTTCGTTTGTTTTCACACTCGCACAACGCGCGTATGAGATGACGCAATTATCCAAACGCAGTAAACGTGGACCAAATAGAAATAGGGTTCACATTACGCAACTCTGATTTCTCGCAGCCTCATCCGGCAGTACTTCGCGGTCACGCACCTCGGCGACGAGTTTCCTTATGCAATATACAGGACACGGGCCGAAGGCGATAACGATTAAATGAGCTATACCGCATATACTTTATAACACTACACCTTCGTCGATCGATCACTGTTTCGTACAGAGCCGGAGTCGACCTTCAAACCGGGTTATGCAGGACAGGCAGGTATACTGCAATTAAGAGTACGCATTCCCTTGCGTCATGCCGCGGAAGCAATTAGGATCGCGGCGCTAATGATGACCGATGGGTTCGCGAGTGAAACGACACCCTCGCGTCCAACCGCGTGGCACCGATGAAGAAATGGCGTCAGATGCTTGGCATGGAGCGTCGATGTGTAGATTTTGGCGAAAAAGAGAGATAAAAAAAAAAAGGAGAGAGAGAGAGAGAGAGAGAGAGAGAGAGAGAGAGAGAGAGAGAGAGAGAGAGAACTGCGCGACCTGTCGCGCGGCTGTAACGGCGAAGCTGCTGCGCCTACTGTGTAGGACGTTGTAACACTTGACAAATGATCCACACTGCCAACTTATAAGGCTGCACCGTGGCATGCGAACAGTAGCGCGTCTACCGAGTGATTTTTGTCGCAGGTTAATGTGCTTTAAACCTACAAACGCCATAAACCTATTCTATCGATCAGGGGAAATTAGAACGTCGAGAAAAACCACTTTTACGAAACCGTATGCAAGAGGGAAGGAGGGTACACGCTCGCCAAAATAACACAACGAACTGCCAAGCGAGTTATAAATTATGCAACACACTAACCAATCAGTAATTATAGTTTAATGAGCCCTCGAAAAGTGAACTTTCTCTCATTTGTCACATTCAGAAACGCTTAGTATACAAGGCTTCTGGGCAATGGTATATCTCGGGAGTGTCGAGTGATATATCTTGGGCCTTGTGAGGGAGAAAGGGATGTGCACAGCGGGCAGGCTTCATAGCAATATCGACTGTCATGTGAGTTACCTCGTCGTCTGAGTTGCCTTGTTCTGGTTCAGGGATATTTAAACATAAGCAAACGGTCTTCATTTTTTTGTATAGCCCTCGTATTTACCATTATCAAATCGTCACTTTTTTTTTTCACGTTTGTGCAACACCTATACTTCTCCTCCCCCCTCCCCATGGACAACCACGGCCGCTATGCAGCTGCCTTTATTCATGTGCACAGCGCCACGGACACGGTACACCGATGGAGTCGTGTGTAGGCAGCAGTGCCAAAAAAGCTATTCTAAAGAGACGACAGAGAGCTAGAGACACCTCTCTTGTATTCGACATATGTATTAGAGTTGACGGAGAGGCAGGCATGAGCAGCAGCGCTGCTGGCGCCACCTTGTGAAGCTGAGATTAACTACAGCACACAGAGCGAATCAAAGACGGTGTCCTACCTTCTTCAAAATCGTTGCAGCTAGCACAAACTTATAGTTTTCCTTTAAGTTTTAATTTCTGCAATGACAACAAAAGAAAGCGTCACGAGGCTGTGCTACGGGCATTGTTTCTGTTGTCAACTTCGCTGTTCCGGTGGGAAACCGTAAATAGTTTAGGGACAGGAGAAATGTGCCTACTACTGAGCGATCGTACTGCAGATAGCTAAAGAAAAAAAAAAGTAGTTTATTATTTACGTGAAATGGCTTTAGTGTTCACATCAAAGCGAGCGGGCATATCGGGGAGGAGGTTAACAGCCCGAGGTAATCGAGGGCGCACCGAAGGTGTGCAAAACGTCGATTGCGCAACCATCAACGCAGCAAGAACCAGCTATAACGAGCAGCAAGCGCGACTCGAACGCACCGTCGAAGCGGAGTATACACGAACCATCAAACTGACGCGAAAAGAAACCAAGCACACGAAAGAAGCCGCTACAACGACGACCCGTCAAGGTGAGCGTATAAAGCGATAAACAGGGAGCGGGAGAGAAACGGCCTTCTCTCACGCATAGGCCGTGGAAAAAACGCCGGGAAGCGCGCTGCTGCGTGGGCGCAGGGCTAGGCTTCAAATCGGGCCGGCCAATCTCATAACGCGGCCGCCGCCGCAGCAGGAAGTGAAAGGAGGTGGGTGGTGTTGTGGCGGCGGAGGGCCCGCGGCTCGCTTCCGCGAGAGCGTCTCGGCGGAGCCCTTGAACCACTACTGCCACGGCGGCCGGCCGACGACGACGCGGGAGGCAGTCGTCAGAGGAGCAACAACAACAACTGGGGCATGAAAGAAACGGGGGGGGCCACGTCCGTGAGAAACTGGGTTGCGGCGGCCTCCCTCGGGTACCCCTGCCTGCTGCCGCCGACAAAAGACGCCCGCGCCGGCGGCCGCCGCAGGCCCCACGACAGGCTCGGAGAGAACGACGCCGTCACCTTGACGGCCGCAGGCGCTCGCGTTCGCTACTCCCCGGCCGTCCTTCACTTCCTTCCGCATTGCCGGAGCAACCAACGGGGGCGCGAGTCCTTTTGGTGGGGTCCTTTTGAACACGAGCGTATATATAGAAAAGGCTTGTTTATAGGCGGAAGTGCCCAAACATATTGCGCGAGCGTGGCTACGTTTGTTCTGTCGTAAATCCGAAGTTCTTCAATATCGAAGGACCCTGGGGTGGTCCTTTCATTGTTAGCCGCGGCTGCCGCATATCGATGATTACCATACACTGCGAGCCTCGTGATTATTTCGTGGTTTCGGCGCGTAAAACCGAGAAAGCTTGTAGTATACCCGATTTACGAAAATTCGTATCTTTGTGAACACCGCTGAATGAGAGTGTTATCTTGATGGTCGAATGAACGAACGGGCGACTTAATAAACGACCTTAAATATTTTTGTCGTTGCCTGAAGTATGCAGTCAGCATACTACGTCCTTTATAATTCAGTCGTCATCATCAATGAGGTTGTTTTAGGTCCACTGCAGGACGAAGTCCTCTCCCAATGATTTCCAATCCACCCTATCCTGAGCGAGCCGGTTCCACTTTATGCCCGCAAACTTTTTTTTTAATTTCGTCACTCCATCTAACCTACACGGCCTGCCTCTGCCGCGTTTTCCCTCTCTTAGTATCCATTCGATAGCAATGGATAATTCAGTTATTACATTTAACTATACAAATATACAGCTGGACAGGTTACAGCTGTCAGCTTCGCTGCTTTTTTTCTATGTCAACGGAGTACCTCGCCTGAAATTCCCAGTCCTTGAAAATAACGCGATACGAACACTTAATATATGCAAGCTGTGTCGACTGCAGCAGCAGCTGGATTCATTAAACTACGCAAATGGGATTCCGTTGAGGTAAGTGCGCTATTTTCTGCAGCCCCTGTATACGAATGGAGCGTGGCTCAACGTCCCTGGGAGTATATAGGCGAGAGACAATGAACGCGAAACAGTCGCGCAAATTTGGCGCAGCGCGTCACTTTGTCGCGAAACCTCGCCTTCACGCTGCGCACTCGCGCGGGAATAAACATTCAAGCTTTCAACGCTGCAGCAGTGTATGGCGATACAAAAGCATCCCTTACGGAGGCCGGCACTACAGCCGTTTTTATTCATTTTTCTTTAGGGTGCCGAATGCACGAAGCGAACCGCCACTTATTAAGGTATATATAGCATGAAGAAATTCAACGTGTTCCCCGACAAAGCGCATCCCCCGAAATACTTCCGGCCGCCACACATCGCGCAGCACCGCATGCAAGAGAAATAAACGGCGCGTTAACGCAACCAGACCATCACCAGTTATCTGGGGCAAGCGCCTTGTGAATCAGACTTCTTTAATGGCGCGCCAGCCCGCGTGAGAACAACGCTACACGTGACAACACACAAACAAAGACCAGGCATACTGCCGCGATGCAGTGCACGATCGCGCAACCTCCCGCGGCAGTTTGCAAAACCGCGTGATGCAACGACACAGCGCGACGCGTTAAACTGTAGAAAAGAGGAGGCGGACAGTTTTAAAGAAGGCAGACCTGGTTGTATACTGCACCGCAAGCACGAGGCAGCGCATCCTTAATTGCTCAAGAACGCACCTTTCTTTTTTTCTTTTTTTCTTCCTTCCTCGTCGGCGCATCTCAAAAACAAACGCGCAATTAACTCCCCGGTCACGGGACATTTGCCACGCACAGGGAGTACAGTGCGAGATACCGCGAAACGCCTCGCCTTCGTCAAAGAGAAAAAGAAGAGCAAGACTTAAACGAAAAACGAAACAACGCGAGATTTGGCTGCGCGCCCGCCGCCGCGCCTCTGCGACAACGCCCACTCACTTGCGAGGCCGGGAGAATAAGAGAAACACAAAAGGGCGGAGGGGGGTGGGAGAAGGCGAGTTTGAAAAGCTCGATGGTGTTTGTTCGAGTGGGTGGGTGATGATGATGAGGAGGAGGAGAGGGCGCAGCACGCAAAGGCTCGCGTGTGTGTATATATACAGAGCGAGAAGAGAGATCAGCGCAGGAAGGAAGCGGCGCAGACAAGACGCGCGATACTTTGTAGCGCGGCCTCTCCGACGCGCGCGACGCAACGAGCGCGTACGCCGGAAGAGGAGGCGTATAGTACACGCGGCGGCACAGCGACGGCAGCGGTCGCGACGACGACGCATCCTTGACAGCTCCTCCCTGGGGCACACATACACGGCCGCGCGTGCCGGCGCACCGCCCAGCGCGTAAACGGGTTCGAAATGAGCCTGCAGGCAGACACCCGCTCCTCATCCTCCTCCTCCCCCCCCCCTTCCCCCAACTGCCAGCGACCAAGGCTGATTAAAAGGGCTGCGCCACTGCTCCGCGCCGCATAAATATAACAGCGCGCCGGCAGCGCCACTACACCGAAGCGTCGTACAGCAGCTATATAGATTGCAACGGAACTTCAAGGGAGCGTGCACTCTTCGGGAGAAATGGACTTTATAGGGAAACATGAAACGATGAATGTATCGATGAAAACGATGACATTGGTCGTCCTTCCATCGTTTTCAAGGACCCGTTCGTCGGATCAGCGCTGCAGTGAACATATATGGCACACGAAACACGACCTCGCGAAAAAAAAAAAAAATAGTAATCGTACGGATGCACACATGAAAACCAGGGCCGAAAGAAATGGGAAGGAAGCCGATAGACACCGGCAAAAGTAAAAAACAAAAATAAAATGCACCTGACAAGGACGTAGACACGCACCACTTGAAAACACTTCCGCGAAGCATTTGCGTGATGCGCTAAGAAGTGTGAAATGTCGCGCCGGAATGCTAAGGAAATAGGGCTCCGTACTTCTAACTGAGCCGTCAGCGCCAGGTAATCTTACTAACGTGATGACGAAGAGAAACGGCGCGCTAAAACAAAGTTAGGAAGTTTAACGTTACAGTGAAGATTTGCGCAGCTACGACACAGAAGTGAAGCCACCATAAAGAAAGGGCACACTTCATTAAAATGGAAGGATCAGTCAAGAGTGTGCCTCGATTTTTCGAACAACAAATTTTTCCAAGACCTTCGAGTATGTGTGACGTGCTGATATCTTAGGGGACCTCGAGCACGCTGCTCCTCTCTGGGCATGCGGAGTCGGCAGCAGCAGGAGGTAGCAGTAGAACGGCAACGCTACATACACTATCCATACGTCAATACGTGCTACAGGTGATGAAGTGGTCATCCCACAGCGCAGGCCAGCTCATGAAACCGGCTGTAAAGATAATTTGCTGATCCAAGCGCAACCATGAACATTACAATAGGCTATAAACAAACTTAAAAAGAAGAAAGGATCTCCGGAGTAATGAACGCCCGTACCCGACGAACTGCACAATTATGATGCGATCGCCGTGAGCGTTTGCCCTCTCTAGACAATGCGATCATAGTGCGCGTAAGCCCAACGTTATGCAATAGGGAGCCCCGCAATCTCGAAAACACTTCTCGCCACCATTTTATATAGGCCACTCATACCTTGCACAAAGGCTCACAGGTAGCGTGTACAATAACTGTACCACAGGCGCCGGTCGGGGCAAGTGTCGATTATTAGGAGTTATACCATATACACAGCGAGCCTTCCCGCGTACCAGTCTTAAAGTAAACGGGGAAGCGGAAGTCAATAACGCAGCCGGCACGCCCTGTCGTCGCCCCCGTACCCTTGGCAGACACAAACTTCAAATATTAAGCGCAACCCGAAATTCGGAAAAGGAACTACTCATTTACAGGCGCCTTCGTATAGATGAGGCACTAGCATTACAGAGAACCCGCCCCTCGGGGCCTAACGGTACTCGGCAGCTCATCCGATGGTCGCGGGATCGAATCCCGGTCGCGGCGGCTACATTTCTGTGGCAGGGAAATGTTGAGGCCCGTTTATTGTGTGATGTCAGTGCACGTTAAAGAACCCCAGGTGGGCAAAATATCCGGAGCCCTACGGTGTCTCTCATAATAATCATATAGTATTTGTGGCATGTAAAAGCCTAGGAATTACTACCGCCAGCACTACGAAGTCCAGTACACCCTCACTTTTAGGGAAAAAGTGTTGCATGATCCAAGTCTCCATATTTCGCCCCATCAACGGACGCCTGAAATGACCCAGGACCAAGGAAACATGAAAGAAGAGGAACGAGGGAGTGACTACGCAATACGAAATACGCAAACGCGCACATCTTAACAAAACAAGAACTATATCGCATAGGTTGAAAATGTCCACTTGTAGAGGTGCGCCTTTGATCCCTATACCCCGACTGCGGATGACAACCGTCGCCCGCGGGTGGTTTGGTGGGAACCGTGTGGGACTGGCTTCGCAACAATTCACACTAATTCTTTTTCGTATCGTTTCTTTTCGCGCAGACAATGTGGAGTGTCGTATTCTAAGTGCCAGGCTACCCCTCCGCCGAAAAGAGAGGAACGTGAAACCTCGGCACGACCGACTCGCTCCCTGTCAACTCGTGAGTGCATGTGCACAGCACGCAAGAGAGCACCTGCAAAAACAGATCAGCCTTTTTCGTGTTATGCGACAAATCGGCCGCCCCCATCTGTCACGAAAGCCCAGTGCGGCGCTTACGCTTCACTGCTTCCGTCCCCGTACAAGCTGTCGCCAACTTCCGGTGTCGGGGGAGAAAAAAAAAAGAAAGTAAAGAACTGATGGGCACACTCCCGCAGTTACCTTTCATGCATCGCCGTTCGGTGAAAAATTCGGCGAACAGCGTGTGCGGCACGATTCGCCAGCGAATGCACAGGTATCAAACTCTTGAAAACAACGGCTCCCCCTTCACCGCCATGCTCTCTATCTCTTTCTCTCTTCTTTCACAGTTTTGTCTTAACCAGCGGACTGCACTGCGTGTGATATATAGGACAGACAAATTTCAGAGAATTGGGGCGAAAGCGGGACCATGACCATCTGCTATTCAGTCACCAACTCTTCCCAGAAAGAAAAAGAATGATTGTGACCCGTGATCAAGTTACCTTTCCACATTGTCAACAACCGCAACTCTTCCATTTTTATTTCATTCTGCATAAGTGTAGCGAGCTCTTTGATGTATGTGCGTGCGTGTGCGTGCGTGCTAATGCGATGCGCGCAACGAAACGCATCAGCTCAAGTCGATCCAGCGGCACTAGAGAGTTTTAGCAGTGCTGGTTACCGTACGGTAATGCCGTACGGTAAGTACGGTAATGCCATACGGTCGTGGTCGGCGCGTCGCTATTTTAGTCGGAAACACCTGCACTAGTTGCTAGGGGAGTACCGTAACGTCATCAGATGATAAAGCTTGCTGGTAAGGTTCTCACAAGCTCAATTTTCTGCGTGCGGACCACGACGGTACGGTATTACCGTACGGTAACCAGCACTGCTAAAACTCTCTACTGATAGACCTGACATGCAGACTGCGGAAAACTACGGCCGTCCAGCAGTCAGCCCTAAATTGAACCGTTTTATTCTCTGAGCACAGTATGCGTGCATGAATACTCACATAACAGGGCTCAACACAAACAGTGTCCAGATCGTCTAAGGCATCCCCCACTGGGCGGGCCACTATCGTAAATTCTCGCTGTTCGCGGTCTTCCCGTTTCATCGCTCCTCGGGTCACCCAGAGTCATCGAATGAAAACATTCCCACGCTACTTGGGAAAGTCTCGGTCGTTTAAGGAATGCTTCCCAGAGAGAGAGGAGAGGAGAGAAAAATGGCGGTAAAGTCGCGACAGGCTGGCACCGAAGCAACAACTCTGCTTTCGTCAACCAAACCCAGTCGCGGGAGCCGCCCATAAACCACGGCTTACCAGGCCAGCTGCCACCTCTCGTTGCCTCTGGCAATGCTGCCGCAGCGAGGCAATATTTCTCCGCCGTCGGTGTCGGCTCACCCTCGTGCTCCTCCTTCGACAGTTGCTGAGCTCGTAAAAAAGCGCGTCCCCGCATAAACCATACTTTCAGAACTGCGTATACACCCCGAAAAGTATGGGCAGCAGTCATCCCCTGGTGGACTAAGGAAATTCGTCACGAAAGAAACCTCCACTCCACATGGAGGGCACCCCGTGGGGATTAGGTTACGAATACTGCGCCGCACAACGCGCATATGTTGGCGTCTGTGGGAGAGTGACCGGAATGGAGCGGAAAGAAAATCGCACACTGCGTATAGAGTTGAGGAACGAAGAAAGAAACGGTGCAGGGGAAAGTCGGAACACGGAAAGCTCTCTTCAATAAGCCTGCTCGTGAATTGCGAACTACTCTGAACACACACACACACACACACACACACACAACACACACACACACATACATACATACATACACACAAACACCACTGCGTGCGACCGACCTCGCTGCATCGTACGACTGCGTGCGCGAATGTTAATCTCACACTTGCGGTAACAACAACGTTCTTCTTTTTTTTAAGTGAAATATGTAAAGTGGCGATAGTAATAACGAAACAAAGCGAAAATGAGAGCGGTATTGTCTAGGCTTTATTCTCAAGTAGTGCCACGACGGCTTACCGACGCTTGCCTTTACACTGCAGGAGTGTACTTGAAACACTGTAATGGAATTTCGGTACTTCGGGACGTCTACAAGCGGGACCGCTACCTGTCAACTTCCCGTCTGAAAAACAAGTGTCGAAAATCATCAACATCACGCCTCATCTGCTCAGACTTCTGATATATGCAAGCAGGCGGAGACCCCCACCAAAAATTACCGAGCGATCTAGGACTTGAGCGCGCTTGCTTTTGCGAAGTGCGCCGCTATGACGCCATTATACATGGAGAAAGAAAAACAACGTCACGCCGAGAGCCGAGTCACGCTCGTCGAACCCTCGACATTCTTTTCTTCCTCTTCTTCTTCTCATCGTCCTCCACGGACGCACAGCTGGCGCTGACCGCAGCCGGCCGAGTCACGCGTGCAATGGCGCGGGCGAGCGCACCAACTAACGCACTCGTGACGCACACTCACCGCACGCCGCTGCACAGGCAAAGAAACCGAGGCAGCCAGGGAGAGGCGTTGCGACACGCAGCTAGCTAGCTTAGCACCGTTGCGTCTTGCACGCTTGTGTTGCGCGCGCTCCCGCAGTTTGTGGCCTCCTTTGTGTTTCTCCTCTTCGGTCACCGCGCCGCGCACTGCTATAGCTGCTGCTGCTGCTACTGTGTCTCTATGTGGCTCGCCGCCGCGTTGACAGATCGCTCGCGTTTGGGGACATCGCGTCACGCGGTTCTCACCACGACACACGTGCGCAGGCAGACAGGCACAGCAGCAGCCGCCGCCGCTCGGGCGCCGAAATTGTGGGGAAATTCCGAGAAGGCGCACGCGGCTCGCGCCTGTGCTGGAGGTCCGCAGAGCCGAATGTGTCGTACACGACTAATCGGTCAGCGAGGTAATGGGCGGTATACGAACGCGTTCGATCCTTCAACGCTAAATCGCAAAAATGCCGCGATAACGCTGAGTTCGGTCAAATCGCCGCCAAGTTTTCGCTTGAGCGCGACAAGCACGTCAGCATGAAGAAGAAGAAGAAAGATGACGAGGAAGAGGAAGAAGAATGTCTGCCAATACGAAGACGCGGTGACGACGAAGGACAGCGAGGCGACGACAACGAAGAGGAAGCGGATGAAGACGAAAACGAAGACGCAGGAAGAGCAGGCAATGGAAGATGAACAGGGTATGTGCCAAATGACAGAGGAAAAGAAGAAGATGAACAGAGGGGAGCAGCAGGAATATAAAGACTGAAAGGACTGACAGAACACGCAGCAAAATCCATAACCTACGTTGCCCCGGTTCTGCGTCCTCTGCGCAGGCCCGGGAGTCTTTAGAATGTCGATTTAGAGCTCAGTCAGCCGGGAGCTACGTTTTGCAACTATGTATACTGCTCGTATATTGTATATCATTCGGAGGGCAACCATTGTCCGCCGCAGGGTTTAGTAGCTAACGTGCTGCGCTGCTCAGCGAGTTCTAGGGCGCGGGTTCGATTCCAGGCGACGAGGGGAGCATTTACGTTGAGGGGATACACGAAAAGGCTTCCGTGCACACTTGGACACAGGTAAGCGTAAAGGAATCCCGCTACGGTCAACATTCACATCGCCGTTTCTTGGCATGCGAAAGATCACAGAATTTTGTTAATTTTTTTTTTATATACAACAGATCTGCAACTTCTACGCATTAGGCAAGCAAATAAATATGTAACTTGACACTGAAACGGTAAGCAGACAGAGATCTACCATATCATCGCGCCAGTCGGTGATGTCACTGCTGGCGCGAATTGCAAGAACGGGCAATATCGATTTCAATTGTTTTCGCCCATTAACGCACGAAAACTTGATTAAATAGGTCGAGAGGAGCCTGGACACCGAACGCACACGTCAGCATAACGGTACAGTTGCAGCAAGAAAAAAAAAATAAAGTGAAGGTTACACAGACAATCCGATTTGAATGCAGAAATTTTCGTTCGATGACGCACTACTTCTTGTCAAACACCAATTAAGCATTTCGCGCAAGCGTCTCTATAATGAGCTGTCCGGTGTTAATGCGTGGGCCATTGCAACACGCACGCAACGTACAGAAAGAGGAGGCGTGCCGAAAGAATGTGGGGGAGGGGGGGGGGGGGGCGATGACGCGTCGTTCGCCCACGGCGTTTTCGGTCCGCCCGGCGACCACAAGCGTGAGACAGAGAAAGAATATACTGCATGCACAACGCTGTACTGTACTACATGGGCCGCCACCGTCGCGTTAAAGCCACGCGCCCTGCCCGCTCAGGGTCGGCGACTTGTTTGCCTCAAGAACGACGACTCCGAGAGGCGATAGGGCGTCCGGTTGCTTACGAGCGCGCACAGAAAGAAGGAAGAGGTCCGCCCACCCATGCCGGGCGAACAAACAAGTGCGCCGCTTACACAACCGCGTCCTTTCTTCGTGTTCCCGCCGCTGCGAACGATCGCCGCGTTGCAGGCCGTTGTTTGCAACTTATGCATCCTGCTGCATGCGTCAGATACGCGGGCCGCCGCTCAAACAACAGGAAAGAAAAAGTGAGACGCCCGCTTGGGAGAGAAACACAACGGTGCGTATCGGCCCCGACAAATAAAGGCTGCTGGTTGCAACGAAGTGAAAGACATCGGCCGTATAGTTACAGCATGTTTCGGACAGCCAAGGTTGCGCGAGCTGTGTGTGTGTGTGTGTGGGTGTGTATACGCCCTTGCCACGTCCAATCGGCCGTCGGCCGGGCGTGAGAGATGGCCGGCAGGCGCGTATCATGTACGGCTACGAGTAAAGATGGTAATGCACTGTCCGGCCGGACTATACCTTTAATAACGTGGTTACATCGAGAGAGACACAAGACAACAAAAATGCAAAGGGATCAGAGTTATTGGGTGGCGCCCGCAAGGGTTTGCAGGCGCATTTCGACAGCCTATAGATACGCGGCACGCTAGTCATATAATAGATATCAGAGTTACTGCTTGAGCGCCCTAGGGATCATCTGCTCCCTACGGAGGGAACGCATGATCTCCTGCCTTCTTTACACAAGGTTTTGAAAAGCACTGCAGGCTTCCGCCTTCCGAATACATATTTTTTCAATTGACTTTCCCGCAAACTTTTCTTTTTGGGAACACGAGAGAGAGAGAGAGAGAGATAGGTGCTCATTTTTCATTTACACATGTTAACACAATGGTTCTTTCACTGCTCCACAGGTGGCGCTCATGGTGTTTGCACATGCACACGCAGCGGACGCCGCAATATCAAGGAGCAGTGGCATTTAGAGCTGCGCCGTAATACGTTCCTGCAAGTTACTGCCGTTCCCTGATGTGCACAGCCAACTTGGTAAAGACTGGTCGCGGACGGGCAAAAACCGAAGAGGTCCCGTGAATTCGAAAACCTGCGAGAACACAACGGGGCAGGCACCGGCGACGCTGCCGCGACTATACTACGACCACGACGACGGTGCCGCCACGGTGCTGCGACAAAACACACGTGCGCGGCGCGTGATAGCGCACGGGCCACCGAGGACACGGTGCCGAGAACGACGGAGATGCCGTCGCCCGATCGGCCGCCGCACACGTCCTCCCTGCCTCGCGGCGACCGACGCACGAGTACGCGATCGTGCCCAAGATTAGAAGTACGCTCTCACCCTCATTCACGGCCGCTACAAGCACGTCTCTCTCTCTCCACCACGCAGACTAATAAAACCGCGACGGCGCGACGTCGGGCATAACAAAATACGGAGCACCGTGCAGAGGAAAAGTATTAAAGTGCAACGAAACCTGCCCAGAGGAAGGTCGAAGGAGACGGTGTCGAGTAACGCGCGGCGAACCGAACACTTTTCGTTCCCCCATTCCTCCTCTTCCTTCGGGTGACTTTTCCTCTCGCTTCCCTCATAACGCATGTACGCCGCGTAACACCTAATTAAGCGCTACTACCAGCTTGTATTTTGATGTCATAATTACGCCGACCACTCTGTAAGCTCCTTTCATTCCAGTGTTATTTCCTGAGCCCACCTTCTGTCTCTTTTTAACTTTTCTTGCTTTCTTCAGTTCTGTCTTTAGCAGTTTCAGTGCTACGCGCAGCCAACTATGCACTACTGGTCGCGGATGTTTCAGATAATAGGGAGAAATTAAGCCGAGGCTTATCGTAATCTCTTAATAAAAACGGCGACGAGTTTCGAAACCCGTCGAATGTGGCCTGATCATGCGAGAGGAGACCGCTGCGTGCGTCGTCTGCTTCAGGCATTTCGAAACTACGCGCGCTGCATGCCGCAGCGGACTCTCTACCCCCTCCCCACTTTCGTTTACACCCCACCGTCGATACGCACGCATTGTGCCTGCGAGCCTTTCGCTCGCACGGTTGTCCGCCGCGGTGGTGTAGTGGTTAACGTACTCGGCTGCCACCCAAAAAAGAGCGGGTTCGATCCCAGCCGCGGCGGTCGCATTTTCGATGGAGGCGAAAATGCCAGAGGCCCGTGTACTGTTCGTTGTCAGTGCACGTTAAAGAGCCCCAGGTGGTCTAAATTTCCGTAGCCCTCAACTACGGCTTTTATCTCCTTTCTATCTCTTTCAGTCCCTCTCCCCTACCCCCAAGGACGCTTAGCCGTGCTCCCTACATGGGCTGCAGAGATTAGCGTCCTTTCCTCACCCAAACCACAATCAATCAATCAATCAATCAATCGCGCGGTATAAACAGCAGCAGCACGAACGCACGCACTCGGGCTGGATGGCTGGCCGCCGAAGGAAGCAGTGCGCGAAATCTGAACCACATCTGCCGATACGCAATACACGATTTCTTTCGTCACTCGCCAACGTTTCCGCACATGCTGCACGGCTTAGCAACGCCGTCAAGCCCAAATTCGATAGCGCACCGAACGTACTGAAATTTGGGTCGCTCCATAAACGCTGCTGCGTCTGGAGACACCTGACTGATCGTCACTGTGCACCGGATAGCGGTTTTGTGCCTCAGTCAGACACTGATATTATCATAACGACTTTGTGACACCTTCAGAGGCCCCTTCTCGTATTTCATTACCTGGAGTAGCAACCCAAGCCACTAACCAGGCTAACTAACATCTCCGGAGTCATTAATAAAATATTCTCTCTCTCTCTCTCTCTCTCTCTCTCTCTCTCTCTCATTTCATTGTTTCGCATGCCATCTCTGAATGCAGGATAACGAGCTGGGCATCTGGTAAATACTGCCGTTCCTTCGCGCTTCTCTCTCTCTCTTGGCACCTTGCTGTTGTTGTCGTGCGGGCTAATTGAAATGACAAAAAAAAATAGTTAAGAGTGTGCTACCAAACAAGACTTCTACAACAGGCAAGCGAAACCAAAGCCGCTCGGTGCTCACGACATGAAGGCGCTCGTTGTCACGAAACACACAAGAACGAAGTGCTATTTATTGGCCTCGAGATCGACATGTAGATGCCAGCACTGTCACCACGTGAGTGTGGATAGGCTTTCGCCGGCAAGCATTGAAACGTACACAGCGGCACTCTGTTGTGAGCGGTTTGAGGCAGTTGTTAGCTAAATAAAAGCATTGATTGCAGCCAAGCGGTAATACATGCGTCCTTCAATCTCACGCCAGTGCAGGAAGCACGCAAAACGTTTTTATTGCACGTGAAGGAAGCGTGATGTGCCATTCGACGGGGCACTGACATCACCCAGCCTCACAGTTTGACTTCCTCGGCGGTTCTCTCCGCTTATTTTTCTCATACCATATTTAGGTTGCGTTCTGTCTACAATGTTGGCATTGCTGTTACGCGACTGAGAGAGTTCAGAATTGTGTTCTCGCTCATTTCTCACTATGGGCTACAAAAAAAAAAGGAAAAGAAAAATAAAGAACAGACTATTACTGCGCATTGAGTTGACGTAGCAGCTTGCGCACGCCGCTGCATCACTTACACGCATACTTGCGTTTAAATATCTTGCATGTCACATTCCATGAAAGGCAAGGCCGTCAACTGGCTCAGTTAGTCAAGCTACGTGACTGTATACGCCGCTTGAGTACTATCACGATATTTGACACAAGCCTATATTATAGGTAAACGTCTTAATACTCAAACGCATCGCTTTCTTCGCATGGTTACTTGCATTACCGTGACAAGAAAATGTTTATTTTTTTATGCACATAAATATATGGTCTTCTTCAAGCGAAAACCGTCTGCTATTTACCATCATGCTCACAGTCAGATATCGCGAGACGATATCGATGCGGCAATGCATTTACACATTGATGTTTCCCATTTAACTTATTCGGAAGGACGCTAAGTGCACTTTGCCGTATACTTGAAACGCACAGCAGCTTCCAAACTGAAATAACAGCGCCGAACCGGAGGTGTGACGATGACAAAGCACGCTCACGACACAGGCTCTCAGTGACGTCAAGAAAGAGCAATGACTGCAGCGCAAAGCCAAATAATACTATAACTAATACTTTTATGCTTGGATA
Organism: Hyalomma asiaticum; assembly: GCA_013339685.2. NCBI lineage: Eukaryota > Metazoa > Arthropoda > Arachnida > Ixodida > Ixodidae > Hyalomma > Hyalomma asiaticum. Next base: position 124,649,263 of record CM023482.1, on the reverse strand, counting down.
AGAATGCATGAAAGCGTTCAGCACTGAACCGGCTCGTGGGAATTCAAACATTATATATGTGACGTACGCGCGAATGCAAAAGCGCAGTGGCTAGCAGACGACGCAAGGAGATATCCACACCGTGGCCTCCGCGATCGGCAGCGGCGGCTGCGCCGCCGCAGCCGATCGCGGAGGCCACGTCCACACTTGGGAGCTTCGTCCACTCGCCGCTAGGAGCCGACTGTGTCATCATGCTTGCTGACGTCCCAAAATTTGATAGACCGCGTATGGGAGCTCGGAATCGCGCATGTCGTGGTAGCAGTATGAGCTATAGAAATCTCGGGAGGCCATGTACGACGCACCGTAAAGCACGTGCTAACAGACAGGGCAAGCTCGCTTTTTCGTTTCTTTTTTAGCTGCTGTCTTTTTTTTTTTCTTTAGCGCGATACAAAATCGCTTGAAGAAAGAAGGCACCGAAGTTCAAAGAACCTGCTTTACTAATGAGACCAGATAACGGAACAAAGAAAAAAAAAACACCAAATGGCGTTATGCTTTCAAAACGAAACAAGAGAAGAAAAATAAAACGAAAGAAATTACGCCGCGCGGAACCCAAGGATATATACCAAGACGCGGAATTCACTACACGGCAGCGTCCAAAAGCATATCTTTCTGTATATGTTATGGCTCGTGAGGGCGAGCCGCGACTAACGCGCTGTATTTTGTAAAGATGGCTCTCTATCTATAATATCGCAGCTACTCGCGCCACCACGCTTTCCTGGAACTCCTTTTCTGGCAACCGCTTTTCTGTTACGCGATTGCGCCAGGCTGTGTGAATCTGACGCCCCGTCGTTCCGCTGACGACAAGGCGCGAAACGAGCCGCACCAGGAAAAAAAGAGAAGAACGACCAGTGCAGCTTCGCTTCCTCAAGACACACCGCCGTACGCGGAGAGATAAAATGTGTAGTTTCTGCACACTTGATACGCAAGTAACCACTCGCATCTGTGGCAACACACACACACACACACACCGCGGCACCGTCGACACCTGTCAAGCGTTTCAATAGCGCGGGCGAAGAACCAAGCTGTCAGAAGAGAAGACAGAATTAAAGAAACCGCAGACCATATTCTAGTCCAACGTCAGATATCCACACACTCCTTAGTGAAGAGACAAGCCTGTCTGAGATATTCGATCTCAAGGCCAGTTTTTGGAAGTGTAAATGAATCTGAAGTGTAGAGAAAAGGTAGGGAGATCGGTGGAGGAATAAACACGTAAGAAAATTAGGGCACGAGCTCACGACCCGTTAGTAGGAACTACAGAGCACAGAGGGGGTCTAACAAGGAGCTTCGCGGAACTAAACGTCAACCCGATATGGAACGGGTGACTTAACATGCGTCCACCCATTGCAGAGAGGTCCGTTTGCTCAACTTTCTAATGAGTTGCGGCAACCAAGGATCATGCTCTTGTGTTCCTACGCTATTTAATGCCCCAATGTGCATGGAATCGTGGGATCACTGCATGCTTACGAAGCACGTGTTCTTTTTTCGGACACGATCATAAAGGGGACATCATAAAGAGAGGGGGGAGGGGGGGGCACGTTTGGGGGTTCTAACCGCCCCCTCATCCACCCCTCGTCACATACCACTATCACTTTCACCGTCCAGTGTATACTTTCAAGGGCTCTGTTAAAATTATCACTGCGATTCAGGAGGTGGCTTTTAGATTTATCGTTTGACGAGACTCACGGGAAACAAAATATGTGATGTTCTGTTCATCCGGGTGTGGAGTTCCATGCTAAAAGCTTCGCGCGACCGCGAACCGACCGGTATGTCAGCACCCTTATCACTACAGGGGGCGACAAATTTGGCTAAAATAAGGTAGTGCAGAGGAACTAATTATTCGTTGAGGAACGCATTGGTTTGTTTGATTTGCCGCTTATTTTATGCTCGCACTTGTTTGAGGAACGGCTTCTTGGCCCTTTCAAGCCCTGTTAATAACTCAGCAAAATGTAGGAGAAATAAATAATCAGCGTCGTCCTGTAGCTATAATCATTATTAATTGACTTACATTAGCTGTTGGATTCCTCCAGTTGAAGCAAGGAAATTGCATACTGCAAAAGATGCTTGTTCCTCTCCCGCTCGCCCTCCTCAGTATCGTCAAAATTACCCCCCCCCCCAAGCGTCCCCTCGCCCTGGGAGCAATCCTTGTTTACCGGAAGAGAACTGGCACCAGCCAAACTCTGCTTCGAGGAACACGTCACAAAGTCGCCAATATAAGGCAGTAGTCACTTCAAAGCAGCAAAACAGTGAAAGGTCGCCTCAAACAGAGGAGTGCGCAAAAGCTTTACAAAGGGGCGAAGGGCGGAGGAAACGAAGACTGGGTCGACTTCCTCGATGCTCCGAACTGTATAGCGCTAAATGCGCGGGGAAAATCGATGGCGAGGCAGCCGACCACAGCTGCACGAAATGAAAGCAGCAAAAGACACAACACTGGAGTTCGACAATGCTACTGCTCGGCTCTTGTATCACTTGCGTGATTTTTTTTTAATAAAGAAATAAATTATTTTGTATCACGCCATGTCCTGCTGTACCACGGCGTGGCTGCACAGCCAGATGCACCGTCTTCGACTGCCATAATACCTAAACAAGTAAAGAAAATAAAACGCACGGGAGTCCCGAATACGGGCGAGTCGTCGAGTGCAGCACGAAAGAGCCACGTTTATGATTTATGGTCTCGCGACGTTTTGTGTACATTCGAGGACTGCGCACGCATGCACGCACAAGAACACGACGAACCACCTCGTAAAAAAAAAAAAAAGAAAAGGAAGGAGAAGAAGAAGAAAACGTAAACACGACCCGCCGCTGGCGCCGCCTCGTCTCGCCTCGCTACACGTTTTCAACATTGTCCGTTTTCTCCCACCGAGGTGTTTTCAAGCGCTTCGTTCGGACCTCGGTGGCTGCAGTAGTAGCCTGCGGTGGCGGAAGCTGCCCAAGCGTCTTTTACATTCCGGCGTTAGCCGGTGGGCGTGGGGCCAACGAGACCGTACATGCATTCATAGCACTTCGCGCTCTTTCCGTCCTCTCACACTGAACCAGCGCGCGCACAGACCTGGTTTCGTCTCACGCGCACTCACGAACCCTCGTGCGCTCATAGGAGCAGCAGACGCTCGCGCTTCTTCCTGGCCAGTCCCCTCCTTTGAAGCTGTCAGTCCACAATGAGCAGTTGCCAAGACAAACGATCTTTCGTTCCACAGGCGGCAAAGAGAGAAATCCAACGAGACCGACCGACCGACCGACCGACCGGCGTGGAAAGAGAGGGGAAAAAGCAATAGGAGGTTGGCTTCCAGAGCGGGGTGATTGCAATTTTTCTTATTTTTTTCCCCCTTTATACCGGCGCCAACGCTATAAGCACCTATCGGCCGAGGCTGGCTATCGAAAACTGAATGATGAATACTGATGATGAAACATACAACTCGCACGCTTTGCGCAGGGAGTTTCTCTTTTGACAAGCTGGCTGAGCACCGCTTCGGGCCACGACTGCACCTAAGATTCCTGACCGAATTCAACAACCGCGTTTACCAGCATGCTGCCACAACGCAGGCTAAGTGTCAACTGTCAGCTGCTAAACAGCAACGTTTCATTCATTCAGCCTCATTCCACTGAATGAGTTGTCCGACTGACCGTGACGGAGATAGGACGGGGGTCAAACCCGCGGCACAAACATCACCAATGTCAATACGTAATACACCGCGCAGTGTCCCTATTTCATCGCCGTTTTGGAGATCTGTGAACGTACCCGGACGACCACAGTCGGCGATCTCTTTCACTCCACTTTGAGATGTCCCCCTACTACTACTAAGCGCAAAGGGGGGTGGCGGTCCCACGCTCTACACAACACTCTTCACTACCACACCTGCCTTTCAGCTTCTAATAAAACACCACAACCAACCTCGCTCATCCCCCTTTGGCCACACATCTCAACAACATTTAACCCCAAAACGGGTTCGTGCTGGGGCTGGGAAGAAAAGAGGCATCAGGCCAAATTAAGTTAACAGAACATGTAGTTTAATGTACGAACGTGATTGAATTTACAATTAACAATTCGTAAACGCAACGTTACGACCAAGGCAATAATTAAACATGGCAGTACAATACAGAGACGCACATGGCAAACAAGCTCATCAATGAACTACCGATGTAACAGTCTACCACAACTAAAGGCGCCATGTCTCAATTTCGCTTGCTGCCGAAACGGAAGGAACGCTTATCTGGGAGGTCTCATCGGCGCGTAGGTCTCGTCGCCGGGCATGTGGACTGGTGCTTGGGCCCGGGGGGCTCAGATGTCCTCTTCGAAGTCGTCGTAGCTCACGGATCTCCGATCTCCGATCATTGCTGCTCACATCAGGCTCTCGCAACCCCTACATCTCTCCGAGGTTGGGGAGCCGAACGGCGCGGCTCACACGAGGGATCGCAAGCGAGACTCGCACTTCTTCGACCGGAACATGACGGAATGTCACCGCATCTCTTCGCCGTCTCTCGAATCTCTTCTCTTCCGTTCTCGTTCTCGTTCTCCGTTCTGCCCTGTTCTCCTTCTGCGTCTCTTCTGCACCTTTGTCCCGCGGGTGCTTTTCTTGACCTCGACGCCGCCCCTCCGTGACCGTTAACCAATTGCAATTACTGACGCGGCATATATTCTTGTCGGTCAGTCTGTGACAGCTTCGGCATCCGCCCACGCCGCCAACACCAGTGGTAAAATCCTCTCTCAAGCAAAGTAGAGCAAGTAAAAAGCTACAAGCTACAAAGCTACAACTTTGGAGAGGGAAACAGGCGAGTTGTACGATGGCTCATGAATCAGGGGCGACCAAGAATGTCAATGCTCAGACAAAGCGCGTCGCCTCAAGGAAGGGGGGGGACACGCACTAGAGCGCTGTGCTTTTCCGAAAAGCCTCCGGCCGCCCCCTCTCGCCCTGGTTCTCGGAGCTTGGCGTCCAGATGTTCAGGCCGGGCCACAACCTTGCAACTCTACATCCTCTGCTTTCACTGTCAGAAGGCACCGCTTCTTCTCCCTTGAACGCCGCAAGTGGCCATCGACGGAGGGCGCGCTAATGAGTCCGGGGGCTGCCGCGTTTGACGAAATGTCCGTCCTGGCCGGTCGCATGGATGGAACGAACAAAAGGCGTTCTGCTGCGCCCGGGCCATAAAGTGGGGTGCGAACGCTGCCTGGCAGCTGCAGCCCGTAAGCAAGAGACGCCGTCGCCAGATAGTCGGGTGTTTGTGCGGTGGGTCCGAGAGGATCGTCAATAGATTCGTTCCGGGAACCTAGCTCCGAAACGCGCATTCATCACTCTGGCGGTTCTTCGTTTTGCCAAGGAGAGGTTCCAAGAAACGAACGAAAATGTCCCAGTTAACAAGCCCGGGGTCCAGTCGGCGCCAGCGGGGACGTCACAATCCCTTCCTCTTACAGAAGAATTTTCCCAGCGGGGAAATTCAAATACGAGAAATGCGGGCGCGTAGCGCTTTCGGGCACCGCAGCGAAACCGAGACATTGCGGCAGTCATACAAACAAGGCATGCGTACACAGTACACTCGCGATTCAGTCCCAGTGGTAGCGCGTCGCCGAAAACAACCAATCCGCGATTAACTCACACATCCTGTCCACCAGGAAGCAGTTTGATTTAGCACATCGGCCGCGCACAACACACTTGAAACGCTGAGTGTCGCCGAAGAAACTCGCGGATGATGCGTAGGGGAAACCGCGCACGAGTCACATTTGCGCATTCACCGTGTGGCCGTGCAGCAACGGACGCAACGTTCAGTCATGTGCGCAGAATGTTCACCACCACGCGAACACATCACACACCTCAACCGCGCACCTCACCCGCGATGTTCACCTTCGGCACAATCAAACTTTGGACACACACACAAACTATAGCAACACATCATGCTACACATGCACCGAAAAATACAATATTTTTGACCATCCACAAAATTAATGAAAGCCCCGATGGTGGAGGAACACAGGTCATGTGGATATCAACATTCGACTATGCCGGATTTCTTATTAGGTCTCAGCCGCACCTGTCGGAGTGGGAAAGGGTCCACCAGCGTCAACCGCGCGTCTCAAAAGGACCGAGGCGTGCGCGTACCTGCTTTTCGCTACAACTGTGACACTGGCCGCTGTGCACCAACAACGATCGCGACGCTCCCTGCCTCCTAACGAGGCGCGACACGTTTCCGTGTGGGGAAACGCCTTGACCACTTCTCCACTCGATCTCTCATCGTTTGTCGGCGATACCCGGGCTGCTACATATCTACTAATTCGGCGGCGCTCCCCGCCTCCTAACGAGGCACGACACTATTGTGTAGGGAAAACGCCGGAGCCGATCCACCATCTCTACTCATCTCGTCCCATCACCTGTCTCGCAGCACTCATCGGCGTATCTCGACCGACCACCTCACATCATCTACCTAACTTCGGCTACAGCTGCCAGTCACGTATCTTTTTCCCCTGAACTTCCCGTTTCCAAAAGTAATCCCCCCTCGCCTCCTCTCCGACAAGTGGCGAGATCGCGGCAACCTCACATGCACTGAATCCATGCTCATCCACCATCGCTAGGCGCTACACAAGTCGAGGCGGCACAACTCACTCTTACACCGACTTCAAATCCCGCGTGCGACACAAAACCACGATGATCATCTAAACTACCTGCCTCACTTCGAAAGTATATCCACAAACACCAAGCAAGTCTACAAGTGAAAGCAAAATTAAAAGATACGTGAGGCAAAAGCTTCGGCACACTGTCTACACCAAAGTAATGAAACAATATATGAGCAGAATCAAACAAGGCGAAATGATAAACACTGGTTACTGCAACTCATCGAGCTAAGGTGGCTCACGTATACGGCTCGACATCAAGTAATACCCGCTACAAAGTAAACTACACTTAAAAGGCACGAACCTTTTGAAACACAAATACGCGCGATACCACTACGACAACCTACATATTCCTACAGCGAGAGGCTACGCGGCGACTGCGGGTGACATTTGGAACACTCCGTGACTGTCCTGACAATCTGAGACCTTAATTCGCGCCCGATGGGGTCTCGGTCCCGGCGGCTTTCGAACTCGCCAAAGACCACGGGACGTGCAAGCCGTTTGGGGTTCACAATTTCCACGTCTCATGCGGCATTTCGACCGCTTTCCGTCAACCTGGCGAAGAACCAGCCTGAGGCGCCTGGAGAAGAGCGATCTTTCGACTTTTACCTTCTTTCTCATGCAACGTCTCTTTCGTTTCTTACACGTGAACGACTTTCTCGCACTACACCTTTTCCGCCGTTCGTTCCCTGCGAGGGTACGCGTCTCCTGCGTGCACTTCACTATACTTGTCCCCCTTTCTGACACCAACATATCGCCGGATTCTCGACGCCCAGGGGGTATCTCCTCTCTGGCCTCTTCAGGGCTGTCTAAAACTACCTCATCCTCGCGAGGAGCTATCTCCGCGACCGACTCCGACATGACCTCAAGAGGCTTCTCGCCAACTTCATCCCTTTCGCTACCTTTCTCCCTTGGGGTTGGCATTTGTGGGGTTTCACATCTCGAGGACACTTCATCTCCGCTCTCTCCACCATACTCATCACTCGCCAACATCACTACCTGCCACTGCATCACCGATACCTCTAACTCCTCACTGACGGGCTCCAGAGCTACGTCCTCCCCACAAATGTCAACAGTCGTGACCAATGCCTTTTCCTCGCCTTGACCCGCGACGGAGTTTTTCTCCAATCTTCCCGCTACTGCTTCCTCTACGCTCTTGATGTCGGTGGATTGACAGTCCGGAGACTCGTTCCTCGGATCCAATTGACGCCCAACGCATTCTCGCGCGACATGACCGAAACGGCCGCGATCAGAGCATCTCGGCGGAGGCGCTGTGGAACATCGCCACCTCACATCTGTGTGTCGTTCATATTCAGGCAGGCCTAAGCTCTTCTCGATTAACTTTTCCAGGCAATCCAGGCGATTCTGTAGCTCGCGTTCCTCTGCACTGTCACTACCACGGTGAATCGACCGTGCGCATAATTTATCAATCTGCTCCTCTCTAGCGGCTATCTCCACGGCCTTCTCGAACGTCCTCGGCTCATGAGAGAGGACAAACCTTCTTACAGGGTCTCTCAAACCTGCAGTGAACCGAGACAACAGCTCTTCCTCTAAAATCTCCCGGCGCAACTGAGTTTTTGCGGGGTCTTCACCACTGACGATTCCCAACGTGGCCGTTCCGAGTATTCGCAGGCGCTCCCCGAATGAGCGCACCTCCTCGCCTGCGTTTTGCTTCGCATTCCAGAATTTTTCTATTTTGCTGCTCATGGGCTCCGTGTCGAATCTCTTCAAAGCCAATGTTTTAAACTCGGAGTACGTGACGGCAGCAGCGACGTTCTCATCTCTCCACGCGAAATCAAATGCGGCGCCTGCCATCTTACATCGCCCTATGCCGATCATTTCGGTATCGCTCCAACCTCCCAAGCGGCCCACTTGCTCTAGAATTCGCAAAAAGTCCTCAATAGTGCTGCCCGTACCATCTCCTGTAAACGACGGAACGATATTTACCAACATCAACGCCTCCATTCCTACGGCCGTTCCGTGAGCCATCTATGTAGTCTGGTCACTCATCTGTTGCCTCTCCTTCCCTGATACGAGGGTAAAAGCTCGCACCACAACCCCAGCAGGAATCCCACCGCTGTGCCACCATTTGAGATGTCCCCCTACTACTACTAAGCGCAAAGGGGGGTGGCGGTCCCACGCTCTACACAACACTCTTCACTACCACACCTGCCTTTCAGCTTCTAATAAAACACCACAACCAACCTCGCTCATCCCCCTTTGGCCACACATCTCAACAACATTTAACCCCAAAACGGGTTCGTGCTGGGGCTGGGAAGAAAAGAGGCATCAGGCCAAATTAAGTTAACAGAACATGTAGTTTAATGTACGAACGTGATTGAATTTACAATTAACAATTCGTAAACGCAACGTTACGACCAAGGCAATAATTAAACATGGCAGTACAATACAGAGACGCACATGGCAAACAAGCTCATCAATGAACTACCGATGTAACAGTCTACCACAACTAAAGGCGCCATGTCTCAATTTCGCTTGCTGCCGAAACGGAAGGAACGCTTATCTGGGAGGTCTCATCGGCGCGTAGGTCTCGTCGCCGGGCATGTGGACTGGTGCTTGGGCCCGGGGGGCTCAGATGTCCTCTTCGAAGTCGTCGTAGCTCACGGATCTCCGATCTCCGATCATTGCTGCTCACATCAGGCTCTCGCAACCCTACATCTCTCCGAGGTTGGGGAGCCGAACGGCGCGGCTCACACGAGGGATCGCAAGCGAGACTCGCACTTCTTCGACCGGAACATGACGGAATGTCACCGCATCTCTTCGCCGTCTCTCGAATCTCTTCTCTTCCGTTCTCGTTCTCGTTCTCCGTTCTGCCCTGTTCTCCTTCTGCGTCTCTTCTGCACCTTTGTCCCGCGGGTGCTTTTCTTGACCTCGACGCCGCCCCTCCGTGACCGTTAACCAATTGCAATTACTGACGCGGCATATATTCTTGTCGGTCAGTCCTGTGACAGCTTCGGCATCCGCCCACGCCGCCAACACCAGTGGTAAAATCCTCTCTCAAGCAAAGTAGAGCAAGTAAAAAGCTACAAGCTACAAAGCTACAACTTTGGAGAGGGAAACAGGCGAGTTGTACGATGGCTCATGAATCAGGGGCGACCAAGAATGTCAATGCTCAGACAAAGCGCGTCGCCTCAAGGAAGGGGGGGGACACGCACTAGAGCGCTGTGCTTTTCCGAAAAGCCTCCGGCCGCCCCCTCTCGCCCTGGTTCTCGGAGCTTGGCGTCCAGATGTTCAGGCCGGGCCACAACCTTGCAACTCTACATCCTCTGCTTTCACTGTCAGAAGGCACCGCTTCTTCTCCCTTGAACGCCGCAAGTGGCCATCGACGGAGGGCGCGCTAATGAGTCCGGGGGCTGCCGCGTTTGACGAAATGTCCGTCCTGGCCGGTCGCATGGATGGAACGAACAAAAGGCGTTCTGCTGCGCCCGGGCCATAAAGTGGGGTGCGAACGCTGCCTGGCAGCTGCAGCCCGTAAGCAAGAGACGCCGTCGCCAGATAGTCGGGTGTTTGTGCGGTGGGTCCGAGAGGATCGTCAATAGATTCGTTCCGGGAACCTAGCTCCGAAACGCGCATTCATCACTCTGGCGGTTCTTCGTTTTGCCAAGGAGAGGTTCCAAGAAACGAACGAAAATGTCCCAGTTAACAAGCCCGGGGTCCAGTCGGCGCCAGCGGGGACGTCACACTTCGTAAACCAATCTTCGAAAGTGCCGTGCGGTGTGCCGCGACGGGGTCCTCCTATGAGACACACTATACATATACGAAGCCCCTGACGAATAAAAGTTCTCGTAGCTTTCTTGCTCGTGAAGTTTTTTTGTGGTACGGTTTCTTTTCTAACTTTTAAGCACACCAGCGACCGTGAGTTGAAAAAAGGAAGTCAGGAATAACGCTTCATTTTCTTTGTCGGCGCGTATTTTACTTTTCTCTAATCGCTGCCGGCCCACTTTGACAAGAAAGTTGGCTGCCAAGAGCGATAATGTCGGAATACATTTGAATAGGTTAAGTTTATTTCGCTGCACGACGGAATCGTTGACTTGGCCCGTTCGCGCGACTTAACTTGGAACACGAGCCCCTCATACTCACATACATCATATGCATAGGCAGAGCAGGCTTGCCGATTCATCATGGCGCGCACATGCGCTCGCCAGCGGGGCGTTCCGAAGTTTCACGCGTCGAAGCCCACATTGCGCTAAGTTCTTTATGTTAATGTACTCAGCAATTAAATCAATGACGGCGCCCGTCTTCGCGCCCGGTGGAAAGCGGAGACGCTTGTACCACATAACTTTCGTTTACAAAGTCGTCGCGTCGCGGCTGACGATCCAAGTTGTTCGGATGCCATTTCTCGCTTCGGAAAGTTATTCCTGCAGTCGAAAATGGCGCATGCGACAGCCACCTATTGGTCCTTGCGTCGTCAGAAGTTACACGAGATATTTACGCAGAAAAGCACGTCAGCACCGCCAGGTGCGGCGGTTATGACGCATACACCACTGCCGTATTCCTCCGCGCCGTGAAAATAACTCGCCCCTTCGTCGATGGTTCTAAAACAGACGCGTCACGTCACCCTCGGCGGGTTACGCCGTGCTACAGAGGAGCGTACACAGGACTTCCGCGGTTAAGACAAAACGAGCCCACACCTTGATAATGGGAAAACACCGCCATCCTATACACGGTGAAATCCGGAGACGATGTCATACACTCAACGATATACGTATTCCGCAACAATGGATGATTGATTTGTGGTGTTTAACGTGCCAAAACCAGCTATGATTATGAGAGACGCCGTAGTAGAGGTCTCCGGAAATTTCCACCACCTGGGGCTCTTTAACATGCACTGACATCGCACAGCACACGGGCCTCAACATTTCGCCTCCGTCGAAATGCAGCCGCCGCGGCCGGGATTCGATCCCGCGACCTTCGGATCAGCAGTCGAGTGCCGTAGCCACTAGACCACCGTGGCGGGGCAGCCCACACCTTGATAATGGGATAACGCCGCCATACTATATACGATGAAATCCGAAGACGATCCCATACACTCGACGATATGCGTATTCCGCAACAAGGGATGAGACGCCGGGGCTATCGATTTGGCAAGCCGACTTGTCTTCGTCGTGACAGCTCGAGGACGCGAGTTCGATTCCCGGCCACGGCGGCTGCATATCGACGGAAAGGCGAAATGCAAGAACTAGGCGGATGGTCAAAAATTTTAATCCGGAGATTTCCCAGTATGGCATGCCTCAGGATTACATTGTAGATTTGGCACACTGAACCCAAGCCAGTTATCATTATCTTACAATGAACTTCTTTCTCACATATGAAACGAAACTATAATGACACGTGACAAATAAAGGGTCCACGCGCGCCGCGCGCTCGCTCGCTGGCTGCCGCGACATGCTTTTTCGCCATACAAATCCAATCCGATCGTGCCTTGCCCACCACGCTTCTCCAGAGTATCGTTTTATAACCTATGTACTGACGCTGTGGGCAGCAGGGACGTCGTGCATGACGTCAACGACGCGCTCTACACAACAGTGCGGGGCGAGGCGTGCGGCCCTGCCCGTTTTATTATTTCTTTTTTTTTTTTTCCCGAGGCGCGCGTGTCTGCGAAAACAGACCCCTGTCGACAGGCACACAGGACCTGCATTCTACAGGGCCGAGATTCGAAGGCCCTGTAGAAGATTCGAGGGCCGGTACGATTATGTATCTCTCTCGTGATACACAAGTTATAGCATGCTGTAGGCCCGCTGCGCAAAAAAGTCGCTGAATGGAAAAGCGAGCGCTTGCGACGTAGGCGACACCAGCCGCGGTTATCTGCGACCAAAGCCGGATGGTGCTTGAGACGGATCTGCCAATGTCGAGCCAAGCACTCCAGTCAGATCCGGTTGGCCCAAGGAGACGGAAAAAAAAGAAAAAGGAGCAGCGCTCACGCCGCTGCCGCGTTATAATAATAATAATAATAATAATAATAATAATAATAATAATAATAATAATAATAATACGTCGAAGTGGTGCAGATGATTGCGGCGGCTGCGCCGCGAACTTTCACCCCACAACAGCCGCTGAGCGCCAATGCGCGCTAATGATATTACAAAAAAAAAAAAAAATTATGCGATTACATATATTTTAAAGCTCGACGTTGATAGTATTTATCAATAATGGTAGCTGGAAGTTCAGCGCCAGTTCTCGAGCGTCCTCCTCTTGTCTTGCACTCACTCCGCTTAAGCGCTATTCGCAAAACTTAAAAAGGAAAAAAAGGCCAAATGTGAGCAATATAAGCCAGTGGTTTGAACACCGTGCTGTTAAATTCATACGCAGAAAGATTTTTGAGCCTCACCGAAAAAGTCCACCACTGCTTGTCTAGAGGCAGCATCCTACTGAACGTCCGTCTACCATACCTCGATCCACAAGGCCCCCGTACCAAATGATTCGGAAGTCAGTATCTTCCGCGGCCACCTATGTACTAAACAGGCGAAACTGCGCATGCGCATGGACTAACGAGGGAAGTACGCAATTTACTACAGTATGCAGCCCAAACAGGGAACCATCATCACAAGCTGGGATGAGTTGAAGGCCAGGCTTCGATTCGACCATTTGGCGGACATGGGCCATCTGACGCATTCCGCAACTAATACGTGCCTCTTCTGCCTCTGTAGATTTTTCGTGCCAATCTTGAAGTGGCTCAATTACACTGCGAGTACTCAACAAGGCGTGCGACCTCGCACTTCTTTATTTATTTATTTATTTATTTTTCGCTTTCATAACTGGCACCATGATGGCCTCTTGTATAAAGACCCGAAAAGGGCGTTAGAACTTCGCATCAGAACACAGCCGACTAACATCCCCTAACATAATACGTGTGGCGGTCCCCAATATAACTTACGCGATCACCGACTATTTTTTTTTCTTTTTATTTCTTCGCGAGCCGCAAATGGCTCGCAAAAGAAGCGACTCGACTAAGTCGAGTTGCCTCGGCCGTCCATGCGCGTGTCGAAACAGCCCCGGAGGCCGAAAAGTTTAGAGCGCGGTCCAACGGCGCTAACTATACGTAACTGCCGGCGCATTATTAAGATGACAGGGAAAAGGCGCCCCTCATGCGACGGGAGAAGCATGCCTGATCGAAACGACCGCACTTTACCTAATGCAGCAGAAACTCGAAACAAATAACTACAAACGCTTACGCGATCGAGGAAGCCCGCAATTCGCGCGCAACGGCCACTTATTCACGAGGACCAATCAGCAGCCTCGTGGCTGAAGACATCCCCGCCTCCCAAAGCCAAGGAAGAAAGGAAAGAGAAAAAAGGCGGAAGAAGAACCCTCTCCACGCGAATTTCCCCGCAAATCTCGAAAAATCGACCGCGGCAATTTTTTTCCCTTCAGTTTCCCTTTTATTCAATCGGCCACTTCAGTCTGAGGCGGTCGAGGCACTCATACGCGAAAACTGGCGCTTAATAATACATGCGCATACATGCGATATCTGTAAAGCGCGTTAGTGTGTGCGCACGGTCGAAAATATGACGATAGACATAAGCACCAAGGGTGCACGCATTAACTGTCGCTTCTCGTAACGATACTGCGTCGTGGATACACACACAAGCACTTCGGAAGCTGCTGGCGGCTAGCGCGTATTTTAATAAAAGACAGCACGGATCAAAAATGAAGGAGAGCGTACACGCAAACAAAGCGCGCACACTAGAGTGCAAGACCGCGCTCGATCACGCACGCATCACCTGCACTGTGCGTGAAGGAGACACGTGCGCGTCCCGAAGTAGTACATTAAGAATGCCGAACGTATACAAAAAGAATCGTTCAAAGCGAAGCACAGCTTCGTATCTCGAAGCGCCGCGAAAGAACCGCTGCGCGTTGTACTGCAACTTTGCTCTTAACGAACGAACTGTTCGACTTGGCCGAGTTTACCCGCAGAAGCAACAATGTACAGGCATGCGAGAGAGACGTCCGCATTGTAGCGGTTCTAATCAATTCTGACCACCCGGTGCTCTGTATATATAACGCGCTTCTAAATCTAGCTACACAGAACCGCTTTCTTTCGTTCTTCCCCCCCTCCCAGTTAAATTTGAATGTTGATCTTCTCTCTCGATGATGGTTCCGATGTCCGCGGCGACACGTTGAAGGACGGAATCTGGAGCAAGATGTCCTCACAGCAAACACGTAGGTTTATTCAAACTGTAGTACTATTTACAAACTCGGCCGGGGCGGCCAGTACTGTCACAGACATCAAAACACAACTTGGCTCGAACCACACCAAGTGGTTCTTTCCGAGCCCTTAATGTTTGCACTTACCCCCGTATGCAGAGATGTAACTTGGCTCGAACTTGACTTGCGCCAGTCTCAAGAACGCTTCGCCGCATGTCATAAATCGTACTTGACTTGCGGGTGACTTGCGGAGGACTTGGACGGGCCGAAGTCCGCTCTCATTTCAAGTCTGCTCAGGGGCTAGCTTGAAACTGACTTCGTGCTTCATTCCAACATGGCCGCCCCCCGTACGGACGTCAAGCGGAGGTTACCTGTTCGTGAATTTGCTTGTCACACCGTGGATGCAGCATTTTCAGAAGCGCATCGCGAGTAGAAAATTCCGCCGCCACCCCTGCGTGACCGAGGCAGCTATAGGGGACGCTGTACGACGGACAATACCTCGCTCGCCACACGTGCACGAAAACGCCGGGCGACAGCTTCTGGGTACGATGCCTCGCCGAGAAAGCGAGGACTACTCCGGAACACAGCCTGTGCCTTGGACGCTGCAGTTACCGGCTGTGTGGTTTCACGGCACCAGTACGCTTCAAACAATCGCCGATGGTCTCGTGCGGATTCCTCCGTGAACATGTGTGTCGTGCGTTTGGAAAAATGACCCTGCTCATTGCGAAGCCGCTGTGCTGGATTTTGGCGTGCTTCCTGCAGTTTGCGAGACCTCCTAAAATGACACGGGATTTTCATGAAGTGGCCGGATTAGTTTGTGTAAGCGGATGCCTCGACTGCACACACGCGTGCAATAAAGTGATGGTGACGACGCGGAAGTGCTGCTCATGTATCTTTAGCGATTCTTTTACTTCGAGGGATCAGTTTGTCAACCGTTTTCTTGCAGTGTAAACAATCCTCAAGGTAAGAAACACGCTTCGCTGAAAGCGTGATTACGAGCCAATTTCCTTGTTTACAATCACTGTTGGCACTCATGACTGTATTAACGTTCAGCATGCCGAACTTGTCACGCAGTCATCCAACGAGAAAATATAAAAGCGGCCCGAATGAGCCAGTGATGTGCGCTTAGGAATTTTGTTGTGATATCGCTTTTCTTTTGCAGCTTCCTTATTCCGCTTTCTTTTAGCTTATCCTAACATTTCTTTCTATTGTCGGTTACCGTGCCGCGTGATACCGTACGTGGTTATCCTTTATATGTTTCAAACAACATGGCATTCCATGGTGTGCCCGTAGTCATTCACGAGTGTGGTCAGCAGGCTGTTTTCATATTTTGTAAAACCGGGTGCCGCCTTTGGTTGTATGCGTTATCTTGGGACGAGATCGCACACAGCTGCAACGTTTCAGCGTCAAGCCCTGTTGACATATGACAGCAGTATCATTGCAAACGTAGCGCGGTGGCCGGCACGCGGGCTCCGAAACCTGATTTACTAGACGATGGCATGTACACTCTAGTCCTTTTGTTGTCTACGTGGAATGTTTCACATAAAGCAGACTGCACGTGTACTTTCCTTCTGCTCTTCTTGCGGTCAGCGTGAAACATGCGAGACCGGACAGGGGGACCCACGTAGCCCGTACTCGTCGTTCGGAGCGCGTTTATCTCTTTTTGTTCGTTCTGTTTTTTTTTTTTTTTGCTAACATTCCGACCTAGCGCGTTCGTCTATCTTGGTCTTTTCTTGAAAGGGTCGCGTAGTCGGATTATAACAAGGGCACCTGCAATTCTTTTGGAGTGCCTATGTGAGAAAGAAAGGCGAACTTCTTCAAAAGCCGATCATATGCGATCGCACCGGCATATCACATCAAGGTGTCAGCCCAGACGACTCACGAGCGCCTTGGGACAATCTAGAGCAAGAGCCGTTGAAAGGCACCATGAACGCACACCGATCCTTTGGCTTCTGTATGAGCAATTATACACACGCGAAACAAGACCTTTAGGTAAAGAGAAGCGAAAACAGAAACAAGGAAGGTTGTGCAGCTCTTGGAGACCGTGTTGAAACCCGCGGATAATGGCCTCTTTCAGCAAGCAACACTGTATATCACAGCAGCAGCCCGTCGCGGAATGCAATAGCTTGACCCAAAGCACACTTCAGCGTGCGTGCGCTGACTGATATTTCGAAGAAGGCGTACTTTTTTGCCGTACAACGTGTCTTATGCTAATGAATTTATTATTAACCTCGAACACAGACGAGCAACACGCGCTTGCATTGAAGCACGGCCTTGACTTGCTCAAGTAAGTCAGGTCTGGTCAGGTCGAGCGTCTATGAAACGCGAAAGCAGACTTGGACGGTTTCAAGTCCGCTTCGTGCTTCGGGCCGACTTCCGCAAGTCAAGTCCAGGCGCGATGCAAGTTACATCTCTGCATACGGGGGTTAGACGGGAACACGCACTAAGCTTTCAACCCTCATCATAACTCGTCAGAGGCAGCGCCAAGCTCGACCTCTGACCACCCTGCCGCGTCTGCGACCCAAGTAAGCGCTAAGCTCTCTCTCCTCTCTCCGATTCTCTTTTCTCCGTTAAATACACTTGATCGCTTCTGCGACCGCCTCCTGGGACCAACCCATATGCAGCACTTTACCAATCACGTACCTGTTCACCCTCTCCATGAGAGCCTACGGTTACGCCCTCGCGGTCCGACCTTTCGACCCGCTTGCTGCACCGAGCTTCACCGAAAGATATCATCCACTAAACACGTGATCAGTTAGCAGAACTCTGCAGCAGGCCTACATTGCCACTCTGTTTACCCGGCGGCATGCAACCCAGCCGCCGCTTCAAGAGACCCGTTTGGCAGGTCTATTGTACCAAAAATCAGTTCCGCACATTTCCACGACGAGGTCATCTCCTCCGAAGGAGCGACCCGTTGACGACAGTTCAAGCGACCACAAAGGTCAAAGGATTACTTTGACAGCGAGCCCCCGCTGTTCCTGCAAGCGACTCCCCTCCTGTTGTTCTTCCTCGGATGCTCTTCCGAAAATGCTCTACTGTCCCGCAGTGAAGAGACCTGTCAACCGTCATGTCAAGCCTATGCTGTGCAGCTATGTCCGTCACAGCAATTACTGACCACGTGCGTCGCGGGAGCAAAGCCGCCACTTCTGCTGCGTACAGAGTGCATACCACGACGTTTCTACAGGAAAAGCCATGCGCTAGGGCGCCGTCGCCTGCTCTTCTCCGTCGATCTGCCCGCCGAACATAACACTCCCCCCCCCCCTTTTTTTTTTTTTCATTTCGCATGTGCCGTGTAAATTATGAGCACACTGAGACGACACGAAGACGCTGCTGCGTCCATTGTGGTTCCTCGCTTCCGAATGCGACTTCGTTTTGCCCATCGCTTGCAACGAATCCGTACAGACAGCCCCAACTTGCTGTCCCTGTCGCTATCCTTTCCTATAATGCAAGAATTGAAGCAACGGCCGCGGGAATCAAAACCGGAGTTATACGAAGGAAGTTCGGCCGCACATCACAGAATTAACACATTAGCGATCGAGCGCTCGCGAACTGCGCTTTAGCGGTATTATTATTATTATTATTATTATTATTATTATTATTATTATTATTATTATTATTATTATTATTATTCCCAAGCGCGCACAGTGACCAGCACAACTACCCTGCAAGAGCGAACACTCGGCGGCGCGTGATGTGGCCACTATGTGTAATGCACACTCCTTCCCCGCTTGTGAGTGAATGCCAGTGGAAGACCGACGCGACGGAAGCAAGAACGCGGAAATTACGCTAAACCTTAACGCAGTCCGCGTCGATCATATCCGACATATATAGGAGTTAAGTTTAGGAACAGGTCGTCGATGTTTACAGACTCTGCAAGCAACGTCGCCATCAAGCGCGCCGCCCATCGGCGCGGTCTCTTGACAATGCGGTGGCACTGAAAGACGAATCGATGAGCATAACGTGTCGCAAGTAGGGACTCATTAAGCGGGTACCTCAATGCAGCGGCGCAAAGCAACGGAAGCAAGTCGTCTTTCTCTTAGGCGAAAGCAGTCGGCGACCTCACCAGTGCTCGGAGATGATGCAAAGAGAACTTGAGATGACGCAAAGACGTGCGGCACACACAGCTCAGTAGATGCGTCTGGTTTTTTTCTTTTTTTTTTTTCTGTCTCTTATTTTTTCCCATACATATGCAGCGGCATGTGTGACAGGCAAACGTCGGGACTCAAACTCGAGCCGGACGGAACCGGAACAGCATCGTGACCCGACCGAACAAACCCAGAACACACGGTCGCGCTGCTGTTTTCGTTCCATTCAAAGGACATTCAAAAGGACATTCAACACTGGATCAGTGCACAATACCTTTCAAGAGCTCTACTGCCGTTAATTTCGCCATCACGGGTTCATTATCAGAAGGGAAAAGACGAGCGTGAAAATGTTTTGCATTTCGAGCCGAAACCACGGCATCTGGACACCAGTTCGACATTATGTGCTTGAAACCCCCTTTTCCCTTTTTTTTTTGTACTTTTTCGGCACTGGCTCCAACAATGTTTGTCCTTATACTTGCCACGCACGCTAAGCACCCCGCTTCATTTGAAGCAGGACGTGGAAGACACCGTCCAAACATACGACGTCACTGCGAGTTGGTGCGCGAACTTCAAGGGCGGCGTCGTCACCTTTTTTTTCTTATTTTTCTTTCGTGCGTTTTGTGGCTTACCAAGCGCCTTCTCACTGCAGTCGTGCCAAAACCACAACATGACTGTATGGCAAGCCGCAGGAGAGGCCTCCGAAAATTTTGACCAGCTGGGGTTTTCTTCAAACGTGCGCTGATAAGGTTAATTCACGGGCCTCAAGCGTGTGTTAGCCTCCATCGAAAAATGCAGCCGTAGCGGTCGGGATCAAACCCACGTCTTCAGCCAAGCACCACGACCACTAGAACACCGCGGCAGACCATCTTCAAGCGGCAAGGGCGGTGATCATGGCCCTATATAATTGTTGTAACTGCGTAATACCAGAGATGTCATTATTCTTTCTCTTTCTACTTAGTGTCCCATCTTTACAAAGAAAAAGCGTGCCCGGGGCAGGAGAGCGTGCATATAAGGTAATGAATAATTAAGGGTTGTTCGAAAGCTGAAGCTTTCGGTTGGGTACAACGAACGGTCGAATATTAGAGGGAAGTGGGGGATAAGACAAGTAACCGAGCCGCGAGTGAGCTTAGAGCTGTTGTTTTGTGGGGTTTAACGTCCCAAAACCAGTTCTGATTATGAGAGACGCCGTAGTGGAGGGCTCCGGAAATTTCGACCACCGGGGGTTCTTTAACGCGCACTGACATCGCACAGCACACGGGCCTCAACATTTCGCCTCCATCGAAATGCAGCCGCCGCGGCCGGGATTCGATCCCGCGACCCTCGGATCAGCAGCCGAGTACCTTAGCCACTAGACCACCGTGGCGGGGCGAGCTTAGAGCTCAAAGGCTAATGAAAGAAATATGGACCTAAATGGCAAGGACATACCAGGCGAAGCCCATTACACGGAGCCCCCAACTGCCAAGCTATCCCGTATCCCACACCTGTTCATGCCTCATCGCGGTTTCATTTAGGCATGGATAACGATCTACACAAGCGACATTTCTGGCTTCCCGCGCGGGAAAATTCAAGTGATGTAACAGTCGTTTCGCGTAGCCAAACAAAATCGGCAATCGGCAAGTAAGAGACTGAGCGGTCGACAAATGCCTGCTCCGTTCCGTTTCACACGTGTCAGTGGTTGTGTTCCAGAACAGGAGGAACATCTGTCGTTATGAAACAATTCCAAGAGCAGCCAGAAACGCCAGCCACGTCGCCCCTATTCCCAAGAGGGACAAAGACAGACCATCGATAATTCGTTCGCACACGGGCACCGCCAGGCACACCGAATTTGCAAAAAGAGCGGAGAGGAGGAGGAAAAAAAAAAACAGAGCAAGACAATCGATATGGAGGAAACACGGTTAACGCCGTGCCAGAGGGGAAGGGAGTCGTGAGGAGGAGGTGCCGTCGGCGGGAAGTATCCGATTTTTCGAGCCCGCGCGCGTCCACGGCTCTCGAGACGTAAACAACCCGGCGGCGCTTTCTGCACAAACAAGGACCCTATGGGGCATAAGCGGCGTCTGCGTCAGCTTCCGTGCCTGCCTGCCCGCGGAGGGGACAACCGTGGTGGAGGGGTTCCTGCGAAATGCGCGGAGCGAGAAAAGAAACCTGCCGAACGGACAGACGGGGAGGAGAGGCCGGAGGGGCAGCAGACGGAGGTGGTAGCGGCCGCCACGAACGAACCCGGGGACTTTCCCGGCAGGACGACGAACTGGTAACCCTAGTAGAATGCCCCAACAAAGACACGAGCGACCGCGTGGTGCCCCCACCGCGCGCGTACCCACGCCACCCTCCATTCTCACCACCCCGCGGACCCTGCAAAATAAACAGACAAATGAGAGGAAAACAAGAAATGCACGGCCGCCTCGCTCGCGCTTTAGGCCTAGCCCGCCCCAAACACGGGAGGAGTGCGTGCCGTAGTGGCGACAGAGGCAGGCGCACACAAAACAGAGACGACGGCTGCTGTGAAACACACTTGGTGCTGCTGCTGCTGCTGCTGTTGTTGTGCTTGGCGCCAGCGTCATCCGAACGGCGCCGCCGACAGAGCTCCCCCGGCTTGCAGCACGCGCACGGCTTTACGGCTCCTTTGCCTCGCCGGCCGCTAGACGACAACGAAATACGAAGAAAGAGAGGGCGAGAGTGAAAAAAAAAAAGCAAAAGCAGCCTGCTTCGGGCTTCCCAACAATGGTAGTACACAAGACACAACCGGCAAGCAAGCCAGGCACCTCGACGTCCCAATGTTCCCAGGAAAAAGCAAAAGACGCGCCGGCCGGTCGGCTGCCCTGCATGGCCCCCTCGGCCGGTCTTCTTTATTTCCTCCTGCGTTGACGCGGTCGCCGCCGGCACACATACACACACACAGAAGACAGAAAAGGAGGGAAACAAAAAAAGAAAAGAACGCGCCTTTCAGCAGCAGCAGCAGCGGCGGCAGCTCCCGGTGGATTTCGAAAAGGCCGTCCTCGAACGACGACGAGATACCGACAATGCCGCTCCAATTTCTCCCCTCGAACGGCGGCGCGACCCCGCGCGCAACCTCCCTCCATTCCTTTCGAACGCGACCAATGTACAGATAGCGGAGAACAAAATGCACTCATCGGCCTCAATAGGGGAACATAACATCGCTTAGTGCTCGAAACATGGCCGGAACAACACCGTCATCAGGGAGACAGCGCAAACGAAATACGCTTTCTTTTTTCCTTTTATGACAGTAAGTGCTCCCGGAGGTTTGGCTAATAAAGACCTGCAATACTCCCTTTAATCCCACCGGCCTAACTTTTAACTCCACGATCTGTAGAAGCAGGAATTTCTATATTTTAATCCATCAATATAATCAGCAACCACTTACTGCTCCTGCGATCTTGACGTCGTGCTCTTGTAAACATTGAGACATAGTGTTGTGTGGTCACAAAACACAGAAAGCTCACGTGGCACAGATTTCGCCTGCTGTCGGCAGTAAGTGCTAGTAGCGCAGACAGGAGAAGGCATTTCACTGCTTTGTTGTTCAAGTTATAGAAGCAGGAAAGGAAAAAAAAAAATCACGCAGCCGCAGCTTATTGCGTGTGTGACAACTTCGACTATTTTCCGTCAGTAAGTTTATGCAAGTGTTGTCTCAAGCCAAACACGGTAGCCGCACCTTGGGATCATGAGGTCAAATGTTTTTTACCTGCGCATAGCTCAACAAGCGCAAGAGTATCTGCGGGCCACGCGGGCAACATGAACATTACGCTAACTGTGAACCACTTACAACTGTAGCCCCCACCCCCACTAAACATGCTGCGATGACGTCACAGCGCGACATCACAACGTAGCAACGGTGCGGTGGTCGTGCTAAAAACAACCATCGCGTGCGTGGCACGTTTTCTTCAATGATCTTCGCGGGTCGTGCGACAGAAAAACTGCGTCTTTATTCACTTCCGACCGGCACAAACCAGCGTGAGAGTTACAAAATGTTCTGAACGTGCATCACCGGTTCCCTCAACACACGCCAACTACGGCCAAACAGTGCGGTGACCCTGCGTCAGCAACAGCATACGCTGACGCTGGGCAGCTAGCAGAACGTCCTTCGACGGCCGGCTTCAGTTCGAGACGACCCATTCGGGTGGAAGGGCGCCGCCATGTTTGCTTCCGTAAAGTTAGCAATTGTTCGTTTAATATGGCGGCACGGTCATTTACGATGACGTTGAATTGTGCGTAAATATGGCGGCTGCGGCCAAATGTTGTGACGCCGCGTGACGCCTCCGATTATTGCGACGTCACGCTGAACGTCACTCGCCTGAGGCTTCTCCTAGTCACTAAACACTATCGGTAAAGAAGGTTCTCGGGATTCTGAGCTCCGGCTACGCCGCGCGGCGCAGCACGAACCAAAGCGTGGTCACGAAAACAACACAAATACAACAAGCAACAACAAAAATAAGAAAACCAGCAGCGCCGCCTCGTGCGCATGGCAAGTTTCTGCGATGCGATCGCAAACAACCCAGGCAGCCGGAGGGCAGCCGCCACTTCAAGCGAGGATTCTCTCGGTCGGTTTCACCACCGGCAAAACTTGTCGTTTACGGCGACAACGAACAATAACAAACGCAGAGAAGACCCAATTGCCCGGGGGCCACAAATACGCAGTCCCGAATGTTTGGCTCCTTTTTGTTATTTTTAGAAGAGAAACCGACCGAACGAGCCGCTAACCCTCGCGTCGCGGATGCCGATCGGCGTCGGAAAGCTGTTTTGCGGGTTGTAAATCTAAATAACCTACGGCTGTGGGGTGGGGTAAACACACGACTCACCTGTTAGCCGCGTTGAAACTCAGCAATCCGATCGTGAGGCACCGTGGCACGGACCGGGGCACCCAAACAAGATCACGGCCCACATGGATGCAAGCGTCGGAGGAAAACAAGGAGACCCGGAGCGGAAAATATCGGAAACGCGTTTGGCGGCGTCAAGCACGATCACACACAACACGGCAACACACAACAGCGTAGCTCATGACGGATAGACAATCCGGCGGTGTGGCAGCACTGGCTTCAACGACGCGGCGTTGTAGCATATTCCGAGATCAGCGGCGTCGGCGACTCTTTCTTGGACCGCTGCTCGCCCGTGTGTGTATATACACCTTGGTCAAAGCAGGCCGACGGCGGCAGCTCGCTGCGTCGGTAGCGGGGCGCCCGAAGTGGGGGAAGGGTGAACAATCTCTTTACCACTTTGGGAAACAAAAACGCACGGCCACCACATTCATGCCACTTGATCAATCATTTCCGTACATAGCACTTTAGACCAAATAACAGGAGTCGTTGATTGGCCCGAGAGAGAGGTTGAGTCCAAGTATCACGAGTGGGAGGGGGGGAAAGGCGACCGCGTAGGGGGAATCGGGAATGGTCTCGCGAAGATGTAAACAACCGCTGCCGTTGCCAGACGAGGAGAGCGCGGCTCGGCTGCCGCTGGCGAAATTCAAATCGAAACTGCCGGCGGGCTGCACGCGTTACTTTGTACAATGTAGGTTTCCATGGGCTGCAGTGCGCTATTGTTTTCCTCCCTCTACACTTGTCTCGTCAGTGCCAGTTAGTAGCATTCGTATGTTTAGGAATGCTTAACAATCACAACGGTGCTGTTTGTGTGTCCGGGGGTCCGGGTGCACGAAATTCGTGTGAGTGGCGGTTCGTTCTGGTGCGCCGTTTGCTGTCGCCTGATTTCAGCGCAAGCTTCACGCAACACCAAAATGCATCTGATGTGACGTAAATCACTTTTTACACTGTCGTAGGCATCCCTGCTATAACATCTGACCGTATTCTTTGCAACGAAATGTTTCCGCTTTTTGAGAGGACCAACTTTTGTCCGGGTTTGGTTGGTTTACGGTTTTTAAATGTCACTTCGGCGCTGATATGCCGCACCTTTCACGCTTTTCTTTTTTCCCCGGCCTTTAGTCGTTACTGGAAGCAAAGCACAATGAATCGAGCCAAAGTGACACTGTATAACACTGTGTGCTCGTTGTTGCAGGGTTAGATTTTGAAACGTGATTGATGACATTCCTTGACAGGCTAGGCGAGCGCCAAGCGCGCTGCATCTATTCTGAACTACCACATGTTTGAAATATCTGCTAGCGACTGCAGAGGACGCTCAGTATTAAAAGTCTGTGGCCTTTCGATAACTGGAAGAGCTCGTTCAAGCTGCGATTTCGGTAACGCATGCCAGTAAAGGTCGGTTTAGCTTTTCTGCTCGTATGTCTTGATGACAGCTTACAGCTGAGTACACTGTGTTAGGTGACTGCCGCTCTGCCTCTCCAATTGTCTCGCTTTTGTTTGCCCTTATTGCAGGTTCTCGAATGAAGAACTGTGTTAGTTTTCTGCAGTGGCGTTGGTAAGATAATTAAAATTACGCTTCATGCTGAGCTATTATTGCACAAAGTATTTGTAAGGTGTGCTAAAATTCCTAATGTTCTAATACTTTTAATGTTTCCGCATAATGACATAGCGCATAATATATAATAGCTTAACGTGCGATGTTATAATCCTAAGTAGCCACATGAAGCATGTCTATTCCTTGCACGTTCAGTACAGGCCTTCCGCTGTCAAATATTTTTGTGTCAGAGGCATCAAGCAATTGTTGGCATAGCAAACCGCATCAGCACTACAAAATTTAAAAATTTGTTTTAAGCATTTATCTTCGCATCGCCTAGTTAAAAACTCTTTCTTTGGCCCAAGAAAGAAAGTCTCTTAAATTTCCTTGTAAAAATACTTTTACATAATATTTGAGCACACTTGGGACCTGCTGGCATATTTAGGTTCCCTCATTGTCTCATTGCCTAAAGCTGAAATGACTGTCTAGTGCTATAATATGCACTTTTATTATTTTGATTTCTCATAACACATCTGTTGATTCAGAAGGTACCCTCGCACCTTACGGCAACTTTGTAGCTGGAGCTGTTGTAGAAATGCAAACCACAATTGCACCTGGTTGAATGCATCTGCGAAAGTATTTTTGTGTTCAACCTCACTGAAGGCTCTGGATGGAGAGCACATTTTTTTCTGCGCTAAAACATTTACATGCTTATTTGCTCTTGTTAAATAGCTGTACAGTCATGCTACCAAATATGTTAGGTGATGTTTATTAAATTGGTTTCATTATTAACTAAGCAAGGATGAGAAACATTTCTGTGATTGAACTGAAAAGCACTCATACTTGTCCCATTTGTTATCGGTAAGAAAGAACAATTTCTGATTGTAATCATGCTTACTTCATTTATTCCATTTTAAGATACAAGGAATCACTGATTTGGGCCCAGCAGAAGTGGCTACAAGAGCTAATAGTAAACCACGTTATAGATGAACAAATTTCCATATATATAAGTATATGTATGTACAATATCACTTAAGCTTTTGAAACAAGCAACAGTTTTAAAAGCACATCGTGGCAGAGACTGAGGGCTGACCCCTACAGTCATTTAAAAGAAGTTAATTTAAAATTCTCTTTCTCTCGTTTGTTTTTTTATCTTGCAAATGTAACAGCCAGAGAGTGCTCACAGTTGGTGAAGAGACCTTTGTGTGTGGAGGTTAAATTCAAAATTTCTAACAAGCAGATGTAAAAGATGTCGGCATCTAAATTCTTGTCTGCCATTTGCTTTTGTCAGAATGAATGATGAATATCCTTTTTGTACTTGCAGACTATGGCTTCCAACTGTCTTGAGGTAAGCTCATTCCTGTTGCATAACATCCATCCAAATACTGACAATCTCGTACACTAGGGGAATATTTAATTTTTATCTTAGAAGCATATCTTACAGAGTCAATGCGAGCTGTAAATTTAGCCTGCTCCACTGCCTGTCTATGTGTTATCAGAAAACCAGCTTACATGAAGTCAGCTCACATACATATACAATAGGTATGCAGGGGACCAATTTATTCCTTGTTACGTGCATAAGTAACTTTCTGTGAGCATGGCAAAGTGCTTCAGGGCAGTGGTATAAAGCAAAAGGTATGATAGCCGAACACTGCAACGGGTTCTTTTAAAAAGTATTTATGAGATGAAGCACAGTGGCAAAAAGTGGTACACTCACAACTCTACAAAACCTATCAGATAGTAGGAAGAGACGAAAGGAAACAGGGTATGCCCTAGTAAATGCACATGTGCTATCTAAATTACTAACCTTCTTAATTTTTCGTTGCCTCATACAGACATGCACAGCAGGCTTCACTTCTCTGCGTTTTGTGTCAACTGATCATTTTCACCAGTGGTCTTCTGCATATCTGTTATGTTCTTGTATCTGTAACTGCATTCAGGGTAAACATGGCTTCTTAATTAGCAACATTTGTTTGCTCTCTGTCTTTTGACTGTGTTTCAGCTACAAAATATGACCTGCCTTGATATATTCTTTTATAAATTTATATATTCTTTGATAAAAATTTATGATGTCAATGTGCCTTTGATACATTGAAAAAGGGCTCCTGCAATACTCTTGAGAAAGCTTGTTGAAGAGGACCGATAGAATCATCACAATGTGGTGGTTTCGTGCGCTTTGCATGGCAGTAGTGGCACCACTGGGTGGCGTTACGATCATATTGGTCAGAAACATGCTGCATTGATGCTCACACAATATTGTGAGCACTGTGAGAAAAACCTATAGCATTATGTTTTACAACTGCAGCATAACTGCAATATAACAGACCATGATAGTCATGAAGATCTTGGTATGTTGTGAAAGAAGTACATAGTATCGAAGTAGTCTTACAACACACGCTTGAGTAAAGACTAAATGGGTTTGTTGTATCTAGAGTGAATTGTGTGTCACAGACGTGGTCAAAGAACGCATTTATTCCTCTCGAAGTTTTCTTGAGGAAGCTTGTCAGCCGTGGCTGGTGCTGTGCGGTGAATAGTTTGGACACTGTGCATGTCTTCATTACTGCCATGCTGTTCGCTTCATCTGCCACCATAGTGCCTTGATGTGTTGATCCTGCTAATGGTGCCCCTGTCCCAAAATCATGACAAGCAGTGTTCCGAGTCAGAAGAGATTGAATTGGTATTTCCACAGTACAGAAGTCCACGTTAAGGAAGTGCTTATGAACTTGCTGGCCTTATAATGGTTTCCATTATATTTGAGTGTATTCTGTGTTAGAATCCATTTTACAAGAAGCTCAATCAATTGAAGCGATAGATAGATCAGCATAATTCTGCAAATGGTGCGCTGTGTTCAAATGTCTCTGCGTGGTAAGCAGATCTTTTGTTACAAGGTTATGCTGAATTTTATGTATTGCACAGACATGGCAATTACTCACAAACATGCTGAACACTTGGTGCATTAATGGCCATCTCACAGAAGCTGCTGAAGCCATAAAAGTTATACCATGGCATGGAGGAAGCAGGGCGAGGGTTAAACTTTGTTAAATTGCCAGGCTTTTGTCTTAACCCTTGATGGGTGATCTCCTCACGTCTGGAAAACCAGCTGAATGTCTTGCCCACGTTACTAGCGTTATGTTACCAGCAGGGCCTCCCACTAGCCGTCAGTAGTTGGTGGCTCTTGAAGAGCTCTATGATGCTTATTGCAGTTGCCTACAATCCAATAGGTCGGGTCAGCAATGTCTGAACCATACTTGCAGTTTCATGTAAAGATGCTTGAATACATTGTGCTTCGCAATGTGCCACTGAGGTAGTTTTCAGTTTAAAATCTCCACCATATCTATTATAGCTTTTTCTCTAGTGAACCTTTTCTTTTGGAGACTACGGTAAACTTTTCCATCTCTTTCTTTGTACTGCTCTGGTATATCCATGTTTTCTTTTGATCATATCCATGCCTTCACTACGCTTTTTACTAATTGCAATAGTCCTTATTGCTGTTGCAATCAGCAATAACAACCAGCAATTTACTGAAGAATTTCGATTTAAGAGCTCCAATTTCTCGATAATCTTGTGGAAGATTGGAAAAATTTTTTTAAGAAGGGCACTTAGCTTTAATCTTTAATTGCATGGAAAACAGATGTCCCAGGTCCATAAATCGCATCTGGTGGGACATGTGCAGCTGTCAGATATGACACAGAAGTTTATAGCTTGCATGAGACATTCCTTTTCTGTCAGAGCCTAATTGAGACGCCGAAAGTGGTCTAAATTTGAAAAGTACATTGAAGAACGTGTACATTTATTTTATCCTAAAGACAGTACTATTCGAAGGTCATCGATTCCAGATTGAAATTCCCAAGTAATGAATTAGCTTGAAACACAAAATGAGTTAAATCATGGACTTGTTTGAATCAAATTATACAAGATCCACTAATAACCAACGGGCATGACCCGTGAATAGTTTGTGACCAAAATAAACAACATTGCTGCCTCCAGTTTCCCACTAGGGTCTTTAGTGACATTTGCTGCCCTACAAAGAATTGTGCAGAGGGAAGGAATTCATTCAGTTCGTGCACTGTCATTTAGACATCTTATGGTGCTGGTGCAGGAACGAAACAGATCTTTCGAATCACAATGACCCAAATCCAGCATTTACTCTTTGGATATAGTAGGTTACCCACATTTGAGCTGCACTACAAGTTCACACTTGTAGTGCGTTGATGACATGGAACCACCCGACAAGATATTGTTGAAGCCACCTTGTCCATTTTGTAAATAACAACCGCTTGTGTACTACTCAATTTTGTTTAAAGTGTATCTGCTCTTTTTGAAAAAAGAAACTCATCACATGAAATTAATGTAATCGTTATAAGACTTTTGTGAAAGGCCTGCTCACAAATTAGGAGTCTATTTCACATCGGCGATACGACACATCCATTTTGTAAACTTCGCATACAAGGCATGCTTGCGCAGACCAGTGGTACAGGTGCGTTTGTTTTCCTGCTTGTTTTGGAGCCACTGTTTCTTTCCCCACCACGCAGCAGGAGGAATGTGGTCCCTGTAGCACAGGCTTGTTTTCCTGCCAGCTCTAAGCTCAAGGTACAAACTTTCCATGCCACTGTTGCTGGCCACAGAGGAAGCGTGTTTATCATGGTCAAGCGAGATCCCTTATCTCTGCACGCGCATCAGTGCTTTGTGGTGAGCTCACAAGGATTTGTGCAGCCACCTCGAGGTGTTCGTTTTTCCCGCTCGGCCTCTAGAGATAAGATTCTTGTGACACTGCAAAGAAAGTGATTCCTTGTAGGTAGGGCCAGACCACTTCGAAAACACGGACTTTGCCCAAGGCATGGGTCGGCCATTGGGGCCACTTGTGTTGTTCATTCTCTTCTAGTGTGTATCTGTGTTCGTCTGCCTGCTTACGATGGCATTTACGCAGCTGTAAAATCTGTCTGTTGCAATAAATGTGCAAGTCGTGTAAGCACAGATAACCGTTGAGCCTTAAGTAAGCGCCCTGATTAGCCGAAGAGATACAAAGTCTCCCGAGTATAAATGGCACGTAGAAAGAATAACTGCCATTACAATAACTGGATTCCTTGGCACCTTCTTGCTGTCATATACAAGCTGGCACGTTCTTCACACATGCCTGTCTGCCTTTTCTACTTTTTAAGGAAAACATGGTATCTCACATGAGTCTAGATGCCATGCTAAAGCCATGGAAGCATTAGGCATATTTTGTTTCAGTGTGTACGGCCGTGTTTTGCATGCTTTGCACATCACTCGCTCTTGAGTGATGTGAAGTACCCAGCTGTAGCGCCGCTGCGCCATGCTTGTGAATTGTCTAAACTCGCACCTCCTCTTTCTTTCTTTCACTCTCATATTCGCCTGTAAGGTAAGAAATTGGAAAGTCTATTTAAGGCTTTTTCTGTCTCTGCAATCTATGTAGAACACAAGTTTTATTCTTTAAACAAGAGTACTTAGTCTAAATATATACTAGTGCATTAAATGTATCACAGTTGCCAAGACGCCCGTGCCCACTGTCAATAATGCTTCCTGCTTTCATTTTCGTCTGCCTCAATGCTGCTAAGCTTGACCATACAAGTCTGATTGTGACCGTGGTGGATGCAATATGGTGGGGGTGAAATGCAAGAACACTGATTTACTTAGCTATGGCTCACTTTGATAACTATATCCTGGGTTTGGCAAATAAAACCAAGGAAATTAATTATTGATCTTTATGCAACCTGAGAATGTGGCTTGATTCAGGTAGTTGGAAATTCTATACTGGATGTTTCACTCATTGTTTTAATAGCCATTGCTTTTTACTGGAATGTCTACAGGGTAGTTGTCCCCTGGAAATCTCAGTGAGGCCTGGGGATACTCGAAATACAGTTTGAAGCGACGCTAACTAACTCAATGTGTCACCCTCAGAAACCACAGGAGAATGGAAGAAACACGAGTTGTCCATGTATATATCTTACTGGAGAGCAGGCACGAGATTGGCGTCAAATAATAATGAATGCCTACACTAACTTACAAAGGAAACACCACACAAATCCTACGGGGTAACGCGGCCTTCTGTTCGTGTTGTGGAAAACAGCCGACTCTCACCCGCATCATGTGGGAATGTGAGTCGTGGCCAAACAGGATCAGTTACCCCTTTCTAGGGACACAACCTTCAAGATGCCAATGGGAGACCTGGCTTGCTAGCAGGGATTGGGAGAGCCAGTTGACTTTGCTTGACCAATCCCAGCGAGCCAGCGGTAGGCTGCACTGAGAACCCCAGCCACTTGCTCAGAAACCTTGCATTAAATAGTTTTTCCTTCATTCCTTGCCTTTAATTCCATACTTATTCAAGGTTATTACAATACCTAAAGTCTCTAGACTCTTGCACATGATTAGACACAAGTCATATACCAGTTATAAAATTCTTACTCTGCTATGAGTATATTTTTCAATTTGCTAGAAACAACTTAATGAGCAAACAGACAATGAAGCCTAGGAAAGCATAGGGGAAGTTACTTGTGGTATTGTAATTGTGGAGAAAGTAGAAAGGAATTAAAGTGGACGAAAAGACAAACCTGCCTTCGGTGGGAACCGAATGCATGACCTTCGGATGTCGCATCCAACGCTCTACGAGCCCTTGACCCCTTCCCTTTCGTTTTTTCAATTTGTGTGTTATCACTCACGAATTGCCTTCTGTATCTTTTTAATACGCCTTTTCAAGCATACTTACAACATTAAACTTTTTCCAGGACGGTGTATCTATTGGATGCTGTGAAGAGCCAAGTGGTGCGCAGGGATACATGATTCAGCTGATATCAACACGTACAGTGGCCCTCGGGTGATGTATGAGTAAAGAAGCATTTTCTCCTTCATTGAACACGATTGCATTTTCTTGTCCCAGTGTCTACTGACAGACCATTGCACAGTTGAGCTCCTTTATGAGAGACGCTAATCTAAGAGACAAATGAGTATAATAGACTTGTCTGCTCACATGGTTGCCTGTCCTGTCTCTGCCATTAGTTGAATCATTTTTTTAACAGATGCGGTGCTGAGGAGAATCGTTTATGAAGGACAAAATAGCTTCAAATTTCTGGCAACAGTATGTCTTGTAACTTATTTTAGCTCTAAATGCAGCTTGCCATATGTTTCAAGCTGGAACGATTCCAAGGGCGGCATTGCAAATTATTGGCAATGAACTACAAAACTCGCATGCAATAATCTGGTGCCCCGCGCATGCAGGGCTGGTTGAGAGGGTAAGCCGGCTTGCTTGTGAAATAAGCATCCAGGCACTGGCCGCCACCTTTAGGGAACCCCCCACGACTCCATGTGACATCCTTGAGAACCAGAGAGGCGAACAACAAAAATAGAGTTGTCCACATCTGGAGCTTACCCAAGAACAGGTGCGAGATTGGCGTTAAATACAAACAAACACGTGCACTAACTTGCAAAGGAAACACCGAATAAATCTTACCATGTATGCAGCCTCCTCTCTGTGGTGTGGAGAATGGCCAACTCGCTCACATTACATGGTAATGTGAATTGCGGCCACACGATATCAATTCTCCCCGTCTGGGGACAACGCCTCGGAGACTGTAGTTGGAGACCTTACTTGCTAGCAGGGGGTAGGGAGAGCCATTTTGCTCTGCTCGACCAAGCCCAGTGAGCCGTAAAGGCTAGTGGAGACCTTGACTGAGGACCCTGCCCACTTAGCAAGAAACCTCACATGAAATAAAAGTTTTTTCTTCTTCCTCCCGCTCCTCTAAATGCATTACTGTTGGTTGCTAACTGCAGTTATGTCATTGTGGAAGCAAAAAGAAATGATAACCAAATGATGTGAAAAAGTTGTGATGGAGAAAACTTGAATTTTGTTTGGGGGGGGGGGGGGGGGCACAGTCCACCAAGCAGATCACCTTATATTAAGAGAGCCTGTAATCAACACTTTGCAATGAATTGCAGCCTTCTTTTTTGGTCAGTTAGTTGCAGTGTGCTCATATGCAAATAAGAGTTGATCAGAAAATGAAGACGTGGCACCCTGCTATAAGAGACCACTCATATAAGGGACAGAAAGTGTGCATGTTTCTTATAAAGGGGTAACTGTAGTTGCTAATTATCATATTAGTGTAATATTCTTCCCTTTATACTATGGTAGTGTGAAATAGTGTAGAAACCCATGTAAGCTGTAGTTTCAAATATAATCTTCAGTGTCTCAGCACGGAGTTGGTTTCTCATGGGCACAATGATTGTGAAATGTACAGTGCAAACTCTGTTCATTGTGCTAAGCTCAAACCTTCACAACTACACCTGTTGACTGAACTGGCGGGTCATGTTGGCTGATTTCAATGAGTGAGCTAGAGATTTGGAGCAGATTTACAGAAGGACTTGCTGGTGACTACGTAACAAGCAAACAACTTTGTGTGTGTATGTGTGTGTATGTGTGTGTGTGTGTGTGTGCACGCGTGCGTGCACACACTCAGCTATGTTGTTACTCACAGTGATGTGAAATTCTCAGTTTCTTGATACAGGAAATTGTCAGGGTGCATCTGCGAGCTGATGGATGATAGTCACTATGAAAACACTGCTCAGTGCATGATGCTCGCTCTTTGGTGCACTTTGTTTCTCTGCTGCTAATAGAAATTATATGAACATTAGAGGCAAATTTTCACTGTCGCCATTATGTTGTCTCCAGCATGTTCTGTGCAAGTCTAAGTGTGATTAAGTCCTATCACGCACTGTATGTCATGTGTAAGGCTGAGGCAAGAAAGATGGTGATTTTACAAGAGTATACACCTTCTGTGGCCTTTGTTGAGGGTCACTTGATCAAGTGCGCTGTAGAGGAGGAGATTGATCGTCTCCTTTCATGCAGCACAGGAGCTTTATGCCGAGCTCATTAATTTTCATTCAGTACGGCAAACAACACATACAACAAGATAAGTGTTGATGCATCACGCATGTCCTGCTAGTGCAACTTATTATTAGGCACTGCTCTGTTCAACTACGTTCCCATATCAGTTGTCCCATCAGCATTCAAGCAGTACAGCATTGCATTGAATTAATTTGCAGGTATATGTGGATTATCTGAATTTAAGACCAGCCACGTAGACATTTAGTAACTGTTTATTATTCGGATAAAACTGATCTGCAGCAAAGTTCCTTTCATTTTCTGTATATTTATGGCATGGAGTAGGATTCTATGTAGTGAAAAATAATACTTACTGTCTTACAGAAGTATATCTGAGAACAATGCATATTAACTGAGGGTTTCCAAGAGCAACACTTAATCTGTGTCTCATGCAAAATGCATTAGAGGCACATGCAAGTTTGTAAATGGTGTCAAACCAAAGGGCACCAATCATTGTTTGAAGCAGGAAGAAGGAACAGTGCATTGGGTGTGATTTGAAATATTATAATATATACAGTACAAAAGAGAATGTGACATATCAGTGCAGTCATGTTTTCATTGTCTGTCTGTTCCGAATATCCACAGCCTATACTTGGTACTCACTTCTTTGTGCAGTTGCAGATGACATTTGCAAAGAGCATGAACTGTAGGAAGATGGATCAATTTGCATAGACTGCGACACTAGCAGAATTCCAAGAAACCAGAACTTTTTTTGAAAGGAAACAGTGTGTCTGAAAATGGATAAAGTAAGTCTTTCTTTCATTGCACCTAATGTTATAAATCAGCGTAGATTATTAGGCAATGCGTGTAATTGCCAAATTTAAATGTGAAATTTTAGTTACAATACATGCAGTACCTTTAGAAACTGTTTCATGGCTTCACTTGAGGGAACACATATGCTTTATTGTTTTTTAAACTTTGTTAGACTTTGGAATATTAGCTGTTTTAGGGGCATAGGTCCTACCAGCTTAGATTTGATAGAAAAAAATCTCATATTTAGGAATTTTATGGCCAGAAAAGAAATTTTAAAAGATGGGTAGAAATTGTTTGCACAGTCATTGCCACAGCTTGTTTCATCATCCTTATGTCTGTGTATGTGCTCTGCACTGTTGTAATAGCTGTTGTAAATTTTAGCAAATGCAGAATTGAAAGGCTCCCAAGCTAGGATTTCAGCAGACGTCAAAGAACTGTAGATGGTCAGTATTTCTTTCACCGTAGCCATTCCATACCCCTCAGCTATGATTGCCACTGCACAATCTGCATGAAATGGAAAATTGCCTTCCATTTGTTTATAGCCCAAAGATACGAGGAAAATGGATTTGTCAAAAGCTAAAAGTTCTTAGTTGATGAAAAGCTCTCTCTAGTATGATATTCGAACCCACCACCACCTTTCATTGGCAGTCACTGTGCCATTGGAGCTAACCAGGAGGCTATCATATTTTTTAATCAATATTCATTATCTACCTATGTGACATGTTTCCTTGTTTGCAGTGTCCACATTGATTGGGGGACCTTTTACCAACAACACACAAGTGTGTAACAAGCTGCAGATTCTAAGCATCCTAGTGCCAGTGAACAGAATTATTGGGTAACGTGTACACACTGCACACACCACAGCTCAAAACGGTTTGCATTGTATATCGCGTGTTGCTTCGTAAGCTTTTTGTTGATGCTGTATGCTTGTGTTGTGACCTCTGCAGAGGATCAGAGCCTGAGGTGCAGTGCACTTCCTTAGAGCTGCGGTGGAATGTGGTAAGCAAAGTAGCGCAATTGTATGAAAGAATGGGCACGCACACGATTTCACTGATGGTTGGGCGAAATTTCTCGGCCCATCACTGCATCTGCTGTTGAACTTGAGATACAGTGCTGTGCTGTCTGCAGCTGTCCGTTGTATTCACCAATACAGACTTATTTTTGATTGGAATGGCTGCTAGTGGCAAGTGCCATGGCGACAGTGTTGAAGAGGCTGCCATGGCATTTCAGGTGGTACCTTGGTGTGTAATGAATGTTGCCGATCTGGCCCAGCTGAAAGTCGACATTCTTCCCCTGCTTTCTCACATACTGCTGAGATGCCACAAGCTGTTCTTAATAACCTTTTATGGAGTTTCTGTGATATTGATGTCTGCTGACGTAAAGATAACCCAGCACAGCGCATGTGGCATTTCACGCAGTTTTTGCCTTCCTTGAGGTAATTCTGTGAAACACCTTTGTCCCAGGCAAATACACTTCTTACTTTGCTTGCTGCACATCAGTGTCCACAACCAAGTGAGCTTGGTCTTGCAGGAAGGCAGTCAGCTCCTTTTCATTCTCAGGAAGCTGCATTTTTCAGACCTTCTAAACCTCTCAGGCCACTGCATGGAGATATGGCCTCCCTTTTGCTTCCTTTCTATTTTTAACAGTGCAAAAAAGATGCACCATAAGACAAAGAAGGGCACACACAGGCACCGAACTAACTGGCAGCTTTAATACCATGAAAGGAAATAAATACAAAAACAGTACCACTCCATGCACCATCTTCATATCACAGATAATTGTCACATTTTTCCAGAAGGCTGATTTCACAATCAAATATATGAATGGGTGGGGTCGGAATGCAA
The DNA here is from genome assembly GCA_013339685.2 of Hyalomma asiaticum. Classification (NCBI taxonomy): domain Eukaryota; kingdom Metazoa; phylum Arthropoda; class Arachnida; order Ixodida; family Ixodidae; genus Hyalomma; species Hyalomma asiaticum. Next base: position 124,612,534 of record CM023482.1, on the reverse strand, counting down.
ACAGGCTTTTTCTTAATGTGGAGAACTTCCACGATTTCGCATGATCTTTGATCAGGTTTTATGACAACCTTCACGCTATGAAAAAGGTTTGCAACCACATGAGTGACAGTGAGCTGAGAGGTGAGACACAGGTGTGCCTTTCAGATCGTTATACAGTCGAACACGGATATATCGAACCCACATATATCGAATTTTCAGCTATATCAAACACGTAAATTATCCCCTTGAATACCTTTGTAAAAGTATAGAAATTCGCACATTTATATTGAATGGTATTTTTACCCGCCCTCGGATATATCAAACGCTGCGCGAGCTGGAAGGTGCGCTTTGGCACTTGCTGCGCCCCGCGACCTTTGTGTCACTGCGGCTCCGCCGACACCTGAGACACTCGAAAAACGTGAGGGCGAAAGGGCTTGGACTATACTCCTGTTGGGCACATTCTCCAACTTGCGGAACGGCTTTTTCTCTCTCTCTCTCTCTCTCTCTCTCTCTTTCTCATGCTTTCTCCGCATTACCATTGGCTCGGAGAGCAGGAACGGAGGAGCCGGCAGCCTCCTTCTTTCGCCTTTTCTTTATTTTCTTTTCATTTCTCTCTCTCTTTTCTGTTTTGATCAGCCAACCACAGCCCGCGTCTTTTGTATTTGCTCAGCCAACCACAGCTCGCGCCTTTCGTACATCACTGCTGCCCTCGCAGGTAGCCCAGGTAGCCATCGCCGCCATCGCGACTGATCGGGAGCGCTTTGCTGGCGGAATTCACTTCTGTGAGTTGTCGCATACTACCTCATTCCTCTTTTGCGTGCGTGCTGTGCGTGCTGTGCAAAAGCGCTGCGGACTGCTTGAGTTTTCGACTTCTCGTGTAGCAATGGCCAGCGCCAAGAAGCACAAGAACCTTGACTTTGCGACGAAGTTGAAAGCCATACAGCGTGCTGAGGCGGGCGAAAAAAAGTTCGACGGTGGCGGACGACATCGCGATACCACGGAGCACTCTGAGCACCTTGTTGAAGAACAAGGCAGATGTCAAGGTAAAGGCGGCGGAGCAGCGAATGTCAGGAGCCTGTCATGTGCGTGCTCCTGCCCATGGGAAAGTAGAAAAGGCACTCTATGCCTGGTTCTTAGAAGTGCACATGAAGAGCAATCCTGTGTATGGCCCAATGCTGATGGCTAAGGCCAAATGGTTTGCTGCTGCACTCGGTGAAGACAATTTCGCCGACAACACTGGGTGGCTTCACCAATTTAAGCAACGCTACAACATTGTCGGCAAAACCGCTTCTGGCAAAAGGGAAGCTGTAAGCAGCCAGGACATCCAGCAGTGGATGACGAAGTGGCCAGAAATCTCAACGAAGTTTTCACTCGTGGAAATCTTCAACGCCGACGATACCGTTCTATTTTGGCAAATGCTGCCGAGCAAGACTCTCGACGTCCAGGGTAGCATGTGTCACGGTGGCAAAATGAGTAAAGTCGGCTTGAGCGTTCTGCTGGCAGCCAACATGGATGGGTCTCGGAAGCTTTGGCCCTTTGTGATTGGGAAAGCAAGGGCACCGCGCTGTTTCAAGAACTCTAAGCAGCTCCCCGTTCGCTACGCTTCGAACAAGAAACCGTGGATGACGCGTCAGCTGTTCACAGAATGGCTGCAAGCGTGGGACATTGAGCTGGGCATGTCTGGGCGTCGCGCTTGCCTTCTTGTGGACAACTGCTCGGCCCACCACACCACCTGCAAGCTCAAAACCATCAAGCTGAGGTTTCTGCCAGCCAACACGACAGCGAAGCTGCAACCGCTCGACCATGGTGTCATCAAGTCCTTCAAGTTGGGCTGCAGGAGGCGACTCCTTGATAGGCTGCTGGTCAACCTCCGCATGGGCACCAAGCTGAAGGTTGACCTGCTTGGTGCCATTCAAATGATGACGGGCGCCTGGCGAGACACGAGGACGGACATAGTGGCCAACTGCTTCCGGAAGGCAGGCTTTGTGATGGCAGAACTTGCGGAAACTGGTGAAGACAGCGATAAAGAGCACATAGACAACGCGTTTCACTAGTTGTCGTCCCTCTTCCCGGCTGCCGTTCCACACAAAGTGTCTGCGGACAATTTCGTGGAAGGGGACTGCAATGTTCAAGCTGTTGCGAGCCTCGCTGATGAAGACATTGCAGCTGCAGTCGTGGGGACCCAGGATGCCCAGGCCGACAGCTCAATTGGCGATGAAGATCGTCCGGACGAGGCGGCAGCATTCGCCTTGATTCGCTGTTGTTGCAGCGCCATGGAGGGAACCGAGCTGTCGCACCTAGACACCCTCGATAAGATCGAGACCAGCGTCTTCAGCTTCATTTAAAAGACAAAGAAGCAGGCCAAGATAAGCGATTCTTTTTTTTATGCAAATAAAACATTCTGTTGCATCGTGTGTGCGGAATTAGTTGTCATTCTTGAATGTGGCGATTTTAGGTGATCGTCCGCTGCTGGTAAGGTCTCAGGGCCTGTATTTTTTTATATCGAATTTTTTATATATCGAACTAATTCACGATCCCGTTCGAGTTCGATATATCCATGTTCGACTGTAGTGCTTACATAAACTAGCATTGAGACAAGTGCCAGCCTGGCCACTATACACCTTCACAGAAGGTAGCAGGATATTATAAATCATGCCACTTACACATTCTACAAAAGGATTATGATGGCTAACAGGGTACACATTCCTTTGTGACTGACCTGATTTTTTTCCTGTCTATTGTGGCACATGCTCTTCCAACCTTTCCACATGCTGAAGAAACATTTAACGTTTCGCTAACTTCTTGAACCATTGTGAAAGTCCGTTAGCGTATTGGATTACAGCCAGATTCTTATGCGTAATAGCAGTAGGGCTTTGTGCGCTGTTCGACCCGTGAAATTAATAGCATTAAAGAGTTAAATAACTCCCCCCCCCCCCAAAAAAAAAAAAAGAGAGAGAGAAACTGAGAAAGATGACACAAGCAAACCAGCGTTCGTTAGTCGAGCCAATTGATCCTGAAAGCCAAGTCCGATCTTATGGTGGCAAGAGTTAGTCGGGGCAGAATTTAGAAAGTTTCATCAACGTAATGAAACCATTTTGTTACCAAACTCTGCATCTCACGTTCTATAGCATAATTGACAGTGGACAAAAGGATATCGTATTGCTAAGTATGGGAGCCACTTTTGAACCAATGCAGATGCCAAACTTCTGGACAGAGCCTACTTTCCCATGAAACAGAGGTTGCTTATAGGGAGAAACATGGATGTTCCAGGAAGGCCTTTACAGTTACACCCCATTAATTCCTAAATGCAAGTTTATCATTAGGTCCGGTAATGCACTGTTCTACAGATAACATAAGCTTGTCGTAAGGCATGGAGTAAAAGAGGTCTTCAACTTCAAAGCTTGTTACAGAACAGTGATCAAAGTTGTCAGAGAACACGTAATCAGTCATACGGTTAGAACTGGGGATAAGGAATGGGTCTTCTACACTTAGCGAGGAAAGGTGCTTTTGGAGGTAACCAGAAACAACTTGTTGCCAAGTGTGGTATTTGGTGAAAGTGGAGTAGAAAGATGTGTTCGCTCTGTATGTTTTGCACTAAAGAAACTGCTGAGTCTATCTTCCTTGGCTTTTTCAACTGAAGAGGAAAGATTATCAAGACCTATGTCTAGCAGCAGGGATAACCGTTTTTTAATGTGGGCAGGATTGACTGACATGGGGTCAATATTTTTTTAACAGCACATGCAACTTTTTTAGAAAACAGCACATTGGACACCACGACAAAAACACCTTCTTTGTTGGATTGTAAGAGCCAAAAGTTATTCTGCACAAAATTGTCCACCATAGGGTTCAACCGTTCATAGCACTACATAGCTGGAGTGGACGTAGCCATGGCGACAGGCCCCCAACCCGGCTCCGTAACAGAGATGGGTAGAAAGGTCAAGCGAGAAGCTGAAACCAGCTGAAGTGGCCATGACAAGGTTCCTCTATACCCTGTGACTTCCCTACTACAGCACTTATTTGCATAATTCTTGTGGCATTATATTCACATAGTACGCAAGACCGGTGTTGATGGTGTTTTTACTGATAATGCATTGTAGCCCAGCCCTTTCTAATTATTAGGCATTACACAATTCCAATGATGGGACAGCTAGAGTTCTAATACCTTGGCATGAAGTAACAAACACACCACATTGCTGCACACTTTCTTAATAATCTTGCAGCTGAAGGTGATGACGGGAAATCATGTTTTAACCCTTTCTAATGGTTTGGAAGCATTAAAGTACCTACTCATTACCCCCCACGTAGTACACCTGCATACTGGATTCCATACCCGATAGGATAACTCTATATAGAAAATTTTTCCAAAGCAGTTTCAGGTGCTTGCATGACTCACTGTTAAAGTAGTTTGCTTTCATGAAGTGCCCAGCTTCAATCTCAGCAGGGAATGACTTATTTTTTTCTCATTATATGCTATAGCTGTGATGGATATCAGCAGCGAACATTTCCACCGAAGTCAACTGTTGTAATTAGCCCATAGTAGCTTACACTCTAAAACGCTGTCCATAGCTTGCTTCACCATGCACTTTGCACAACACGCAGTCCTAGGTGGTGAGGGAAGCATCGAGGCCGGGAGAGACTGCAATTAATGATGGGCCAGGCCTCTAAGCAGCATTCCTTGCCAGAAGGTGAGTCGGAGAAGCGCCGTAAAACAGTGATTTGGGCTTGTGGGTATTACATTGTGAGGCTTATAACGCATGAAAAGACAAGGACAAAGAAGGGCGCATGTATTAGCAGCAAGTTAGCGCCTGTGTGTCACATCTTTCTTCATCCTTGTCTTTTCATGCACTATAAGCCTCACGAGTCAGAGAAGACCATCACATATGTTTATAACGCTAGATAAAATAAATCTAATTTAGTTACCAGCTTAGTATAGGCTACTGAAATTAATTCAGTACATTTCAACCATCCACAGTGATTTTACTAGTGTTGGTTCAGGTGCTTCTACTAATGTTCCTTGTATGGTTTTGACAATAGATTGGTGGTTAGCACAGTCTAATACCTAACCATAGCTACCTGCGAATCTTCAGTGGCTCTGAATGCTGTTTTACTTTTTTTTGCCATATTGTCAATACATATTGTGTAGCTTGCCTACTTTTCTTGAAATTTTGTTTGTATTTTCAGATTCTCATGAGGTTTAAAATGTGTTATACTATATCATTGTGTAAGGACAGGCGTAGACATATATTTTTTCATATTAGAAAGAATTGTCCTTAAAATTTACAGATACTCTTACATTTGGCACATGCTGTTGCGTATGACTTGTGGCTTCTGCATTGTGGATGTTTTCTCATTAGTTGGGCTGCAGCATTTTTGCTTTAACCCCTTAAGTGCTTTTGACGAGCAGAGCTCGTCCTGCCCATACTGTCCCCACACTGCTTTGGACGAGCAGAGCTCGTCCTAGCGGAATAGGTACTCCCCTTTATTGTTCGGGACGAGAAGCGCTCGTCTACGGCTTAGATTGCGTGTCATCCGCCAGATGGCAGCATTTACTCGACGAGTTAGTTTTCTCCTGCAGAAAAAGCGCGGTTTTTGAGTGAAAACATGTCGCGCGGTGGCGGCGACCCATGTGTAGCTGGCATGTCAACACGAAAAGAAGCTTTTCATTTTCCTCATCTTCTTCGAGTGATGATGATTCGGATACAGATGTTTATTTTGTGTCCGGAAGTGAAAAGAGCGATGACGGTGAATTTAGTAGCTCCTCTGGTAATGATGAAGACAGCTCTGAAGCGAACATCGCGAGTGCTCGCCAGTGGATCCCGCTTGATGTGGACAATCCTCCTGCGAAGCCTCCTCGCTTTCCATTTTTGGCCATCCCAGGCAAGACTTTCAACTTGTCATCACCAGGCGACCTTATGGAATATATTCAGCAGTTTCTGGATGATTAACTTATATCACTAGTGGTAGACGAAACCAATCGCCAAGCGGCTGAAAATAGCAGCAGGTGACTGGTTTCCTATGTATTGTTCAGAAATAAACTTCATTGTGTTGATTTGGGTAAATATGTGGTGCAAATATTTTTTCAACATCGACTAGCTGCTTTTTAGTACAATCAGATTCGAAATCAGAAATAAAAAAAAAATAGGCACTTCTGGTCGGGAAAATTTCAAAAAAATAAAGCACTTAAGGGGTTAAAGTCCCTAAAATTATTTTTTTTAATTTGTATAAGCACTTGCGCTACATTTTTCAAGTCATTCACACCATATCTTAAGCAAGGCCCTTTTCTCCATGGAACTACAAGAGTTTCATGCTACACTCCTCGTAGTACCACTTTGCCTGCTCAGCTTGCCTCAAAAGAGCAGTCAGCTTCGCTGAACATCAGATGTTGGAGATAAGCTCTGCTTCTGCCATCTGCCAAAGAGTGGTGCAAGTATACCCAAGCATTGCTGCAAAATTTCTCGCCACTGGCCTATCACGTTTCTTGTACGTTTAAGCAGTAATCTGCGAATGCTAAGAAGATTGCTGCCAAATTAGAGCTTTCAGACCACAGTTACTGGTTATCATCAATACAAGAATAGTGATGGTAGCATTCCTGAATGAAGCGATGGGTGTAAGTGCACGGCTACTGCCATTGGTCATGTGCCGGGAGCCAGTGCTCAGTGAACTGACACACTGATGCCACTGTGCTCACCAGTATCCCTTTACAGAAACACATTGCCATGATTTGACACGCTGCCAGTCACTAGAATTGCAGCACACAGTACAGCACGGGAGCTTGTTGGTGCCTGAGAAAGGAATCTCATTGCAACACTGGTTGTGCAGCTCACGTCAACATGGAGCACTTTGTAACGCTGACAGGCGACACACCATCCACCTAAGTTCTCAAGTGTAGCAGTGAATTAAAATGTTTTCCAACTGTTACAACCAATATTTCTTCACAGTCGCCCGTTATGTGAGTGGTAGGGCTGATGTGACCTGTAACTTGTCATTGCTAGCATCATGCTACATGCCACAGTTAGTATACAGCAGCAGCTGAAAACGCCGTTGGCAGTGCTGCTGTGATCTGTAGTAGTGCGCATATTTAAAACCTTATGCAACATTTCTTCACCATCACCCATTACGTGAGCGGTGGGGCTGATGTGACCTGTAACTTCTCATTGCTAGCCCATGCTACATACCACAGTTACATAGTAGCAGCTGCAAACGCTGTTGTGAGTGCTGCTGTGATCTGCAGTAATGCGCATATTTAAAACCTTATAATAAGCTGCACACTTTGCACAGAGTGCCTAAACTGGTCTGCTAATGATCCAGATGACTTGTCCTACTTGCTCAGTTTGTTAATATATACTAAAAATAATTTCAAGGTCTCTTTAACTATAGGTTCTCAGAGGTTCAGGAAGTACTTACAAAATTGACATGATTAACCTCTGGTCTTTAAAATTGTGCCCAGTAAGTACAACACAGAGGCTTCACGTAATGTTTCTATGCTGCATGGCCAAATTTGGGCATTCTCTTCTTCACTCACAAGCTATGGCTATTGGTGTTTAGCTTCAGCTCATTATCCTTTTGCCACTGGCTTTGCCTCCTCTTTGTACACACACACACACTTGCATGCCATTGTTCTCGCATGCAGTGTACGTTGTGGCCATACTCTTGTGAAAATCTAGGTCCAGCGCCGCATTAATTCAGGCCCAGCATTCAGGCAAAGCATGTAAAACAGAACACACATTGTGATAGACAAGATGATGGTGCTCTAGTAGGAAAGAAGACTAACCATTAGAAGTTTGGAATCTAGCACTTTTACATTGTTCTAGTTGCCATATAAAGAGGTCACTGTCATAGCTGTCTGTCGTTGCGCATGTGCCAATGGTTGGTCAGCAGTCTTCAGGCATGAACACACTGAGGCAAGGCAGCTGGTGAGGTTTGTGGATAGCTGGCAAAATTACTCTTCTCTACTGTCAACTGACACATGTTTGGCAAGTTGCTGGTATACACTAAGGGCAACAGGGCTTGCAGGATAGGCTACACGAGAAAAGCTCCACTGAATGACAAGGTCAGCTAGCTGCTGATACATCAGCATTAGATTCATACAGCAGCAGGACACTTGGTTCGGGAGGGCGTTGATCTCTTAGAACTTAGCTCAGGAACTTGCCATAGCTCTTCTGCCTGGCCACACAGTCTTTCCTCTTCTTGCAGTGGCCACAGGATCAGTAACGGTGTACATAGGGCTTTGTCCTGCATAGTAAACAGGTAGAGCTCTTGCTTTGTAGCCAAATTCATATTGCACGTTTCGAAGAACTTTCAGTTAGCTAAATCCCTAGTCAAGGAACTTAGCTCATGAGTCGTGCAAGAGAGAGCTAACATGCACAGGAAAGTAGAAAGCATACCATTGATTTTAGATATGACAATATGCATCAATGCATACTGTTGTAGCAGTGTCACTATAAATCAAGTGGCAGACCCAGGCACGCAGTTTCTTAAACAACATGCTTGTAGTACATGTGCGTCACTTCACATGAGTGTAGGAGAAAACAAAACATTAAGTGTGATGACCTTCAGCTGAGAGTGGAAGTGCAAAGATGAAGCGCTTTTCAGTGTTTTTGAAGATTGAGACATGTGCTTTTTTACTTGAGCTCAAAACAAACAATAGAGGTATTTATTTCCGAATGCCCAATTACTTAGGTTTGTTATTAAGTATCAAGTGATTGGTGACTCCTGGTGACACCATGAATTTATGAATGACCCCAGTGAGATGTGGAAGCCCGGTTATGAGACCCAGGAGTTGAAAATTAAGCTGGAGTCCCCCTCAATGGCATTTTTCACGACTCGACTTGGGTTTGAAGCTGTAGCTTGTCCCGGGAAGTGGCATGAGCACTGGGCCTCTGATAACTGGCTTGTGCCAGTGGCTGGTAGGACCGAGGCAAAATCTTTATTCATACAAGGCTCTAATTGCCATTGTGGCTCACAATGCATGGGCAGTCACCTTCTCTGATAGGTAAACATTACACAAAGCACCACTCACATAGAAACCAAATCTCACATAAGTTCGGAGGTGTTGCTATGGGGTTCACACTCGGCATTCTAGAGCAAGTGATCTAATACTTACGCAACAACAGCAGCGGTTTCTCAAGGCTAAGCCACATCGAGACCTCAAAGGACGAAATTTCTAGAAGTTTATAGCAAAAGCAGATAGGTGGTGCATATAGGCCCTCACCTCCATTCTTAGAGAAAAATGCGGTAGATGCTCGTTTTCGTCCGCGTAAAAAACTGTTTTCATAGCATGCTTTGAAATTATGTGCAGCAAAGTTAAATACATTATTTATTTATTTATTTATTTATTTATTTATGAGTTCTGCCCTCAAGGCCAGAGGCACACATGCAAAAATGCACACACACGATACAGGCTTTGTTCTGTTAATACAATATTAGCTGAAAAAGACGAGATAAAAGCAGGAAACAAAAAAATTCGAGCAATTGACTGAGAACGAATTTTGTGTCGGCATGCCTTACCCTATAATCAAGTCGGGCTTTTGGCATGTGAAGCCCCAGAATTTTTGCACTTAATAGCATGCTGTATATCACCCCACCCACAAGAATACCGCAACCCACTGGTTATGTGCTACGAGTCTTAAAACTACACTCACACACGACTGCTTTCTCTTGTCTCATTTTTCTCCCGAACAGTATCGGATTGGGATGCCATTCCCCACCATGCCGTGTCTACAAATAACCACCATGTGTTCAGTTTTTAATGCTGTTTAAGGGCCCCCTTAAACTGTCAGAAATCCTCGTGAAATTGTTATCAAGTCGGTGTGCATGCACTTCTACACATTGCACACACACGACTTCTCTTGTGCTCATGCTCTCATGCCACTAGTACTACATAACAGTGGGTATAGTACAGCAAGGGTGTGGGAAAAGGAAGTGAGGGTGAGGATGAGGGAGAAGGTAATAATAATTTCTGGGGTTTTACGCCCCAAAACTATGGTATATTGTAGGAGACACCGTAGTGGAGGGCTCCAGAAATTTCAACCGCCTGGGATTCTTTAACGTGCACTGACATCGCACAGTGCACGGGCCTAAACATTTCGCCTCCATCGAAATGTAGCAGCCGCGGCCAGGATTCGATCCCGTGACTTTTGGATCAGCAGCCAAGTGCCATAGCCACTAGACTACCATGGCGAGGCAAAGGGAGAGGGTAGAGCATAGCATAGTCTTGTACAGTGTATAGTGTAGAAGGAGTTGGGAAGGGAGGTGAGGGTGAGGAGGAGGGAGAAGGTAGAGCATGGCATGGTCTTGTACAGCTCAGTATAGCACGGTGTGAGAAAGTGGGAGAGCATCACATAGTCTTGTACAGTATAGTGTAGCAAGGAGCTGGAAAGGGAAGTGAGGGTGTGAGGGAGGAAAAGGTCGAGGGGAGTGCCACCACCTATGCTGTACCCTCGACCTTGTCAAAGTTCAAATTGACAACTTTTGCTACATTGAAGTCTTGTGTGACTTAGTGCAAACTTTGCCAGTCTTTCAAGATTAAATTGTTTATTGTGAAAATTCATCATTCCACGCACATATTTGTTTGTACAGTGTTCTTATGTCTTTCACTACTTTTATTTTTTTACTTCTTATTTTTTTGTGCTTCTTACATGTGCATTCCACCCCTTATGTACTAATACCCCTGGTAAAGGGGCCTTTATGGAAAATAAAACTGAGCTGAACTAATATTTGCTTTACCAGCTTTCCAGTCTTCAATGGGCAGATGGATTTGACAACAATGCAGTGACCCCATTTTTGCCTTGGAGTAAGCTGTCAATGTTTGGGGTAGCCTTTTTCTGTTTATACTATTTTCCGATCCTCTGCTGATAGTAGGAAATTTGTGCGATCAATCTAGGAACAAATTTAGCAATTTTGTTTTGGCTTAAATGTTTAGCTTCAGTTGACAGGTGACGCATCCAGCACTGACACTTGCATGTATTATGCCACAGGTGGCCCCATGGTCACGGTGCTCGGCTACTAACCTGAAATACACACGTTCGATCTCAGTAGCAGTGGACAAATTTCAATAGAGGTGAGTTGCTGTAAGCCTGCGTGTTGTGCAATGTCAGCGCATGTTACAGAACCCCAGGAGGTTCGAAATTTCCAGAGCTTTCCCGATATGCCATGCCCCAAAATCATATCATAGCTTCTGTACATAACTCCCCAACAATTATTATTCTGATTGTTGATTGATTAGTGGGGTTTAACATTTCAAAACCAGCTGTGTATATGACAGACGCTGTAGTGGAGGTCTCCGAAAATTTCGACCATGTGGGGTTCTTTAAAAGGACCGACAACCAATGTTTAAAGTACCTAAGTTACCTGGTTTCTCTATTTGAACAGAAAGCTTACTGGTCAGATTGTCCAATCATGTAATGACAATGGCGAAAATGCCGTAAATAACTTTTTATCAGGATTTCTTGCTTATGGAGTCTTAACACAATACATGTTGCAAACAGTGGCTGACAGCTGTTGTGTGTGTTTGCACCGGGTTCTGCCCCAACAGAGCACGTGTGCGCAACGCCTGAAAGATGCTGCCTCCATGTGCCGCAATTAAAAGCACATTTTGGTTGCCGTGAGGGCAGCAACGCTTGTCAGCATCAACTCCTTTTGCTGCATAGAAAGCGAGTAATAAGACCGGGATACGTTTTTATGTATTGACTGAAATTTTAAGACCGAGTTACAGTTGTATGAACAGCAGCAGGCAACGTGCAGCAATTCATAGACTCCAGAAAGCAGTACCAAGGCTTCACCAACGGGCTACGCCATGTGCACTGACATCGTACAGCACACGGCTCTCAACATTTTGCCTCCATCGAAATGCAGCCGCTGCAGCCGGGATTCGATCCCGCGACCTTCAGTCAGCAGCCGAGGGCCATAACCACTAGACCACCGTGGCAGGGCATTATTCTGATGGCTGTGTTCTCTGATTTAATTATTGTCGTTTCCCAAGCTTTCTTGTTTCTTATTCATGGGGCAATGCCAACAACTACTACATCTAGTGAAAATTAACCAAATTGGAGCTGGAGAGCATCTTCAATGCAGGCAAAGAAAGGTAGAAATGAGGAGGCAGCCACGGCATCATAACATAAAAAAAGTGTTTAAATGTAAGTAGACGTGCACATTTTTCTATAATTGGGCATCACTTGTGGTAAAGCTTGCCATTCTTTTTCTTTAGCGCATTGTTATGTGTCTGGAAGGTGTACTCGTGTACAAAGTGTGGCAACATAATTGCAGCTGATATGAAAATCAAGTTCAAATTCAAGCAGAGCTTTGATATTTTAACATTGATCGATAGAAATATTGATTACAGTTGCATGCAGTCATTATAGTCCATGCCAATCCTGGCACCATCTGATTGACAGCATTTGTCATGTTATTTTATTTCTGAGGCAAAGCTTGTGACACAGTTGTTCCATGCCATGCAGGTAAACCTTGCCCAACGTGTGCGTTTCACTTTACGTCTTCAATATGCATGTGTTTCATTATCACATTGGTTTGTTACTATCAAAGAAGACGGCAAGACTCTGAAGTCTGGTATGCTATCGGCCATCTCGACCATGCTTGAGCATATTGTAATTATGTAAACACACATACCAATATTGTTACATACTATAAACATGCACACATGTGTAACGGCTGCTTGTCTAACTTACGGAGAGACCTCCTAGTTGCTCTTCTGTTTCCACTTATGCTTATTTTATTAAAGCACTTTGTTCCAACATCCGTGATTCATACTGCTTTTATATTTACAAGTTAAAATTCTGAATTCAGGTTCTATGAACCGACATCTCTTGTAGCCCTCTTGTATACTTACTTTTCTGTTTTTATAGAGGACTGTGTTATTTGAGCATTGAATTTCTTTTTACACCATTTAGACTGCATGCACCTGTTTGTTTACGCTTTCTTCACACAGTTACTCTTCAGTTTCTTTATCACTTTCCGGCGTGCATAGCATAAAGGCTTCCCAGGAGGACTGGCAAGTCTATGCTTACTACAAATAAATTCGGTGCCTGCAGAAAGAGAATTTCAGCCTGAAGGGTAAGATGGAACTTGAATGCAAAGTGTACCTTTTGCTCTTTCTCTTCAGGTGTGCTATATTGTGCTGGCAAAGAATTTTTTTTTTTTTCATTTATGTTTGGTATTTTTCTTTAATAATTCGTCATTAGGGTTGCTACCTGCTGGTTCAGCCACATTTTTTCAACAACGGCCCGGTTGCCTGTCAACACATGAAACTGGCCATCATTGAGTGGTTTGTTTGGTCATTGTATCAAGATATACAATTGTTAATGTTCATTTGTGTACACATATGGCACTAGTCTGATAGATTCAGATGCGAAGGAGAGCCATTTACAGACGAAGTATGTGCTTTACATTTGCTGCAGCAGATTATTGGAGCAATAACCAAAACCTCAGTTACATTTAGCACAGTTGTTCCTGTTCCTAGTACTGTATTTTTGTGTGCATGCAAATTGTTGATTGTGCACTAGCATAACATTGCTACAATAAATGGCACTGTACATGTAAAACCTAACACGTGGCATCTCTTTTAAGAATAAATCTAACCTCCTGTATACCCTCTCCCACCGGACAAAATAAACCTGGCGAGAACCAAGTTTATTTTGTCTTGTCGTTTCACACTTTTCCGTCTTTGTCATGGGATCACATGGGTCTGGTCAGTGCTTATAATAGGTGTGTGTTGTCTAATAAAATTTAGTTATGAGACAGCTCTGTGGTTTGTGTTCTTCCTTGCATATTGCCCTCGTTTTTTCACACTGACAATCAAACTGCTTTCCCAGCAGAGAAGTAATCTTTTAAATACCGTCCTGGCCAATCCCCTGCCATGGGTGCATGCTATTCCAGGAAGAAGAGCGGACCTCACAAACTTACTTGCAACCTTCGGCATATTCCACAATTGTACACAGTGAAATATCTAGGAGTAATTTGTGATAGTCACCTACTCTGGCGCACACACAGCTAAAGAACGAGTTCGTGCACTTTGCATCCTGCGCAAAATTCGCAACAATCGTTCAGGTATGTGAAGGGACATGCTTATCATGATATGTAAGATGTACATGCGCCGTTTTAGAATTTGGGTGCGTGCTGTATTCGGGCACTCCTAATTACAAATTGCATCCTCTAATTCTGGAAAGGGAGGCCATTCGTCTATGCCTTGGATTACCGAAATCGGTCGCTACTAATATTCTTTACGTAGAACCTCGATTTCCTTCACTTCTGTCCAGATTCTGGTCACTTACCATTCAGATGTTCTTGAAGATCTACAAATATCTTATAAAACTCCAAATTGATTTCATGCATCAGCCCCGATTGTTTTTTAGTCCCACTGGCCTTGATTTTGCATTCCTCAGGTGATGTATATGCAGGCACCTATTGGCACCCTACGAGTTTGGTTATGCGATGTTTCCCGATCGGTGAAACAGACAACCTTCAAATTATCTAATAATAAATATCCGAAGAACACTAGACATTGGCCTCAGAATGTATTAAACGGTCTATTACAAAGTCAGATTGCTTAGGCATCAAAGGTGTCATTGCTACAGATGCTTCGCAAATAGATGAAAAATCTGGAATTGGTATTTTTTCTCAAAGTTCTAACTGGACATTTTCACTAAGGCTCCCTCATTTCTTATCAGTATTCTTGGCAAGATTTCTGGCTGTTAAGGCCCTACGAAAATTAACTTCAGCAACCTCATCAGTCGTGATTGTCACAAATTCTTTACCTTTATGCTTTTACAGCTTTTACTGCAGTGGTTCACGCATGTTACTCTTCATTCCCTTGTCCCTATTCATGTAACTCTAGAATGGTATGGGTGCCTGGCCACAAAGGAGTTATAATAAGTGAAATGGCGGACAACTTGGCGAGAGCATCTTTTAGTGGTCCAATTATCTCACTTCTTCCAGCATCAGCGCTCGTACCTGCTTCAAGATTTAGTAGGAGAGCTGTAAGGCAAGAATCTTGTGTTTCATTAATAGCTCATTTAAATTAATATCGACGTCTCTTATTCCCTTGAAATAGACATGCATATCACCTCCAGAAAACTTCAAGTTGCTTTTATGAAATTATGTTGTCGAACTCCGAAACTATACTTTCATATGCACAGAGCTGGTCTGGCCCTGTCTTGTTTGTGCCCATATTGTGGTGAAGACAAATGTGTAGATCATTATTTCATAAAATGCAGTCGTTTTTCCTCATTATGAACACACGTTGCATGACTCTTTTCATACAATTGGGTTGGACTTCTCTGTCCCCAATATTCTTTCTTTGGGAGCCTCTGCATTAGGACATTATCAGGGGATGTATGTAAAGTTTGTAATTGGTTCAGGACTGTTCTGTTAATAAATCCGTACCCTGTTAAATTCCTTCAGATTATTCTAGTCTGATTGGCATTTCACAGTACTTCTGAGGTAACCCATTATACTTTTTGCATCTTGGCCAATCCCCCAGGGTGGGTATGTGTCGGAGCAAAGGACACGACAACAGCAGCAACAGTCGTGAAGAGAGAGAGTAAACATTTATTTAAAACAGAATGAGGGATCTTCCTTCTAGGGTGGAGCCCTTAGTTTCTAAACTAGCGCATGCACAATGAAGGGAATTGGTCATGACAACGTTTACATTTCTCGTGAAGAGAAATCTGAACTTTGTCATGCAGCTTCATACGAGTAACTTTCCCGGAGTGTTGACAGGCACACAGCCACTCGTAGTATCGTTCATGTGAATTGCACGTCGAAACGTGCATGGTAGACTCGCGAAGCGCATGTTCTCCGAGTGCATCGCACTCGCCCGGGAAGAGTTTGCGACTGCAGCTCTAAAGACTGGACGCCACAAGTCAAATCTACTTCCTATGGACGACACACTAGAGTCCTTCGGTAGCCCCGGTAATAGTACAGAAACGAAAATGTGCCCCACAACCGACTTTGCGGCAGCAAAGCACAGCCCGCTGCACAGAGTGCAATCTGTAAGCCCTATTGATAATCGCTACGTCATCACTGCAACCGAGCGCGACTGCAGAAACGACGTACTTGGTCCTGTGACATTCGTGGCTGCTTTTACTTCGGTTGCTGCATTGCTGCTGTCCTCTTCTACTGTTCACCTCGATCCGCGACATCAGAGCGCCCTTCATACACCACGCGCGTGTTTCTCTGATTTATGTCTAAGAGACGTTGTCTTAATTCCTGGACCAGCTGCTTTCTCGGAACGTGGTGTGGTCGTGCGAAAATTTCTAGATGATGTTCGTTTGCCACCAGTAGATAAATCGGTTCGCTCTGACGCCTTTGACCGGTTCCGTTTCGGCTTGCGACGATTACGTTGCGAATGCCTAATGAAAAAAATTGGCCGCGTATATCCATGCTTCGCTGCAAATGTCGTCGAAAGACGATAGTCTTCTAGCGGCCGTACTACATGAGTCCCGGTTCATCTGCGGTTCGGCACGAGCTTCGGGCGTCTGTTCAGCCACCGGGTATACGCTCGCTTAGCCTCTCGGTCAGTGACAATTCGCACATCGCGCACCTCGTCTGTTTCCTGTTGCCTCCGGGCGCGCCTCGATTCACGATCTTTCGCTAGCCGCTGGGCTCGTTGCTCTGACGTTTCCTGGGCACGCTTGAGACGACGGGCATCGGCACGCCGGCGCTTCTCCTCTGCGATCTGCTCGTCGGTCTTTTCCCTGCGTTGTCTGGGCATGTCTTGTAGAGTGTGTTCTTTATCATCAAACGGCCATTTATATTTTGCCTTGCCTCAGACAGTGCCTCGTCTATGATGAATCGGCCGCATGTGGCTGGCATTGATGAAATGGAGGCAGCGCTGCGTGAGATATGGATGCCATCTGGCCATGATATCGGGAAACGCAAGAAGCTTGCGTAGTACGCAGAGCTACTGGTGTATATGTTCAAGGGAGCATATACAGTAACTCTAGTTTTACTGAAGCGTAGGAAACGTCCGCTTTTTCGTTCATAGCGTCGCATTTTTAGCGCATCCTAACAAGCACTAGGGTCTTTAGAATTACGCATCTATGTATTTTGTACTAAAGGACCGCACCATCTAATACGTATTGATGTTGCGCCTCAGATATGCGTAATATTTGCTTTTTGGTCGACTGTGTTCACAAGTATGAACGCAGCTACCAGTTCAAGATGGGTGGTCGTTGAGGAAGGGGTTAAACTTTCGCCATTTCGCCAGAAAAGCAGGACAGACACACACACAGACAGACAAACCAAAATTTCTGCGTCGAAGTATCCCAAGAAAGACTATCGTCTTTAAAATGTACGCGTCCCTCGAAGATCGGCGCCAAAGCTTGAACCTACTCCAGCCTCTTTACGGTCTAATGGACAAGTACATGGACGTCGCACGAATTCAATTGGACGGCTAGGATCCGCTGCTGGTGTTTATGTCGGAAGCCTCGATGGGGACCTTTCCCATTACGACGCCGCCTGCACAATCTTCGTTGTCAGCGTGGAATACAGCGGGCATCTGCTTCGCAGAAATGGTACCTCGGTGGTGTTCAACGCTGGTGTCATCTCAAATCTACGTATACTAAACGAGGACATTGTGCTTATCGCGCCGCCTGAAATGTTTACTAGTAATAGTAACATGGAAGTAAACGAGGATGTGCGTCTCTACACAGTCGGTGTGATTTGTTCCTTGGGCTTTTACTTCAGCCATTGTAAAGTTCACGCAACACCTTGAAATCCAAGTCTCACGAAAGACAGTCCTACAAAATCGCGAGAGTTATCACGTCATCGCACATCTTATCCTTTAATTCTTACCGAAATACTTCGAAGTGTAGAAACTCCTCCACCCACTCCGCGAGAATCAGATGTGTTGCGAGTGGCCCTGCCCCATCGCTTGACCCCGTACATACGCACCTCCTCGTCTTACCATCATCGTTCATCATTCTGTTTCTGCCCATTTTGCCTTCCCCAGCCTAGAGTAGCTGGCCAGAGCAAATTCCAACTCAGGCCGGCCTCTCGGCCTTTCTGTAAAGCTCTCTCTCTCTCTGTATGCGATTGTGCATTGCTTGCGTAACTCGTACACAACAATGCAACGTTGTCGTGAACTTCGGATAAATATTGGTAATTAGAATTATTGTAGGGAATGAGCAAACCGTAAGCCTTACCTACCGAGTTGTTTTGATGAACGGTGCAGTGGGTTGCATAACTTAGCGTAAAACGTAAGTGCCGCAAATGCCAACTACTGATAATCAGGGAGAACTAGCAGTCCTAGTGACTTAGCTTCGGCCCACACCCACTATACTGCGGCTTTTCCCATAGCTTTGCAGTTCCTCACTGAGACGTTGAATATGCTACAGCAAATTAAGATTCTATTGGTGACCTTACAGTGGCATAACACAAAGAGAAAACTTTGGTAACCTGTTTTCATCGTATTTAGTAACCTGTTCTCACCGCTCTGCTGAAATCTAAAGCACATGCTAGACTATTTCGTGAGACAACGTCATCTGCACGTCGTTTGAAATGTCTCCGATTCAGATACTGCGCCTCATTTTAGGGGCGAAGCTCCTTATAACGGCACCCGTTCGTCCCTCGTCGTAGTAGTGTGTAACCACTCTTAACGCTAGTACCAGATCTTGACCTCCAAGGTGGTGCCGGTGGGAGATTTCTCCTGTGCGTTGTTGAACAATAAAAAATTCGCAGCGTGCGCGTTAACTAAAAGCCGAATTCTTCTGTCTCTCATTCCCCATTAGCAGCCATTGGCATGTTCCAGTAGGAGGAGGAGGAGAAAAACTTTATTTATCCAGTAGGAAACGTTAGTAGAAGTGTAAGTGTTAGCTAAAAGCCGACTTCTTCTGTCTCTCATTCCCATTAGCAGCCATTGTTTACCTCCAAGGTAGTGCCTGGTGAGATTTCTCCTGTGCGTGATTAGACAATAAAAATTTTGTTCAAAACGCCGTTGATTGATGAAATAAACCAACGAAAGACGCCAGGCACCCGCTCGCCCTCAGCGCATGCCTCCTGCCCTCGGCGCGTGCTGTCTTGTGATAGAGAGAGAGAGAGCGAAAGGGGCGCGTTGACTATGGAAACGCTCTTTCTTAGATGAACGCTCTACCAGCTCGCAAAGAAGTAGAACGCGCCCTCACCCGCGAGAGGCAACGTTGGCGCAGGTAGCGTCTCCTAGCCAGTTTCTTGATTGAGAAATACCGAATGCTCGCGTTGAAGAACCGTTGACCGGCCACCCATGGGCCATTTAGGGAACAGTGAGTGCACCTTTTCACGCCGTAGCTTGTGCCTCAGCCACGGCCGTGCCGCTACAAGCAACACACGCTCCTACGTAGCGGCCATGGCTCAGCGGTGAACGTTTTAAACTTGGCGGCTTCCCCAAAGCGTGGCAACTGTGGCGCCATCTACACACTGCACCCAAAGTTGCAGGCTCGCAAACTAAGTGGCGGGAGCCTTGAAAAAATTACAGCATATCCACGGAGCGAATGATCACGATATATATATATATATATATATATATATATATATATATATATATATATATATATATATATATATATATATATATATATATATATATATAGGCACTGGTCTTGACTTGCAACGAAGTGCCGGTGGGAGATTTCACTTGTGCGTATAGTTGAACCATGAGTATTCGTAGCGTGCGCGTTAACTCAATTAATCCGGAACTCGGCACGATCTGCGATGAACCTCCCGAGCTTCGCCCACTCGTGATCATTCACTCCGTGGATATGCTGTAATTTTTTCAAGGCTCCCGCCACTTAGTTTGCGAGCCTGCAACTTTGGGTGCAGTGTGTAGATGGCGCCACAGTTGCCACGCTTTGGGGAAGCCGCCAAGTTTAAAACGTTCACCGCTGAGCCATGGCCGCTACGTAGGAGCGTGTGTTGCTTGTAGCGGCACGGCCGTGGCTGAGGCACAAGCTACGGCGTGAAAAGGTGCACTCACTGTTCCCTAAATGGCCCACACTAAAGGCGAAACAGTCGTCACCTCCTCCCCTGATTGAAAAATAATGAAATCCTCAATCACGATCTGAATTTGTTTGTACTAGATCTGTGCTTGATTGAACCTTGCGTAAGTAAACTAATCCTCAATCACGATCTGAATTTGTTTGTACTAGATCTGTGCTTGATTGAACCTTGCGTAAGTAAACTTGATACTGCGTTGATCTACTTTCGTTTCGGGAGTCTCTAATACACTTTCACTGGATCTCGTTTGAATCCCTCTTCCCTTTCCCCATGAAAGTTGGAAAGCTACGGCTCTGCATAGATACCTTGTACCAGCCTGGCTGTCGCATTTTTGTTGCATCGATCGTCGTCTTGGAGTGGGCCTTCCTTTTTCTTTTGCTGACAGTGATGCCGTTCGCACACCCAGTAGGGCCACATGCTCGCGTACGTGTTTGTGTGTGGGCTACAAGTACCGAGTTTTACGCCTTCTCTGGTAGGGTTGTGGCTTATTGTTACAGTTCCTGTTCTGTTTTGGGATGTGAAACCGAAGAAAGCAATCCTCTTGCAATTATATGTTAGCTGTGACTGTTCACTCTAAATTTCCGGAGCCCCCAACTACGGCGTCTCTCATAATGAGAGCTGGTTTTGGGATGTTAAACCCACAAATCAATCTATTTCCTTTTCGCGTTTTCTCGCCACATTGGCTCAGTCAAATTGTCTGAAACATGCCATGATATAACTCAATGTATATCTCTTTTATGCATAATTATGCATAGGGCTTAGTAGACGCCGTCAAAAATGTATGACATCACTCGTATTAATGCTCGAACCTCCTATCAAGTGTCGGCACTCGTATTTTATTTTTGCGCGCTGTCAAGCTTATCAAGCGTGTTCTCCTCACGCGAGTCGTGCCTTTGGTAATGCGAAAAGATGATTTGCATATAAAAGAAAAATGGTAGTTGACTTTAGCGTCCCCTTAAGTTTCCGAAATAAAGAATGCCGCTATATCTCTCTGCGGCCAATTTTCCTTATTCGACGTCGCTATCTGCCCATTTGCCCGCACTACAACACAGACCACAGAGCCTCACCCTTCGCTAGGTAAAATTAGTTTATTACATTACAAAGTACAAAACTTTCAAGCTTCCTAATGCTTTCTAAATGTTAATAGGTAGATTTAGTATTGCGGAAAATTTTTGCGTTAGCGCTTGCGAGTCACGCTCGCTAAATTTTTGCGGAGTGCTATTCGATAGCGTTCCATAGCTCTTTAGTATAGCGCGAGACGACGACGCGCCGCAAAACGCAAAGCACGCAAACCTTCGCTGCGCCATCTAAACGCGAACAGTGAAAGCGTCAAAACCGTCGGCCGTTGTTAGTAACTTAAAAAGCAACGCAAGCGCAAAAAGATTTATTAAAAAGAACATCGTGCAATAATAATTGCACAAGTGTTGCTGTAGTGTGACGAG
Source organism: Hyalomma asiaticum (assembly GCA_013339685.2). Classification (NCBI taxonomy): domain Eukaryota; kingdom Metazoa; phylum Arthropoda; class Arachnida; order Ixodida; family Ixodidae; genus Hyalomma; species Hyalomma asiaticum. The sequence continues at coordinate 124,591,130 of CM023482.1, read as the reverse complement.
GCAGAGTTTCGCTTTCGTTGTTCATGTGTAATGTGGTCAAACTAGAGTCCACAGCGAAAAGATTGTTGTCTTGTCGAAGCGAAAACCAGCAACACGATTTATTGTGAATCGCTAGTCCCACAACGCAGCAAGACGACACGATAGATGCGAAACGGGCAGCCGTCAGTTGTAGGCTGGTTGTAGGGAGCCGCCATGTTCTTCGCGCTAAACAAACTTAGCGAGCGTTTCGCGTCTCCGCTAAATTCGGAAAATAGCGAGCGATCGCTAAACGCAAAGCTGGAATAGCGTGCGGACGCATGCGCAGTCTGACCGCGCTAAATTTTAGCGTTTAGCGGGGCGCAACTTAAGCTGCACTAAAACTCTCTAATGTTAGGTCCACATCTGCCGGCATATTATGACAGGTCTAATAGTTCATCATTAGTAACAAAAAATTGCCTAACGCCATTGTTTACGTACACAAACTCGTGACTAGCTTCCTTTGCGGCATCGATTTTCTGTTCGCGACAAGAATTTATTTATTTTCGCGTTTTATGTCCTTCCCCATCAGCATCAGCTCCCGCGCTCCAAGCTTATGGGTCAAAAAGAAAGGAACGCAGAAAGGCGTTTTACAATTCACGTTTTCGTTGTCGTTACAACGTCGCAGGTCATCGCTAAGAGGGTGGGGAAAAAAAAAAGGGGGGGGGGGGGGGGGCAGGTTGCTTGCTTTCTTCGCATCTATTTTCTAGTTATAGTTGCTTGCCTAACTGAAAGGTCGTTAGTTCTAGGCTCGCGTCGGCTCCTTACTAGCGCGCGGCGTTTCTGTTATGCAGGTTTACATTGCCGCTCTGTAACGCATACGTATACGAGAGAAACCCGCTACGCGGCCAAAACACTTCCCTCCCCTGATGCAGTGGAATGAACGAGGACGCGTCGACAGCATGTAGTGAGAGAGTGTACCAACTCGCTTATCGAATCTTCGCCACGCTGGCGCTCTGGGGTTCGAGTCAGCTGGGAAGCATCGCTCTTCGCTCGGAAGACGAATAGCTCCTACACGCGGCACTCGTTCGCAGAATAACGTATTGCCACACTGCTGATTCTGTCTCGCTCAAGGGGCCTCGCTCGGCTATAAAAGAAAGTTCAGTTCAGCGAATTCTAGACTCGCTACTTGCACGGACACTAATACCGTACAGCAGCATGTTTTGAGCTGCTATCGCTCTCACTCACTCACTCACTCACTCACTCACTCACTACTCTGTCTGTCTGTCTGTCTGTCTCCATCCATCCATCCATCCATCCATCCATCCATCCATCCATCCATCTAATCTAATCTAATCTAATTTATGTTCGTCTGTACAACATACTCCGACACTAATTGGAATGGCGGCATCGGCGTGCACGGAATGATGGCGGCATACAACGATCATGACATTATATAGCAACAGGGGGATTTCCTTTCATGCGGACTTCATTTAAGGAGTCAGGTTAGTAATAAGCGCAAGTATATCTGGCGGCACATATTACGAATGCTGAACAGCGCACCCTATAAGGATCTCCTTTAATCTATCATAATATATAGCGTCTATATGCAAAGTGAATTATTATGACAGGATTATTAACGCTTCGGGATCGGTTGCACCTGCGCTCGCTGATTAATGGCGGTGGCTAACAATCGCATGAGGGGGGGGGGGGGAAGGGGGGGCGTCGCCTAACATTACACATATACGTACAGGCCGTTGAACTGACGCTACTTCGCAGCTTCCACAACTGTACACGCATTTAGCGCGCACTCCAATCCACTTTCAGCGCTGTTTCGACACTGAACGTCAGACGAACGCAAGCGATAACATTGCTTAACGTAGCGCCAGCGCTCGCGCAGCAGGTGATTGGGTATTGCACTGCGGATCGACCTTCATTCGTTAACGCCACCCTCATTTCAAAGTGTCTGCGATCAAAGTTTTAACCCTTCGTTCTCAGGAGGATATTTTTAAAGCAGACCGGCGCAGGACCTTGACCTTAATTCCATAACGATCGACGCAGCAAAAAGGGGCGGATGAAACATAAGTGAGGATACGAGCGGTCTGATGTCAAGCTGGTTGTGAAGGGGTGACACGATGTATCGGTCACTACAGCACGCACCGGCTCCTCGGAACTTTGTACTGTACTCTCGTGAAAATCGATCTTGACCTCGAGGGGGATCAGTGAGATCTCTGGTGGGTGCGTAACAAAATTTCTGCGTTTTATAAGTATCATCGACGCAGTTTAATCCACGTGGCAAGTACTTACAAGATTACCCTTTATTTTATGTCAAATGTATTTTTTCTATGTGCGGCAAGAGTGTGTTTCTTTTCATCGTTGGTGTCGTTACGTGAACGGAGTTTGTGCTGACGCCATTTTTGTGTGACCTTCACATTTATTTTTATGCAAGTAGTTGGTTCTAAAGCGCACACATCTCCTAAATAACATGTATTTTAAAACACTTGTTTAATATTCTGGAGGAAATGGGAAATCTGAAATTATTTCAATGTATATGTCAGCTTGTTCTTTCTTGCTTTCTTTCTTTCTTTCTTTCCTCATAATGGTGGTATGTGGACCACCATGGCGGGGGCTAGGCTGCGCATCCGAACGTCGCGAGATCGAATCCCGGCCGCGGCGGCTGCACTTCGACGGAGGCGAAATGTTAAGGCCCGTGTACTGTGCGACCTCAGTGCCCGTTAAAGAACCCCAGGTGGTCGAAATTTCCGGAGCTCTCCACTACGGCGTCTCTCATGATCACGTCGTGGTTTTGGGACGTAAAACCCCTTGAATCAATTTTTCTTCCTTTCTTTCAATTAACCGCTGGCGTTTTACACGTCAAACCCACCGTGTGATCAGTGAAGGGCTCCGGAGATTGTGAACACGTGGGGTTCCTTTACGTGCAGTCTTTCTTTCAGTGCATATGTAAACGTAACTGTAAAATGCACGAAAACGTTGTTTGCATGGTCATCCGCCATTGGGGCAATCGGCTCAATCAACAGGTGCGATTAAACGAACTCCTCATAGTGGACTTACAATAACTGATCTGTGTTCATCCCCGCAACTCCTGGCTTCGGTTCTGTGTTCGAGACGACTGTGTACATTGTTGTCATCGAATGCGAGCGTAGTATAAGATCAAATGTCAAGTATATTTGACGAGCCATAAGCGTTTAGTTCTCTGTTCTTTACCGCATATACATATACGCGTCTCCCCGATTCCTCCAACTCAGAATTTTACGGAGGCGCTTTATTACGATAACAATGGCTGGTCTTATCGGTCTTATCTTACACATTGAAGAGATCGTTAAAACGATGTAGAACAAGGAATGTCGCTGTAGCCAACATTTCGACAAGTCCTCCACCTTCTCCTGAGCTTCTTTTCTACTTTTTATCTTACACTTATATCTCTTAGAAACAACTTAATGAGCAAACAGACAATGAAGCTTAGGAAAGCATAGAGGAAGTTACTTGTGGTATTGTAATTGTGGAGAAAGTAGAAAGGAATTAAAGTGGACGAAAAGACAAATGTCAAATTCGAAGATGTACGCGATAAAACTTGAACTATCAACGTTCACTACGAAGCCGTCCTAATGACCGGAAACTTAAAGTACCTCAACTCCTTAAATAATCGCCCCGCCACGGTGGTCGAGTGGTTATGGTACTCGGCTGCTGATCTCAAGGTCGCGGGATCGAATCCCGGCCGCGGCGGCTGCATTTCGACGGAGGCGGAATGTTGAGGCCCGTGTACTGTGCGATGTCGGTGCATGTTAAAGAACCCCAGGTGGTCGAAATTTCTGGAGACGTCCAGTACGGCGTCTCTCATAATCAGAGCTTGTTTTGGGACGTTAAAACCCACAAATCAATCAATCCTTAAATGATGGGAAATGCATTGTCACTCCCACTTGTAGAAATACACGCAGATAAACGTTGTCTTAGAAGATGCGCACTTGGGAAATTGTGAACACTGAGACTTGCGCAGAGAGTCTGTTTGCAGTACTCGTGCGCCGCCCATAGCGTTCTCTCCGCGAGCGTATACCTGCGCGAGTGTGCGCTTTTAAGGCTTCCGTTGGAGCTGGCTTCTCTACAGTAATATTTATAGCGAGGTGAAGCCTCTCTCATTTATTTTGGTTTACGTGCGACAGGCGTGGCGTGCTATGAACGCTCGTACCTCACGAGCCTCGTCTCACCGCAGCAAGACGTCCCCGTCCATACATCCACACCTTCAGCACCTCCTTGCTATACCACACTATACATGGGTACGCCATGGCTTACCCTCTCCCTTCCTCACTTCACTCTTCGTCACTCTCATATCCCTCGCCCCTCCCCCCTCCCCTCACTTTCCTTTCCCACCCCCTTGCTGTACTATGCTATGCAAGGCTATACCAAAAATATTGAGGATACTGTCCTTTACTCTCGGCCCTCCTTCTTTCCCTCCTCCTCAGCCTCACTTTGTTTTCCCACCTCCTTGTTGTACCATAGTATGGGGATGGTGCACAAGGCCAGGCGGCTCCACCGTCGCCCCCTGCGTTCAGCGCCAATGCGGGCGCTCCCGCGTCGCTGGGATGATAAGCCTCCCTCCCGCACAGCGTGCGCACCTGCTTGTGCGGGGTGGCGTCGTCTGCTTGTGTTCCGCCGCAGCTTCTTACTGGTTTTAAGACCGTAGAAGGTTTGGAAAATTTCTTCCGTAGGGGTAATATTGCTAAAGGAAAACTTTTATACGAGGCAGGCCATGTGCATCAAGTCATAGAAAGTGTGTCTGCGGACGGAAGCGTGATGACCGGCCGATGTGTCTCCCAAACACGGGAATCAAAATACTCCGAAAGTTCTAATATTGCCAGGCTGGAAAGCAAAAGTGATTTTTATTGGGATCCTTGTTAATTTGTAATTATTTTTATCGGTATGTATACACTGTTATCAATATATTAGTCCCATAAAAGGCTCCACAATAAAGCAGTGAAAGTCTGTAGCTGTTATCACGTGTGAGAACAGTGCTTGTGGGCGCGTGCTTTAAAGAGAAGCTGTGAAGCCACGGGCAGCAAGACATCATCTGTTTATTTTTGTTAATCCTACTTATAAAGGGGAAAACGCGGGGTCGGTGCCAGGAAGCGTCGACAATGTACGTCCATTTATTTATTTCTACATAATAAAAGCTGAACTAAGCAAAACGGTTCTAACTCGTTTTGAAATATTCTGTTAGAAACCAAAAAGAAAGAAAGAAAGAGAAACACGACAGGAAAGAAAACAGCAGGACGCCTTTGAGTGGCTTTTGTTATCAGGTGCCTCAACTCCTTCGCGCGGCGTCTAGGCCGGCAGGGGCATGCAAGAGGCACACATTCCGTTTTTAACGAATTTTTCTTCTTTCTTTCTCTTTCTCTTCTCTTTTTTTTTTTTTTTTTTTTTTTTTTGCAAGAGGCACTCTAGTAGACGGCGATCCTTGTTCTGGTCGGAGTACCAACGAAAGGAAAGACCAAACCAGTCAAATGCGTGAGGGGGCTCTAGGACAAAAAGAAGAAAAAAGAGGGAAAGGGCAGCAGCGCGGGCCGCGAACGAAATGTATGCAGCGCCTCAGTCCACACGGCTATGCGTGTCGCAGCCTGGTAGCCCACACAAGCGGCTCGTTAAAAACAGCGCGAACCATTGCAAATCGACAACACATGTCGCCTGCTAGTATAAGAGCGTTCCCGGAACGCGCGCACCCTTTGACAACCCACCTTTCACGTCCTCCACGCAGAATGACGGGGAACAGAATGCTCGTTACATTGCAAACTAGCAACACATGTCGTCTGCTGAGTAGAGAGCGTCGACGGAACGCGCGCGCGCGAGCGTCCTCGCTTCTCCTTTAGCATTGAGCTTTCTGGAGGCTATAAATATTTGTCGCTGGTTGTCTGATATAAGTATTGTTATGGCCGAGGACAAACAAATCTTGTTGCTGAACACCGATCCGTAGTACGACGACCTTTGGAAGACACCAAAAACCGCAGGAAAACGCGAATAACTCGGTTCTAAAGCTACCGCCAGCCCTGCGACCGGAGCTTCTATCACCCCAACGACGGGCGTGCCGCCGCGATGGCGCTCCCGTCGGCGGAGAGTTACAAGTGCACCATCCCCATACACAGATACGCTTTGCTATTCGCCACGAATACAGGTTTCTTTTTCCGAGGCAGCGTCAGCTGCTGGCGTGACTCTTTTGCAGAACAAGCGCTTGCCACGCAGACGGCATGGGTTCGATACCCGCTCGAACCCAGGTAGCGTTCTTGAGATGTTAGTATAAGGAACTCGAAGGAATGGCAAAGTATGTTGCAGCTAAGGCGTCCTGATGTGGTTGCGCGAAATGTTAATTAGGTGCGAAGAATGGTTTCAGTTAACCAGAGCAGACACCGAGGCTTTGTTCCCGTACTCTTCTGGCGCGGACCCTATGTGCCCAGTTTTCAGATCATAACAAACATCTTACCTCGAACTAGAACACCGCTAAAAAAAAAAAATTACAGCATATCCACGGAGTGAATGATGATGAGTGGGCGAAGCTCGGGAGGTTCATCATAGATCGTGCCGAGTTCCGAATTAATTTAGTTAACGCGCACGCTGCGAATCCTCATGGTTCAACTATGCACAAGTTAAATCTCCCACCAGCACTTCATTGCAAGTCAAGATCCAGTGCACACACACACACACACACACACACACACACACACACACACACACACACATATATATATATATATATATATATATATATATATATATATATATAGTATTTTCAGATTGAAGTTCGATGGGTCCGGTCCAATGTAGGGTTGAAAAGAGAGACACACGTTCAAAATTCTTGTTTTATTAACGTTTCGGCCGGTGGGCCGGCCTTCGTCAGAATGAAAAAATACTCTTTTTCATTCTGACGAAGGCCGGCCCACCGGCCGAAACGTTAATAAAACAAGAATTTTGAACGTGTGTCTCTCTTTTCAACCCTATATATATATATATATATATATATATATATATATATATATATATATATATATATATATATATATATATATATATGGGTTGCCGGTGGACGTTTCTCCAACGCGAGCAGTCGGTATTTCTTAATCAAGAAACCCGCTAGGAGACGCTGCCTGCGCCAACGTTGTCTCTCGCGGGTGACGGCGCGTTCTCCCTTCTTTTCGAGCTGGTACAGCGTTCCTCTAGGAAAGAGCGTTTCCATAGCCAACGCGCGCCTTTCGCTCTCTCTTTGTCTCTCTCTCTCTCTCTCTCTCTCTCACAAGACAGCAGAGGCACGCGCCGGGAGAGAGAGAGGAACATGCCGGGAGGCACGCACCGAGGCGAATGCCGAGGGCGAGCGCGTGCCGAGAGGCACGCGGGTTACGCCTGACGACTGACGCCTGACGCGTGACAAGGTACGAGGAGCTTCGCCCCTAAAAAAAAAAAAAATCGTATATCGAGCGCCGTTAAAAAGGAGTGACGTTTCGGGCCCCTCACTACACGTTGATCACAATGAAGAAGTCAGCATGGGCATGGGGCTATTTATAGGCCTTGTGGCACAGAGTGCAGGTGTATATCTCTGGCAGATGACCGTTTATCCTGTTTATAGTGCGGTCAATCGATTGAATGTAGAGGGATTTCAAAAGCCGACGTGCAGATTTTCCGCTGTGGTGATAGCTGCGGCGTCCCAGTTAACGTTATGTCCAGTTCGATTGTGGTCCTTTTCCAAGGCGTTCGCGGTTGTGGCCCTTGGCTACGTCATTTTAATGGTGCTTCAAACGCCGTTTGAAATTCCCGCTCTCGCCTGATGTATCCCCTGTTTTTATTTTTTTTTTATTTTGGTGAGTGCGTGCATTTTGTAACAGTATGTTTCTTCTCCAGACGAGTGTTTGTCAAACGCTTGATTACAGTTAGGAGGATATAGGCAGCGCGAGGGCGAGCTAATCAACAACTCGAAGCGAATGGACACTGGAATACTCCTATGTCGAATCAGTTCTGGAGAATTCCACAAGGAGAAGGAAGAAGGGGAAATTCGCATCCACACTTTACCAGCGCAAACATATACAAGATCAATTACTGCATTTTGCTTTCCGCTTTATTTTTTCTCATAAGCTGATTTTCTCTCAGTTTTCTCGCATTTTCGTTTCCTGCTATTTAAACTTGACACAATCGATTTCTCGTTCGCGCGGCCATTTCGCCTTGTGGGTACGTGCCATGATGTCGAGAGTGACTCGGCATCGACATGACCCTCTCTCCGGACCCTCGAGGTCGTGCTGACGTTCTCCCCAACCTGGAATCGGCCGTGGCCGCCTCGGAGCGCACTTTCGACGAAGATGATCCAGAGATAGACAAGGTGCGCGAGGCGTGTACGTATACTATTCGGCGCCACGTCATTTGCAGTGCACCATTATCGCTGCGCCTAGATCGAGAGACGCAACACGGACGACGGCTAATGGTGAAGAGGCGCGTGATTCAATTAGCGAGCCCTTAGGGAGCCTCATCGCGTTTGGCGACGTGCGCTGATGACGCTAACTCGGTGTAACGCGCTTGACGTGCTTGCGGAGACCCGTGCCTTAACGCTGGGCATAGTCTATACAAAGTGCATCTCTGGAAAAAAAAAAAAAAGAAAAAGAAAGGACAGACAGAAGACGGCACTAAACCAGAAGGCTGGGATGGCAATGACTTGGCTTGTGTGAGCTTGTTCTTGTGTGCCGACTGTTGAGCTGCACTTCGGAAGGAGTGCGTAAGGGGGTGCAGCATATTTAAGGAGACGACGCTTCCATCCGATCTTATTATTTTCTTCTTTCTTTTCCCGAAGAGTGCACCGCGACATTGGCTGCAAGGTGCACGCCGAGGAAGTAGTTCTCTATAGAGCATCGACTGACGTTCTTAGCAGCACCGCATTTGCCTTTATGGAGCACTAATTGAGCATGGCATGGCGCCTTGTAATGTGCTTTGCAAGGGACTCTTAGAAGTTCGTGGAAAGCCTCAAATGTAAGGTGCGTGAAAAGAAGCACTGACAGGATTTCAGTCTTGCGAACTTCGTCAACACACCCACGGTAAACGTTGCGCGTTCTAAAGGACCAGTGCCTGTCGCGTGGGTCGGCATACAGACGAATGATATAAGCGCTTGTGACGTCTCCGCCGCGTCACTCAGGCTTTTCGTTTCCTTCGCGCCCTGAGTGTGGACACATTTGCGCGTAATAAGCTGCAGAAGTGTATAGTGGGAGAAACTCGCATAACGCGAAGTCTGTTTCGTGACTACGTCATGGCGTGTTGTGTGTTCCAGGTGCTAAATTCTCTGGGTACATAATATCCGCAGTTAGTTCCGGACCATAGAAGCGCTTTCTGATTATGCTATATGAAGGTCGGTACGTTGAAGCGGTCATTCGAAGCTTTAAGCACGATGTCCTTAATTGGCGTGTACATATCAAAAGAACGTGGGTCTTCGGCTCTCGCTCGTTTTCTTGGTGGCGGGCTGCGATGTGTCGCGTGAGTACGCAAAATTTTGTTTTGCGGGCTACACAATATAGCTTCGTCTAAAAGGTGGGGTCGGTAAACACTACCACTACACAGTTACTGTGACTTGTTCTGAGAAGAGTTAAACAACGAGTCAAGGAAATGCAGTTACACAGTGCACAGGCGCAGCGTATTGTCTTTCCCTGTCCCACCGCTTAGCGCTTCTCGGAATAAGCCACAAGAATGCACCAGCAGGCTCACTCGTCAGTCCTTTTGCTAGCATTAATATTTGTACGCATCCTGCTCCCAAAGGGGAACCGCTATATGGTAACATATACCTGTATAGGGTTGTTCGTTTCCTAGTTTTATATGTTTTTTTTTCCTAATTCGGGGGGGGGGGGGGATGGTGATAAAAACCGTGCTCTATTTTTCGACGTGATAAGCGGAAAAAAAAATAGGCTTCTTCTGGGACCATGTACCGGAAATAGGGCGTTTTAGGGCTTATGTTTCAGAATTAAAATTTGCAACTGAGAGCCGTGTAGCGTGCACAGTGATGAACACAGCTTGTGAATTAAACTATATACATCAGCGGCGTTCACTTCAGCCAACAGTATGTAACTTAATTCTGTGCGCCGACGCGAGGTAGCCAGAGCATGTGCACCGAATCTCAGGGCTGTATTTAAAGAGTAAGTTGCGATGTTGTATTGGAATTCGGGGAGAAATAGGCTTCAACTCGGCTTTCCTGGGACACGTTGAGGGTATTAGAACCGGGTGACCCGAAAACGCGCGACCCTACGTTTACCTCGATGTCAGACAGGTTGATATAATGTCGACGTCGAGGTTCAATGGTCACGACTGTACATTGTATGATCTTAAAGCGAACTGACTCCTGACGGTCCTGTACGACTAGCCGGCGCAGCAGCGCTTGAACAACGAAACCGGTGTTCGTCAAGGCTCCCATGACGACAAATCTCGTTGTCGAAACAATGGCTAAAAAGCCCGAGACATCGTCAGACATACCCTATTCAACCACTGTGGTTTACAGTACGCTCGCACGCCCTATGCTCGTTTTTAGGTGTGCTGCTACTCAGGGTAGGGTAAGGGAACAAATGCGTGTTAAGGACATATTAGTCGAAATTAAGAAGAGGAAATGGACGTGGGCAGGGCATGTAATGCGAAGGCGAGGTAACCGTTGGTCATTGAGGGTAACAGTGGATCCCTAGAGAAGGCAAGCGTGGCAGGGGGCGGCAGAAAGTTAGGTGGGCTGGTGAAATCAAGACTTATGTGGAGATAGTGTTGTCGCAATTAGCACGGGGCCGGGATAATTGGAGATGTATGGGACAGGCCTTTGACCGTGCAGTGAGCGTAGACATGATTATGGTGATGATGACAGGTGTGCCGCTACTCCGGGTCGGTGGTGGCAAGCTCGGATGGCATAACGTACACGGCTGGACTGGACTTACTGTTCAGCTTCAAGGCCATCGTGGTGGTCGGTGTGGTCATCTACCTGCTCAATCTGCCGAGCATGCTGGAGGACTCCGCCGAGGGGAGAGCAGGCGGCGACGTGAACGGTGCTGGCTGCGCTGGCGGCGACCCGGGCAAATGCTTCGGCTTCCGCCGCGAGCTTCTAGGCTCTATGGACCTGTCCAGAGACCCGTGCGAAGACTTCTACGGATACGTGTGTGGTCTGTGGCCGGTCAGCCACCCCGGATATCGCGACCAGCTGCACTACCTCGAGGCAACACAAAGCACTTCTAGCGTTGCGCGCGCTGTAGCGTCTAGATTTATGGCTTCCGCGGAATTCCTTAAAACTGAGGAAGTTTTCGTGTTACAGTGTGTTCGTTTGGACTCGTTACCTGTCGTTCATGCTTGAGAAAACACAAATGAAAACAAAAAAGCAGAGGGTCAAGTGCGTGACGTTATTGCTTGTACATGTGTAATCGTACTTCCCTTTTCTTCTGCCTTGCCTTTGCAGTTTAAAATATAGAATCTCAATTAAGACGGCAAGCACCTGATTACTGGCGTAGCCACAAGTATGTATGTATGTATGTATGTATGTATGTATGTATGTATGTATGTATGTATGTATGTATGTATGTATGTATGTATGTATGTATGTATGTATGTATGTATGTATGTATGTATGTATGTATGTATGTATGTATATTTAGAGGGGGGTGTTATGCGATGCGGTGTGTAAATATGGCCAAAAGGAAAGATGGAAAGTAGGAAATAGGGCGGTTGTGCAGCGCTCAGAATATTTGGAGGGGGGGGGGGGCTTTGACACCGAAACACCCCCTCTGGCTACTCCCATGCGCCAGCAGCACACAAAGAACCTACTGAAAAAGAGAAACAAAACGTGCAGCCGAAGCCCTGACAACGGGGCGTGGGCGTTTGTCGTAATTAGTGCTGTCGCGAAAAGTATATAGTATATAGTTGCGATGGGAGCTGTATGAATGTATATGTTTTCCCACTTGTATGTTATATAAAGGTTTTGGAACTATTGCAACATACATTCGCGTAGGTGCCGAGGTTACGATGCACGACCTTAGACTTTAATGTAAAACTAACCTGAAATACATTTCGCGCAGTGCGCTGCACCACTGCTATTTAAGACTGTCATGTTTTGTTCCGTCAATTTCTGGAAAGGTAAATGCTTCGCATGTCGTTGTATAAACGATTTGTACTAACGACGTATACGTATACATTGTATTCAAAACCGCAGGTCAGGACACAGGACATGATAGCTGAGAAGATGACAAACATCGGACTAAGCGCAAGGAAACGCAGCGCAGAGGCCCTGACAACGGCTGAACAAGTGTCGCTCGCCTACTTAGCCTGCACAGACACCTATCGGAACAAAACTGACTCGTTGTCGACGATTAACGACCTGATTTTCCAAAAGATGCTGCTCTTCAACCAGTCCAAATCTCTCACCAAGAACTTTCCCATCGCTATCAAGGAAGCACTAGCGACGCTGGCTATGAAATGGAACGTGCCTCTGTTCTTCCAAATCGATTTCTCACCGCATTCAAAACTTCCAACTGAAACCATGCTTGTCATTGACTACAGCTTATCCCTGCTGAACTGGATGAATCACAAGCGAAAGGTCTTGACCCCCGAAGCGACCGCTCTTCTAATCGCGCAGTACCTCTATTCGAACTTCTCAGCACAAAGCGGTATTGACGATCGCCGTACATTGGCCTTGATTCGGCTGGATGAGGAACTTACGACTCAGTGGGTCTTCATCCTGTTATCACTAAGAGGGCGTCCCCATTTTCGTCGCATCTCACTGGTGGAGCTAAGACGCGAAGTCGCAGGCGGAGAAGAGTGGCTGGAAGCCATCGGCAGAAGTGGACTCGGCATTCTGAGCACCGGACACAACGTCTTAACGAGCGAGCGCCTCTTAGCGGCCGTCGACGACGTCCTGAGCGCGCACACGGGAGCGCGTGAGCTCCTGCTGCGAGACTTTGTGGCACTGCATGTCGTTCGACAATTAGCGCCGTTCATCTCGTACCGCTTTGTGGACGCTCTCCTGAACGATCCGTCCCGCGCAACCAGCGCTGCGGCGCGGTCGTACGTTGTTAGCGAGTGCATCTCGGCAGTTTCGCGCCTCCTCCCGGGCCGATCGTTAATTAACCTAGTGTTCCACGACGCAGCCGTCTCGCAAGAGCGCCGTGGGCATGCGCTGAATCACCTCTCACGAATATGGAACCTGACGACTAAACTTCTGCTCGGAGAGAACGAGAATCGGACAGGAAAGCACGTCGGAGAGGGACATCCCTTATTCAGCCTGTCAGTTGCCTGGCAGAACGGGTTGGATGACGTCCCTGGCGTCATGGAAGACGACCTGAAGCCTTTTAATGTCGACCGGCCTTTTATTGAGCTGTACCTGAGCTCGGTGGCAGCGCTTAGGAGTAGAAAGCGAAACGGAACTGCCAGGTCCTTAAGCTTTGCGCGAAGAATCGGAAAAGGAACGGGTCTTTTAAAGCTGCGGAACGTTCCGCCCAGATGGGATGACACCGCATGGGACGAAAGCGTGTACGTTCCGACGACCGCGCTCTTCGAACCATTCCTGGTCCTCGACAACGATCCTTTCACTCTTGGCGCCTTGGGCCAGTTCCTAAGTCGCAGTCTCTGGGAAGTGATCCTCGACGCCCCCAAAAGGAGTGCCGCTCTCGGCAAGGCGTTGGCGCTCGCGGACGTTTGTCGCGCAGGCGAGTCGCAACTGGACGAGCCGGACTCGTCATCGACCGGACGAGACCTTTTGTCCACGCACCTGCCGAGTATCGTAGGTCTTGAGACGGCGTACGCCGCCTACCGTCGTAGCCGCGAGAACTTCACCGGCAGCCAACAGGGAGGCGACGGCGAGGCAGAATTTACTACCGCTCAGCTGTTCTACATCGGGTCGTGCTTCCATTCTTGCGCCTCCGTTGCTCACGTCGCCGAGAACGGGTTTCCGACCCGTGCTTCCGAGCGCTCACTCTGCAACGTTCCCGCCATGCTGTCCCAGGGATTCGGACCTGCCTTCCGTTGCCCCCCTGGCAGCGAAATGATGAAACTGGCCCGACACGAGAGCAGCACTTGCATCGATCCCGATGCCTGGCCTCCGCGTCGTATTGCGGGCGCGGGAGAGTTTGATGGGATTCGATTATATCGTGCCGAAGGGCGAAACACCACCGTCCGTGCACGCTCCTCTCTTCACGCCTGACTCGATCGTGTTTGCCCTGCTGACTTCCGCCGCAGCTTTTCTTTTTGTTATTTTTGGCTTCGATGGGTCCTTCATACATATTTTATTCGTTTTATTGGCTCCACGTACTGTTGCATGTCTCACGGTTCTTGGCCCGCCACGCGCGCCCGCGAGGATGTTCTGGGGGCATTTTCACGACGAGAATGTTGATGCGAATTCCTTCCCGGAAGTAGCCACAGCCATCCCGAGCGTTTCCCGAAGGTGTGATATCCACGTATGCAGATTAGAATGTGTCGATGCTCGTCATATGCGTACAAATAAACAAAAAATGGCGTGGCCGCATACAGAAACCGCATTCGAATTGAATTTATACGAACATATGGAAAGAGGGAATTTCTTTAGCCGTGCTACTGTTGATTCGCCGGTATAGATGGGAGCCGGCAAAGTTAAGGTTTTTAGCCTAAACCTTAACCACTGATGTCGGAGTGGGAGAAGCGAGAGACAGAGATTGGAATCTGTTGACGTGGAGCGGCTTTTCCTCTGGTTATACGCAGCAGTCTTCTTCCGGCATGCTCAGAAACGTAGTCACGTTCCGGAATATTCAGCTTGGAATTTTTGCATATTGCGACTTAAGGTGAGGACATGTAATTTTGTTATGGCGCAAGCGAGTAGGGTCACTTCAATGTGATCAAAATTCTCATATCCTTCGAAGCAAATAGTGCACGTTTGTAATGTTTGATGTTTGTCGGGAGAGGAAAGGACGGTTATTCGCGACGGGAGGATCGCCACATTTCATCCAACAAGTTGGATATATGCCTCGGAATGTGGTATGTTAGAAGCAATAATTTTAAAAGAACGTGCACTATAAGGAGGGACAGTACAAGAATTTAGATTGGTTAGGCATCACTGAATAACTTTCGCTTATTTTGCTTTATTCTGCGGTAACTGGCTGGTTATTGGAAAGGAGGATGAACGTTCACAAAGTTAAAGAAGTTACATAGTTATAAATTTTCCACCAAGGTTGTACGGTTGCGCTGCAGCCACATGGTTTTTGAAGCCTGCTATGCTTGAGTTTTTCGAAATATCAAAACGACACCATGTACTTTTTCTTTAAATACAAGTTTACCTTAACCGTGAACCGATGGCGTCCCACGGCGTCCTACGGCGATACGGCGAGCGGGTGCGGGAATTTCAGGGCGATATTGCGAGCCGCATCTTAGTTTTTGTGACTTTTATTGGCTGTCTGTGCGTCTCTTCATTTTAAGGGTGGCTTCCTTTTTTGTATAGTCGAAGCACCATTTATACTGAACCATATAAAATAACGTTTTTTTCCGTAATGTGCCTTTTTGGAAAATGGAGATTACGTTGAATATATCACGCGTTGATACATTCAGAGCCTTGCTTGCCCTTGGTATATACGAGGAGTTCTTTTTCTGAAAGGGTCAAGTACACTTTAAACAGGATTTAGCAAAGCACAAGTGACTGTTATTGACAATATAGCTGGGCCTGCGCTGACAGTTATTTTGTCGACGGTTAATATCATCAAAGTACATCAAACTTGAAGTTGAAATGTCGGTAACCTCCCCATGCAAGGCTACGCTGCTATGAACGCCGCGGCTGCGGGTATAGAACCCGCAACTTCGGGCGGCGCTTGAAGTTCACTGCACCTCACATGGTGCATAGCCTCCGGGATCGGCCCATATTTCGTGTCGACGCCGACGTTTTCACTCCAACTTGACTTGGCGAAGCCGCGGGAGCACACGGCACTTGCAGCACTCTTTGTGTTATACAAGGGTGGGAGGTTTGTTTGATAAGCCATGAAAGCCTTTATGTAGTAGTGGGCTGGGGGTCATGAGGCGAAGAGAAGAAAGAAGCGCGCCCGCCAGCCGCAGTTTTGCCAGTGTTGTTAGTAGTGGGCTGAGGTCATCTGCGTAAGAGAAGAAAGAAGCGCGCGTGAAAACGCCGGACATTGGGCATTGCACGGAAAAAGTGCACATGCACTCTTGGGGACCAGAATTAATGATGGTGACAGTTGCTGATAACACTACGCTGTTCGGTTCTTTTCTATCTACCCATTCGACACATTCCATTGTGCAGCATTTCTGGGGCGTACACATAAATACACACACTAGTCGGATTTTGTTATCGCTAGCTAAAAGGCATAACCGTCGTCGTGTGTGACGCTGGTATCGCTGCGGTATCGCGTGCCAAGAATGTAAACGAATCAAACACTTCATTGTTTCGGTCTCACGCTTTCGTGGCGCAACCGCAGCGCCAGCGTTTTGCCAACAATGTTGCTGCTGATGCGTCGTCAATACCCGTCGCATGCAAATGCGCACACTGCAGTGCGTTGCAGTTCCGGAATTAGCCAGAACCATCCAGTGTTTACGAACGCCTCCACACAAAGAGCTGCGAACACAACACGAAAAAAAACTGTTTACACTGCTTCCCACGCTGCAGTTGTCTGGTGAGAGTAACTGTACAGCCCTCTAGCTATCCGTGACATTTCAACGGCACACCCGCGCAGTATAGAAGCAAAGTGCTGATTGCGCAGGACGGCTTCTACGCGATATCAATACTGCGGGGCTAACAGTTCAGCATGTCCTGTATATAGTTAAATGAACGCGCTTCATGCGGGGGCTATTGTGCTCGGCTAATGAGTTACTAATGATAACCTCCAGGGACGAAGGCTGCATCGCCCGTCATGCGGAAGCTTCGGGGAAACGTCTGTTCCTCCTTCAGTGCGCCAGCTCTTTCGTCCCTACGCTCGCAGTGCTTCCTTCAGCTCCTCACTAAGTGACAGCCTCGATTCAAAGCAAGAGTAATGACTTTCGCTAAAGCGCCATGCGCACAATGACCGAAGGTTGTGTGTCCACTTGAAAACGTGCGCCGTTTCCCACTTTTCAAGTTAATATTTCGCACCACACACTTCTTTTTTTTCCATTGAAACTAAATATGTATATTCGCGGCGGTAACACACTCGGATGTTTCTGCATGGGTCGTCCAAATGCTTTCATTTCTTGTGGCTTAATTTTACGCGTCATATTCTGAGTGCTGTTTTCGCACCATTGAAACGAAATCGCTTTTACTCTCTGTTTCTTTTTGTGTTTTTTTTTCTATCCGGTTGCCGGAGGGGACGAAAGTTCTAGTAATGGAATCATGTATACATTATGCGGTGCTAAACAAAGAAATGCGAGAGCTGTCGCAGTTCTCGACGTCTGGTGGACATTAGTGGGCCATTTGTAGTCATGCAATGCATACAATCTGTCGAGGCCGCATTGTTTGCAGTTCTTTGTCATTTACTTCTTGCTATTTCGTTACCCCCTTTTACTATTCCTTTGTGGAGAGGCACGAAAATTAGTGAAGCTTGCACGAGTGACGCAAGGCTATAGCGAAGATGATGGGAACTCGGCTGGTCGGGGTTTGTCTCCGGCGCACCCGCATTTCGTCGTGGTACGAGGCTTCGGGAAACGTCTCGCAAAGCACTGCGAGGCGCAGCGAACGCTTCTCAGAGTTTCACATCGAGCTCAGCGTAAAGTCTTTCGCGTCGAACCACAGACGATGGCAGACGCAAAGGGGTCTCGGCTTGACGCCGTCCCACCACTTTGCTATATACTACATTATGCATTTGTGCGCAGCTTCGCGCCACGAGAGGACGCATGCTCTATGGTGCGAAGCTTGGCACGAGCGCATAGCTTTGTTTTTAAGGCGACCTTATGAAAGGCGCTCTTGTCCGAGTGAGTGAGTGACATGGGAGCGAGGCTAAGCGCATTTTTTGTGTGTTTTCTTTTGTAAGCTGGCGCACAGCTGCACGGGACAATGAAAAAGGAGGGGAGCAAGGGGTGTAGAGGGGGTCATTCGGGGGGGGGGGGGGTTGGACTGGTCGGACGGGGTGTGAGCTGGCATGTCTCGTCAACGCAGTTCCCCGGAGTCACGACAGTGCACGTGCTTTTGCGAGTGACCATGTGCGTGTATCTCCACTCCGCGTGTGCGGAGAACACCGAGGTGTGGACGCTGTATTCCTGTGTACGTGTTTGTGTCGGCACTGCAGTGTGGTCCTACGCAGGCAACTGCAAAATAGCGATGTGTTTGCGACGACGAAGTAGACCAACGGGCAGTGTGTGCTAAACGAACGAACTGTGCGCAGTGCGTGAACGAAGTCTGTTGCGGATATCTCTTTCTAGGTACTGTAATTCATTGTTTTCTAATTAAACAGGTATGGTTTTCCATTTACCGCGTGGGTTTTTCCGGCTCATTTTGGTACCCCTTCGTGCTTGGTGCGTGTACTTTTCTTCTGTCCCGCTGGGCTCTGTTTCCGCTACTCGCTACTGTCACTTGATTCCCTTTTCAATAAAACTTCACTTTAGTAAAACCACATTTTGTTTACAGTGACCCCTGATGTATGCTAGCCCCGCCGACGTGCCATGTCCAGCTGTTTCGATGAAATAGGGCGCATGCGATTGCGTACACTTTCCTTCGATGCTCTGCTGCAACAGCCGTTATCCATAAGTGACTTGTTGCGCCTTGTTTACAAAACGAAAAGTCTCGCTGAAGCGGTTGTAGCCTTGTTGGATAAGGAGCCGTCAAGGTACCTCCGCGACCGTCGGTGTCCTTTCGCAGGGATAGATGAAGCTTCAGCACGGCACTTGCTGTGGAGCGGAAGCGGCACAAGTACCCATGCTTGTCGCAAATCTCCATGGGATTTAGGCTGAGCGCATAGCTTTGCGAGGCGCTGTTGTTGCGGCCGCTGTGCATTGGACAAATATACGAACACTGTCTGTGTCTTCCTTCCGCTTGCACGAGCAGCACGTGCGCCCGCCAGCCGCAGTTTTGCCAGTGTGATTATTATTGATGATTGTGGTTCGGTTAGGAAAGGACGCTAATTTCTGCAGCTTATGTAGGGAGCACGGCTAAGCGTCCGTGGGAATGGGGGGAAAGGGAGTGAAAGAGATAGAGAGGAAACTGTATATAGGAGCAGAGGCCTATTGTCAGGCTGTATATCCTTTAGCCTCTGCTCCCGCTCCTGTAAGAATTTTCAGGACAAATAAACTTGAATTCAATTCAATTCAGAAAGGCCGTAGTGGAATGCTCCGGAAACTTAGACCACCTGGGGTTCTTTAACGTGCACCGACTACGCACAGTACACGGGCCTCCGGCATTTTCGCCTCCATTGAAAATGCGACCGCCGCGGCCGGGATCGAACCCGCGTTTTTTGGGTGGAAGCCGAGTGCCGTAACCACTACACCACCGCGGTGGACTGCCAGTGTGGTAGTGGACTGAGGTCATGTGCGCAAGAGAAGAAAGAAGCGCATTTGCGAGTGCACAAATAGTTTACATAGTTTTTTTTCCCTCTGTTTTACTTTTCTCCCGATTATTATTAATTTATTATTCTATTTTATTCGTCATGTTGTGGTGTTTGCACAATATACCAGCTAAAAGTTAGGCACTCCAGGTCTTGGCCAATCCCCCGTAGTGGGTATGCGCCATATTTGAAGGATCATCATCATCATCATCATCATCAACGCCGCCGCACATTGGAGGAGGAGGAGAAAGGAGGGAGGAAAGACAGGGAGGTTAGACAGTGCTGAGACCGGCTGGCTACCCTGTGCAGGGGAAGTGGGGTGAGGGGAATGAAAGATAACAGAAAGGAGACACGACAAGAGAAAAGAAAAGGACAGAGAGAAAAAAAAAAAAACACGCACTGAAAAAGAAAGGAAACGCGACACTGCTTAGAGTCTGTCCTTTAGACCGCTCGTCCTTAAAAATCGTAACAGCGCGTTCAGCGCTTTCCGTGCTGACGATGGTCCTGGCCAGTGTCCCAAAACTCGTTGCTCGGACAAAGGCGGCTGTCAAGTCTGTCTAGAGCAGCGGTAAGTTCTTTTCTAGGGCCACTGTAACGGGGACACTCACAAAGAAGATGACGTATCGTTTCGTCGCAGCCGCAGTTCTCACACTTAGGGTCGTTCGTCATTCCAATGAGAAATGAGTAGGCCTTCGTGAAGGCAACCCCAAGCCACAGGCGACACAAAAGCGTCTCCTCAGCGCGAGGTATTCCTGACGGAAGGTGGAACTGAAGGTCCGGGTGCAAACTGTGGACACGAGCATTGGTGAATTCTGATGAATTCCACTGTGCACGTGTAAGTTCACGTGCTAGGGATTGAAGCCTTGCGGATGCGTCGGTCCTGGAGTACGGTATTCCTCTACAGTGGTTATCATCGTGGGCAGATCGGGCGCATTCATCAGCGAGGTCATTGCCGCTGATCCCACAGTGACCCGGTATCCACTGGTACGTGATGTCGTGTCCTTGCTCGACTGCATGGTGATGAAGAATTCTTATGTCAGCAACTAATTGCTCGTGAGGTCCATGACGAAATGGTGATATAAGGGACTGAAGAGCTGCTTTGGAGTCGGTGAATATTGACCATGCATGGGAAGGTTCTGCAATTATGACCTCTACCGCAGCATGAATGGCGGCGAGCCGCACATTGGGCATTCTGGTTCCCGAGAATGGGCCTGTACTTGTTCTATGCAATGCCGCACATTGGGCATTGCATAGAACAAGTACAGGCCCATTCTCGGGAACCAGAATTGATGATGATGATGATGATGATGTTGTTGTTGTTGTTGTTGTTGTTGTTGCTGATAGTTTTGTGTCATGGAACATTTATGGCGAACAAGAAATGCTTCGTATTTAAAATAAGAGTTCAGCAAATAATGCGACAGGTATTGTTGTTGTTATGTGGGGTTTAACGTCCCAAAACCAGCTCTGATTATGAGAGACGCCGTAGTGGAGGGCTCCGGAAATTTCGACCACCTGGGGTTCTTTAACGTGCACTGACATCGCACAGCACATGGGCCTCAACATTTCGCCTCCATCGAAATGCAGCCGCCGCGGCCGGGATTCGATCCCGCGACCCTCGGATCAGCAGCCGCGAGTATACCATAGCCACTAGACCACCGTGGCGGGGCATAATGCGACAGGTATACGGACAGATAAGACAGATGGTCCGTTAGAGCAACAGAAAAGAAGACACGAAGCGAAACTCGGACGCAGAGGTCAGATGGCTTCATCACAATGTCAAGTCCTTCGGAAGGACTTGACGTTGTGGTGGAATCATGAGATCGGCCGAAGCGAGGCCTAATTGAGGCGAGACCTTTCGGGTTGCTCTGCGTCCCGAACTTGATGGAAATAATCTTGTCAATATGGTCGCAGGCGATGACGGTGATATTGTAACAAACTGGACAGCCGTTACATTAAGCTGTCTACTTTTTACCCCTCTTATTTCCTCTGTGTTTTCCTTTCGGGCCAGACGTTTGCGTCAGTTTTGTTAAGCTGAGAGAGGCACAATTTATGCGCGCGGCAAAGTTGCACCACCGCCCCAGTTGATATCGTATATCTCTCCAGTCTTGTCGTGCCACTGCTCTGCTAACCACCCTGCGCTCGTTCCTCGGCTCTCTCTTTCTTGCGGCCCGTCTGGAGCTGCTGCTTTTGAAAGTGGAACTTACTGCCCACTCAGACGATACACTTGCGACAGCTGGGCGCGCTGCTGTGGAAGACTGAGAAATAAAAAGAAAGCAAAAAGAAAAATAGATGAAATGCGTCTTGCTCATTACGCTAGAAGATAAACAGGAAAACGTACTACGCGATCTGGCAGCACACACGCGAGGAATTGCACTTAAGAGTCGGCGCACAATCTAGAAGACGACGCCAGCATTGCACACTTTGTGTGAGAACTGGGCTGAAAGGAAGAAACACTGTGCGCGCATGGTACGTGTCAGATGCGGTTTCTGCTGAGGCCGTGCAGGCCGTGCCCAGTGGACCTCGCGGGTAACGACCCCATGTCCGAGCGACCGCGGTGCTTCCTTGGGCCAGCCTTCGGTTATTTACGAGATGCGGTCAGTGCAACAGGAGTGTCTTTACTTTGCTGGTGTTAGGAAGCTATGTGCGATACAGAAATGCCGCGCCATAGACGCGCCGTCAGTTCATGTTGCGCCATTCTTGCAATATCTGCGTCACAGCCTCTTTGACAGGATATTGCATTTATGAGATCCTTAGCCTCCATTCTACCTTTGCCCATTCCTTTTTCCTTTCTGATTTTTCTTTTTTTGTTTTTCAGGGGGGGGTGGTTGGGTGTCGCTTCAGAGAGGCGATTGGACTGTCTTATGAGCTTTCTGTCTGGCACACTTTTGTATGTTTCACGATGCTTACAAATCCAGTCGCTGCACGCCACAGGACTTGAGTTCTATACGGGGCTCTTAAGAACACGTAAGGCTTTGTAATGAGCGACTACGTAACTTTTTTATATATAATGTCTCCATTCTATTTCCCTTCCCATATATTAGCGTGGACAACGAGCTGTGTCGCTACTCAACTTCTCTGTTTTTGCTGTCTCTCTTTTCACGCGACAGTGTTAATTTAAGGAGACTACGTCGCAGAAAACTCGATGCCGGTGGCGTAGGCCGCAAGCGGAAAATGCTGATTGATATGAAGACTGGAAAGAGGCAAAATGATGTTCGAATTGGCGCAAATTTCATAGGGCAACCCGTGCAACCGAAGTATAGCTATTGAGCTGCAAATAACGTCGGATAAATTTGTGTCTGTGTGAGAATCGAGCGCAGGCCTTCCGGGTGCGAGGCAGGCATGCTACTCCGATGCCTCGGCGTTTGCGTTCAAGCTGAACAAAGGAGGACCAGAAGAATGGATGAGAGTTGGGCTTGTTGGTGCATTCTGACTATACTCCGTTTAATACGTCAGGTGCAGCGCTGTCAAAGCTAGTTTTGCGCTGTGCATTCCGCGACCAGAAAGTTACGCGCTGATTGCGGTGAGCGAACAACAATAAATGCCTGGCTGACAGCCTTTAATAATAATACATTTCTCGTGAGCTTGACAAAACACGCTCGTATTTCTGGGGAAAGAATCGAAATATGCGAGCTGATATTTTATGTTTGTGGTTTGTTTGTCGGCGCGACACACCTCTCTTTTTCTTTTTCTTTACGGACTACTTGCGTAGCCTTCACAGCGTTGCACTGGATGTATGAAACGGAGTATAGTAAGCGAACTGCGACGAAACAGGGCAAGAAAGCAGACGAACACGAGCGCAGTGTTCGTCTCCTTTCTTGGTTCACTCACTCACTCACTCACTCACTCACTCACTCACTCACTCACTCACTCACTCACTCACTCACTCACTCACTCACTCACTCACTCGCTCACTCACTCACTCACTCACTCACTCACTCACTCACTCACTCACTCACTCACTCACTCACTCACTCACTCACTCACTCACTCACTCACTCACTCACTCACTCACTACGTGGTCGTTGTCCGCACACGTTTGAGATCTCCAAGCGGTCATAATTTCAAGATCCCCCATTCGACGGCCTCATAATCGTATCGTCGTTACGACACGTAAAACCCCATCAGTTGTTATTATAATAAAGTACTTCGCGTGGACAAGTGAAAGAGAACGTGGCAAATTTTATGGTATTACCAAACCTGCGACTGTTTAGGAAGCTTACTGGCAAACATAAAATGAATTTACGTCATAACGTGGGCATCTGCTCAATCGAAACATGCACGCAATAATGGCAGCAAGATACGGGAATGCAGCATTGTCCTAAGGAGGACTGCAATTTCCAGTAACGTTACAACAGGCAGCGTTCTTATTATTCGGCAGATTTCAGCCACAGTAACGTTCCGTTGGCCCGTTGGCTATTTCGCCAACCAGATTTCATCGAGCCCCTCAAAAGGCCATTTACATCTTGCTGAGACGTCAATGCAAGTATAAAAGCTCAAGTGTCCACCTCGGGGCGCTGAAGTTACGAAAGAAGGAATGAACGAAGGAAAGTAAGAGGAATGACAGCTGTTGTGCCAGCTGTTGGGGACAAGAATGCATTGATGGTCGCGACTGGATACGCTCGAAAGGAGGAAAAAGGAGGAAAAACCAACGGGTTTGCGTAAGTGACTCTGTGATGTTTTATGTTTCGCAACAAGCATTCCGTTTGGCCTCAACGCATCAAGCGTGCGTGTGCGGAAATAAAATTTACGCTGTGGAATTTGCATTCCACGCAGGCGTCTGCTGGCTTAGGTTCAAAAGAGCATCCCCATTTCTCCTGTTCTCGAAAAACTTTTACGGGAGCCGCGGCGTTACCTAAGCAGTTTTCGTAATGTGTGTAGCCCAAGATTCGGAGCGTCTTGAGCGGCATTTTGCAACGCCGTTTTGCAGGAATACAAATTCCTAGCAGCACTTAGCTGTAGCTTACGAGATGTCAAGGAGAATGTCGAGACCTTTGGTAGTCGAACCTGGGACCTAGGGGGTTAGAAGCCGGTACCTTTGGCAGTCATAAACGTGTGTCTCGAACACGCACGTCCTTGGCTCGTACTTGCATAATCTTTACGGGTATGTGGCACACGCGGCTTTATTATCGTTAATCGATCGTGACGTAAATTGTGAGAATTTTGTCGAGTTAGTGATGTTATGGCAGTCATGTTTGCTGCACATTCGTACCCTCCATTCGAATTTTGGGATGTACCTAATGAACGATACGCGAGTTTTCGACTTTCTTGTACCACATTTTTTTTTTTTTGGGGGGGGGGGGGGGTCATATTGGAATAACTCGTGAATCGAATAAGTGAATAACCGGTTTTGTCCCACAGCCGGTGCGACGTTGCCGCATTAGCTTTGAGGGTTATGTACTGCACGTTCCCAGTTACACTGATTCTGTAGTCAATGCACCTGGTGTATAGCATCCCGCTAAGCCACGGTAACGACACTTCAATATCAGAGCAAGAAAGCATTACTTATGCCCCCCCCCCCCCTCCTCAAAAAATAAATAAAGGAAATATGGAAGACATACAGTACATCACCAAGTCTGTACACCACACACTTTGTTCTGGCACCTTTATCAAGCGCGCAAAAAAAAAAAAAAAAGACAGAGAGGGACATAATAAAGGCTGCACGCATTACAAAGTGCAGTGCTGACCTGTGTTGGTACTCAGAGTTTGCATATCACCGATAAAGCAATGCACTTCCAATTTGATCACATGTGATAACGTGTGCGCATATATAAAATTTTGTTTTTTTTTTTCCTTTTCAAGCTGTAGCTAGAAGTCAGCGCCATGACGATGCCGTCCCTGTGTGTCTCCTTTCACGCTTTGAGTCGCCTTGCGGCGCACCAACTTGGCACATATAGTCAGGAAATATACCATCGAGCCTATGAGCTTATTCTCCTGCTAGAGCTCCGACAGCTTCCCCGCCACGGTGGCACTAGGCTGTTGACTACAAGGGACGCGGGATCGAATCCCAGCCGCGGCTGCTGGATTCCAATGGAGTCGAAATGTTCATGCGCGTGTTCTGTGCGATGTCATCATCATCATCATCATCAGCCAATTTTATGTCCACTGCAGGACGAAGGCCTCTCCCAATCCTCGCCATCCTTGCCTGTCCTGCGCGAGCTGATTCCATTTGATGCCTGCGAATTTCTTGATTTCGTCCCCCCATCTTACTCTCTGCCGCCCGCGGCTGCGCTTACCCTCTCTTGGTATCCATTCCGTCGTTCTAACTGTCCATCGGTTATCTAGCCTTCTCATCACGTGGCCTGCCCATGTCCATTTTTTCTTCTTAATATCGTTCATTATGTCGGCGACCCCCGTTTGTTCTCTGACCCACTCGGCTGTCTTCCTATCCCTTAGTGTAACGCCTATCATTTTCCGTTCCATCGCCCGCTGCGCGGTTCTTAACTTCCTCTCTAGCTTCTTTGTAATTCTCCATGTTTCTGATCTGTAAGTCAGTACTGGCAGGATGCAGTAGTTATATAGTTTCCGTTTGAGTGATAGTGGTAGGTTTCCGTTCATGAGTTGTGAATGTCTGCCATATGCGCGCCATCCCATGTTTATTCTACGGTGGATTTCTTTTATATGGGTGGGTTCTCCAGTAAGTAGCTGTCCTAGGTATAGATATTCTTCTACGACTTCTAATGTATGGGTTTCGACCTTGAATAGACGTTTTTTCGCCGTGCCACTTACCATTATCTTTGTTTTCTGCATGTTCATCCTTAATCCTACCTTAGCGCTTTCTCGGCTTAAGTCTTCAATCATCTTTTGCAATTCGTCGCCATCATTGCTAAAGAGTACTATGTCATCTGCAAATCGCAGGTTACTCAGATATTCGCCGTTAATCCTGAGCCCTGTCTCTTCCCAGTCTAACCTTTTGAAGATTTCTTCCAAACATGCAGTAAATAGCATGGGAGAAATTGTATCTCCCTGTCTGACACCTTTCTGTATTGGGATTTTTCTGCTTTTCTTATGGAGGAGCAGGGTGGCTGTAGAATCTTTATAGATGTTGGCTATTGTGTTTATATAGCTATCACATATTCCTTGACGACGTAGTGCCTCCAGAACTGCTGGTATCTCTACCGAGTCGAAAGCCTTTTCGTAATCTATGAAAGCCATATAGAGGGGTTTGTTGTATTCAGCGGATTTCTCGATTACTTGATTGACCGCATGCAGGTGGTCCATCGTAGAGTATCCTTTTCTGAACCCTGCTTGCTCTCTCGGTTGATTAAATTCAAGTGTGGCCCTTATTCTGTTTGAGATAACCTTTGTGAATATTTTGTAAAGTGCTGAGAGTAGACTAATCGGCCTGTAGTTCCTCAAGTCTTTAACATCTCCCTTCTTATGTAATAATAGAATATTTGCGTTTTTCCAGCTTTCGGGTACATTTGAAGTTTTGAGGCATTGAGTGTATAGTGTCGCGAGCTTTCCAATAAGGAAGTCTCCGCCATCTTTGATCAAGTTGGTGGTTATGCCGTCATCTCCAGCCGCTTTTCCGCGGGACATGCCCTGTATTGCTTTCCTAACTTCGTCCGCAGTGACGCATGGGATTTCGTAGTCCTGCTCGGCATTTAATACACTCATGGTGGGGAGACTCCTATTTGAGCTGTATAGTTCGGAATAGAAATCCTCGGCCACTTTGGCTATGCCACTAAAGTTAGTAACGATGTTGCCCTGCTTATCTTTCACTGCATGCATTATGTTCTTTCCCGCACAAAGCTTCCTTTTGGTTGTTTTGATGCTGACTCCTTTTCTGACGGCTGCTTCTATTTCTTTCACGTTATGGTTACGTACGTCCCTGACTCTACTTTTACTGATGAGCTTAGATAGCTCGGCGTATTCTATCTTGTCTCTTGAGTTAGTTATTCTCATCTGTTGGCGTTGCTTGATTAGATTTTTAGTACACTCCGAGAGTTTACTCACAACATGTCTTGGTGCTTTGCCCCCTACTTCGATTGCTGTTTCGGTGATCAGATTAGTAATGTCTTCGTTCATCTTCTCTATATCCTCATTATCTTCCTGTCCTAGAGCCTCATACTTGTTCTTAAGTGCAATGCTAAATTCTTCTCTTTTCGCCCTGACGCTATCGAGGTTGGCCTGTTTCCGTGTGATTAACTTTGTCCTTGTTCGCTTTAGATTGAGGGATATCTTCGCCCTTATTAGTCTGTGGTCACTAATTCTAATCTTATTAACCACTTCTGTGTCTTGTACTATACCTAGATCAGTGCACATTATGAAATCTATTTCGTTTTTCGTTTCTCCGTTGGGGCTTTTCCACGTCCATTTCCTGTTCCTACGTTTCTTGAAGAAAGTATTCGTTACACGGAGGTGGTTTCTTTCGGCGAATTCTACTAGCATGTCCCCTCTGCTATTCCTATCTCCTTCTCCGTAATTACCGACGGCATGTTCTCCTTTTAGTTTCTTTCCTATTTTCGCGTTGAAGTCCCCTATAACAATCGTATATTGGGTCTGTACCTTGTTCATTGCCGTTTCTACATCCTCGTAGAACTGTTCTACAGCCTCGTCATTGTGGTTGGTCGTTGGTGCGTAACTTTGTACTAGCTTTAGTTTGTATCTCCTATTTAATTTTATCACGAGCCCTGCTACCCTTTCGTTGATGCTATAGAATTCTTCGATGTTGCCTGCTATGTCTTTGTGTATAAGGAACCCCACGCCGTATTCGCGCTTCTCTGGTAGTCCTCTGTAGCAAAGAACGTGTCCCTCATTAAGCGATAAGTACCCTTCTCCTGGTTTCCTAACCTCGCTAAGGCCAATGATATCCCAATTAATACCCCTTAATTCTTCTAGTAGTTCAGCTAATCTGGCTTCGCTTGAAAGGGTTCGCGTGTTAAGAGTCGCTACGTTTAATTTCCAATGACGGCCTGTCCGAGTCCAGAGGCTCTTTGAGTCTTTTGTTCCAATGCCCGTGTGGTCGCATCCGTGGCTGGAAGCTCTGTTGATGTCGTCGTCGTAGGTCCAGGGTTTGGTTGGTCCGGTAACTTGGGAGGTGTTGGCCATGGTGTTGCACCAGGGGGGCCAGTTCCTGTTCTGGTGCTCGAGTGAGTTACGTAGATGAAGAACGGTGATGGTGGGCGCCCATATGCATCTTTTGTCCAAAGGCTCCCCGGGGGGAGGAGACATTCAGAGGTGTTGCAGTGAGTGGGTTAATCAGGACAGGGTATGATTATTAAAGAGAAGTAGTCGGTACAAATAAGATACCTCAGGAGCGTAGAGAGACCATAAAGGATCAAAGGGTAAAAGGCAGAAGTGCTAAAAAAAAAAAAAAACCCTTCTTATACGCTTAAGGATTCGAACTCGGGACCCCTTGGTCTACTACAAAAGCGTGGCCGAGTCGTCTGGGTTGTCGGGTCGCCGAGGTGTTTGAGAACAGATTACTGCTGTGCCCTCTCGTCAATTGTGACGCGATTAATTTCAACATGTCCGCAATGCAGCATTTTTGCTGATTTCGAATACAAGAAAGGCATGCCTGATTGTCTCGCCTGCGCCGCGGGAGTTTACGGCGTGTTTGTCGCGTCATCACGTGCAGCTTGACTATCCTTCTGTTCTCTGCCGCGGCAAAGTGGCTGTCTGAGGGAGATAGAGATAGCGAGGGCGAAAGGACGGCGATAGCTGGGGGGAATGGGGGGGGGGGGGGGTGAAGTAAGAAACGGGAAAAGTGTGCATAGCGACCTAGCTCGCACAAACGGAATCACAGTGATAATAAATTCTGTGTTCGTCTGTCGGCGCTCATCCTACATCGTAATATGTTGAATGTGGTTTCCTATATACCACGGAAGTGCTGCGGCCTTGTAATTTAGAGAGAAGCAGAACTCATCGTGTGTTATGCTCGTAGCGCGTAGCTCATTCCTTGTCCGTTTACCCCGATAGGCGATTTTTGCGAATAGCTTAGCATCCTAGCGGAAGATTGATATCAAACAAGTTCTGGCATCGTTAACTCCTGGTAACTTGCTATTTAGAGCACCAGATTTAGCAGTCAGGGCGGGAGTCTTAATAAGTCGTTCTGACGTATCCTTGAAAGGTCGTTTTCACAAAACATTGGTACCTCCTTAAGTCTATTTTTTTTTTTTTTCCTTTTCGCCTGGCAGCCGCAACTGTTTGTGTTTTCGACGATGTGCGCGCTCGTATATGCCATTTCCCTTCAATAATGCGTTTACGGTCAGCGCCTGTCACTTCTTTCGTGTGCCTACTTCGTCTATTCGCGCTGAAATAATATATGGTTTTAGTGCAGCTTAAGTTTTGAGTTGCGTCCCGCTAAACGTTAACATTTATCGGGGTCAGACTGCGCATGCGTACGCACGCTAGTCCAGCTTTGCGTTTAGCGATCGCTCGCTATTTTCCGAATTTACCGGAGACGCAAAGCGCTCGCTAAGTTTGTTTAGCGCGAAGAACATGGCGGGTCCCTACAAGTGACGGCTGCCCGTTTCGCATCTATCATGTCGTCTTGCATCATTGTGGGACTAGCTGATTTAAAATAAATCGTGTTTCTGGTTTTCACTTCGAGTATTCTTACTTCGCTAATAGACAACCGATGGTAAGACAACGATCTTTTCGTTGTGTATTCTATTTTGACCACATTTACACATGGACAGCGAAAGCGAAACTCTGACATGTGAGACTACGGCAACCTTTATGTAATTCTTATTGCACAATGTCTTTCTTTATTAATTCTTTTGCGCTTGCGTTGTTTTTAGTTACTAACAACGGCCGAAACGCCTCCGAGTTAGAGCGGCTTTGACACTTTCACTATTCGCATTTAGATGGCGCAGCGAAGGTTTGTGTTTTGCGGCGCGTCGTCATCTCGCGTTATACTATAGAGCTATGGAATGCTATCGAACAGCACACCGCAAAAAATTAGCGTGCGTGACTCGCGAACGCTAACGCGAAGATTTTCCGCCATACTAAGTCTCTCTAATACACTCTCCGTTGGTAAGGTCACGTGGCGTGTCAATAGCGGCAATCGTTGGCATATTTGGTACCATAAAATGATCTTTATATATATATATATATATATATATATATATATATATATATATATATATATATATATATATATATATATATATATATATATATATATATATGTGTGTGTGTGTGTGTGTGTGTGTGTGTGTGTGTGTGTGTGTGTGTGTGTGTGTGTGTGCGGTTGCGGGACACGACATGTGACTTGGAATTCAAACAATAAAGAGAACAATATTACGACTATGTCTAAAACAATACAGACGCTAAAAAAAAAAGAAAATGTAACAGGACTAGAATAATGTATTGAGGAGTGTTTAGACTTGGCCGCTAATTAATGCGGGTATTTAAGGGCTTCCTAGCCGGCGAATCAATTGCGTCATGCATTTCTGTGACTCATCCAAAGTAAGCGCAGTCATGCTTGTTCGGACCCGATTAGTTTTATATCTATCCTGGTATACCTAACTGCGAGTAGATAATCTTCAACGCGTGCAGGTGGAGAAGAAAAGGTTTACATTCCTACATATCGGTTCGGACAACCTATTGAAAGGTTTAGAATGAAGGGTGTCGCTCACCCCATGGGAGGACTTTGGGCTTCGATGCGGGGTTTGTGTGTTCACCCAGTTACAGTCATCACGCCTTCAACAAGTACGTCAGTGCGCGTTAAATAACCCCAGGTGGTCGAAGTTTCCGGAGCCCTCCGCTAGGCGGTTCTCATAATCATACCGTGTTTTTGGGACGTAAAACCGCAGAAATCAATCAACATTTTTGGACAGTTATGCTCAATCTTAAACGTATGCACACAACAGGGCGGACAATAATATAAGACTTCATCATTATTATCATATTTTTTTACTCTGTGTGTGTGCGTTGACAAAACTAATCGTTTTTTATCTGTTCTTTTGGCGTGTACAACGTGTATAGAATTCTAGGCAACGGGCCGTGGGCGACTGAGGTAATATGGCTGGTCCCGCTTTGAATTTCGCGGCGCCATGTTCGCGCACATCCGGCGAAGTGGGAGGCTGGATATACTTGTGGGCGTGCGTCGGCACCCGCGTATATCATTGCGTTCGCATGAATCATCTGCAGAGTTTTCTGTTTCATATTACGCTTCTAACGGAAACGCCACGAGACGGACTATGAGAGATGGGCTTCTTTTAAAACCTCGTCTCTCCTGAATTCCGTGGCTAGCCTTAATATCGCGCAGCGGAGATGCGATAGGTCAGATGACACACACACACACACACTCTCTCTCTCTCTCTCTAACCAGCAAAACTCGTGTAGCTCTGGATTATGCCGATGTTGGACGCATCTGTAGGTTGATTCCACCTCCATACGCCGGCGTGTTTGATTGGTTGATTGGTTCGGTTAAGGTGCATGCCTTTCCATCTATTGTTCATCCTTTTCGATTCGTTATAACATTTTCCGTTGCGTTCTGCCGTTCCTGTAAAGGTTCAGGAAGGACGTCAGTAAACGTACTACATAAAGGGCGCGGTTAGGAAACTTGGCCGTGTCTGCTGATCCAGGGCTTGGTTGTTCTTGCTGAATAAAGAAAGGGATCAACATAAAGCGGATTCGGATCAGAGTAGCGTGTGTGTTGCACGGGCCAACCAAAGGCACGGTACTAGTTGCTAGCACTGGGAAGTCGGTTTTATAGCAAGTCCGATGAGCATGGTAGCCGGAGCAAACTACTCGAAGCTCGTCTAGCTCCTTTCGACAGGAACTGCCACAAACTAGACTAGGTTTGAAACATCCTTTGTTATGTTTCGTTAGCCGAATACGTTTGTGCTCTATTTCGCTCAAAGGGTCTGTATTATGGTGTGCGTGGGAAGTCGGAGTGACAGACACTGAGCTCGTAGGAGGAGAACGTTGGGGAGCAGTGAAGGGAGGAAATTAAAGACTTCTCTTTTGTTTCGCTGGTGCGACGATAGGGTTACCATGTTCTCTCAGAAGGCCACACATCCGGGGTATACCGCTATCGTGTATCCGTCTGGCGGAGTGCGGCAATGTCAAACAAAAAGTTTTCGATGGAGAGTTTTGCCCTATTCAATTATGTCTAAGCTCTTTTGTGTCGCTCATGTCGCTGTTGCTACGGTGTGTGATTGAGCGTGCAAAAGACTGCGCAGGCCTGTGCAGACTTTCGAAATCAGCGGTCTCCGTGTCGGTCGTAACCCTTTCGCAGAATGCGTGTGCCTTTGCGTGGCCAGATCTTTCGTTTCAGACTGATAAAGCATGAAAAGCCTGCTTTGCCTTTCACCCTGTTTGGAGAACCAGTTTTGCGAAAGCACCGCAAGAATGGGTGGATGCTATGAGCGTCCCCTTCACTACAAGGCGGGGAACTGTGCGTCACTAAGGCCAACTTTATAGCAGCCAAGCTATTGTGAGTCGACCCTTCGCCGTGCGCCGGGGGTAATGCAGGAGGGGAACGGGGACCCGCCCTTGACCTGGACCCAATACCTTGACCTGGAACCAACAGTGGTCATGCGAAGCCCCATATCCGGCATTTGTGCACCCAGTCCCTTCATCTCTTGAGCTCGGCCCACAGTTACGTGGTAGTAATTATGTGATGGCCAGAGTGCGATAAAGCGTAGAAAAGGTCTAGCTCGAAGTTCCAGGTTCGATCCCCGTAGCCGCGGCTGTATTTCCATAACTCGATACGCGAAGAAATAAATAAATAAATAGATAAATAAATAAATAAATAAATAAATAAATAAATAAATAAATAAATAAATAAAAGAAAGAAAGAAGGAACGAAATTGCGAAAGATGAAAGGGGCGGTAAGTAGATAATGATGAGTTTGACTTTGATAAATGACTTTATTTGACGAAATAAAATACAAGAACATAGACATATAAATGCACATTCGGAGGTCCCGAAGTAAAAACTGTCGGGGGACCTCCTAACAAAAACTAAATGGGGGTTACAATAATCTCGGCAAAGAGTGAAATTATATATTTTATATACTTTATAGTGCGTCCGCAATAGAAGGGAAGACTAATCATAAATAAAAGAATCATTATTGTAATTACAAATGATAAAATGAGATGTTTAAAAAGTCGAGTGGAAGAAATTACAAATTCACATAAATTCAAACAAGGATAAATGTCACGTGCAACCGGCAATGCAAACAAGCATCAAAGAAAGGCAAAATTCAAACACTTAACAAATAGGCAGGGTATCGAGACAAAGCTAGGTGGAGGCCCATAGCGTTTTGGCTTTGGCTGAGTACAAATGTATGACTAACGTAAGTGATAGGTCATGGCATCAGCTTGACACTAGGCGTGTGCGAGCGTTCGAATATTAGTCGAATATTACTTTTATAATATTCGTATTTGATTTGAAAACGAGTGATCCGAAATTTTCAATATTCCAGGTGATTCGAAAATGCAGAAAAATGGGGTAAACGGGCCAGTTATCTCGCCGAAAATGAATGGTCTTCCACGTCGCAAGCTTTATCACAAGCTCCAAGCACGAACGGCAACTCAGGGCGGCCCAGAGGGCCCGGGACATCGCCGAGAGTCTTCGACTTCTGATTTGATTTCTGGGGTTAATTTTACGTCCCAAAACCACGATAGGATTAGGGAAGACGCCGTAGGTGAGGGCTCCGGAAATTTCGACCACCTGGTGTTCTTTAACGTGCACTGACATCGTACACTGCATGGGCCTCAACATTTAGCCTCCATCGAAATGCACCTCCCCCAGCCGAGATTCGGTCCCACGCGACCTTCGGATCAGCAGCCGAGTGCCATAATCACTGTAGACCGCCGTGGCCGGGGGTAGCACAATATGAGCCGGCCATCACGCCGTCCGAGTATCGAGCTTCATTCGCTGAGTTACACCACGAACAGCAGCAAGGACCACGAACATCGTATTGTCGAGAAGGCAGCCCTGTAATGAAAAGAGAAACATTGAATTAAATAATGAAAAGCGAGATGGACATCTTACCCTGGCAGGAGAGTGATGAATCTTCAAGAAATAATCACAAAATAAAGAAATAGTCCGGCCACCTCGAGTTACGACGAACAATGAATTACGCAATGCGCCATGAGATGCTTCTTTCCCAAGAAAGACGAAGGAACAGCGTTCGCACTGTCATCTTATTGTTACGAAGCGCTACTGTCCTTTCATTTGTTTCTTTTTGTTCTTCATAAGGCGTGTTCAGAGAAACGCGGCCGCGTGGTGCAATATTTATTTGTCTCTTTCTTGTTTCCTTTTTGAAGTAGTTTCTTACTGTAGTTTCTTTGAAGTAGTTTCTTACCCACTCGAACGCAATGAAAGATCCATATTTTTCCGTGTAAAGTGCCTCCGTTAAATTGAACGAATAAAGAATCCTCTGTCTCAAGAGGGATATGGGGGAAAGTACTTTCGCTAGTGCGAAAAAAAAAAGAAGAAAGAAAAGTAACTCGCGAACTTTAAGACCTCTCGGAAGACAAACAATACGAGGCCCTTTCTTCAGTTCTCGTCGTGGGCGTCGCGAAGGACCTTTATTGCTAATGCTAGTATTCTTGCTCCCCCCCCCCCCCCTTTTTTTTTTTGTTGTTGGTCAAGTGTTTCGCTCCACAGAAGGATTCGTCTCGTTTCTTTTTTTTTTTTTTTTTCATCCTAGAATCCGTATTGACCCACTCTTACATAAAAATTTCAGCAAGATCTTTCCCTCGAAAGCTGCTACTCAAGATATAACAGTTTCTTTTTTTTAAATTTCTTACGTCCGTTAGCTAAGGAAAAAAAAAAACGCTTTGTGCAGGACTGCATGCTTCTTAGTGCAATGCTTTATAAATCCACAAGGAGCGACTGTCCTCCTACCCTCGCCTCTTATTTCAACGCAAACGCTTCACCGATGTTAATAACGATTGCTGGTGTTTTACGTGCCAAAATCGCAATATGATTATGAGGCACGCCGTAGACGAAGGATCCGGAAATTTCGACCACCTGGTGTTCTTTAACGTGCTCTGAAAACGCACAGTGCACGGGCCTCTAGCGTTTTCGCTTTCGTGGAAAGTGCGATAGCAGCGGCGGCGGCAATCAACCCAGCGTCTTCAGGGTTGGCAGTCGAGACGCCGCGGCAACCACTGTACCACCGTGGGGCAAGCTCTAAATTGTGACCATTCGAAAAATATACGTAAACATAGCGCTACTGAAGCATTGGTTGATTGATCTCTACGGTTCTACTTCCCAAAACCACGATATGACCACGAGAGACGCCGTAGCGGAGGGCTCCGGAAATTTCGACCACCTGGGGTTCTTTAACGTGCACCGACATCGCTCAGTACACGGCAGAATTTTGACTTGGGCTAGTTGGTTCCTGCTCTTAAAATTGCAGCGCGACCAAGACGAAGACAGAAGGCACATGAATCACACAGACGAGCGCCGACTTACAATTCAATACACGGGCCTCAACATTTCGCCTGCATCGAAATACCGCCGCCGCGGTCAGGATTGGATGCCGCTACCCTCGGCCGAATCAGCAGCCTTGTACCATAGCCACTAGACCACCGTGGCGGGGTGCCATCATGCATTGTTCGTCGCTCAGCTGGCTCGCAAAACTAAAGCAAGAAGAAAATGTAAAAAAAAAATCACCGCGATCTTGTTCAATGTTTCAGTGAAATACGATGCGAGGTTAATTCGCTTTCTCGCTAGCACAATCTCATTAGTCGAGCGGGACACATCGCGTTCAAACGCGTCTCTGATTACATTTACGGAACAACGCACCGCGTATCTGATTTCCATATGCAGTGCTCCGATGCCAGACGTTTCTGTGACGGTATCTGGCTTGAGCGTTGAGCTTTCGGCAAGGCTCATTCATATCTCGTAGCTGATGACACTGTATATGGCGAAATGGTGTGTTTGTGAAACGGCCATTGGCCACTCATGGCGCGCCCGTTCCAGGCTTATGATCGCTCTGGCGCCCCATTAGGACAAATGTTTGTCGAGAACTTCTCGAGACGCTGACTTCGTCGTTCGCACTAACTAGTACACTGATCGCCTGTCTTGGCGGAGCGCGTTCTCTACTGTATTGTTTATTGTTTCAGGCAGCACGTAATCGTATTGTCCGCGAACCAACTCAAAGGAAATGGCTTCCTGATCGACTTGGACTTGATCTCGTAAGACGTATCTCTAGCAGCGACTCGTGGCAAACTCTATGGTAATACAACGTTTGGAAACGCTTGAGAACGGTACATTGCAATTAGGCTAAAAAGAGGAACGCAGAATAATTTTACGGGCAGGAAACGAAAAGTAATTAGATATATGTAACGCTATTAGTGATGCAGAACTATCGGTAGTACTATTGATGCTATTGATAGTTGAGTCACTATCGAACTATCGATGTTGTAAAAACACTATCGATACTATCTATAGTCCAGTCACTACCGAACTATCGATGGCGTAAAACTCTATGACACCATCGATAGTAACATCGATAGTATTATCGATTGTGTAAATCGGTAATACCGTCGGCATATATTATAAAATCACCGGTATTTTTTGCCTACTTCTCAAGTTTCGAACCTACTCAATCCACCCCCGGATCTAAAAATGCAAGCGCATGAAGGTAAAAATCGCGAACCAACTAGTAGATCCGTCCGCGAATTCGCGAACGAAACCGAATATGCCCGCAGGCGTAAAAAACAAGCAGAGAACGCAGTATCGTTGGTGCAAGGGTGCAAGGTTGAACACTTCACCAGTAGCGGAAAGAAACAGTTACGTCGTGCGAAATAGAG
This sequence comes from Hyalomma asiaticum, assembly GCA_013339685.2. Classification (NCBI taxonomy): domain Eukaryota; kingdom Metazoa; phylum Arthropoda; class Arachnida; order Ixodida; family Ixodidae; genus Hyalomma; species Hyalomma asiaticum. Next base: position 124,553,980 of record CM023482.1, on the reverse strand, counting down.
TGGCTTCAAATTTATATCGCATTTAGTGATTTATGAATAAAAACTTCAAGGACTAATTTTGTTGCTAAGGTGTAAGTGGTTACTTTTGAATATGGATTTATTGGTAGACATTTCCCGGCATTTTCAGTGCCGCAATCATTTATTTCATTCTCCAAAAACTACTCGTAAATTAAATCGACTGACGATTGTAGACAATACGCTATCGCAAATATTTCGGCAATATCGCCGGCCAACAGCAACACGCTTATTCACAAAACAATTTATAGTACCACCGATTGCGCTGCCGATGGCACAGCCGCTAAACTTTTGTATTGAGCGACCGTGTCGATGGTATAACTATCGATTGAACTATCGATAGCTTTAAAAAACTATCGATAGTCAATTTACCGATAGTTTTGCATCACTAAATGCTATACATAGCACGGTGAAATTGTGTCATATAATATCACGTCGGTGATTGTTTATTGCTGATGCAACCATTGATCGTACCAGTAAAGGAAGAGTACTAATGCAATGCCCGTCATTCGGTCATCATATATGTTTTAATCGGTCAGTTTTACGCGTCAAAATTAGAATATACTTATGATACACGCCGTAGTGGGAGGCTTCGGGCATACAACACATTGCTCGAAATTAAACTTTGCCTACGGCAGAAATAAAGAGAGTTGTACACGTTAAGTTGTACAACATTCAACTATTACTTTAGTGAATTATCAGATCTGTATGGATATTCGACCTTTCCAAAATCTGATTTGGGCCTAAATACTTTTTCAGGCAATGTCTTTCTTGCCTTCTACCGCCTGCGTTCCTATATAACTGTGCACGATGTCCGATTTTTAAGCGAGGATATGTTCAGGTCCCGGAGGTCGTGCAGTCTAGCAGCGCTTCTCAATAGGTCATGTGATTGAAACTACCGCATTTTCTTTCATGTATACTGCCGACATTCGTTAGCACTGTCCAATCTTGATTAAGGATCGCTGTGTAATGGCTGATGTTGGCTAGTGCCGGCTAATGTGTGTTAAACGATGGTTAAAATGCTTGTGTTTTCTAGTATTGACTGTACGCTGCTAGAGGAACATTGTCATTAGTCAGTCTCAGTCGAGGGATAAGAGCTGTACCACTGTTTTTGTCGTTAGAGTAGTGTGGCTATGTGCAGATGCTATCGGATGCTCTCTCCATGGTCGTTGAAACGCCATAACTTGCTTTTATAATTTTTTTATTTGTTTCGTAGCTTTACTCAAGGTCGCTGTGGACAGCGATGCCAGGATGACGTAAATGACGAGGACAATTGCCGCCGCGTTCAAATATCGATACGATTTCCTCTTGTCTCGAAAGCTCCATCCAACGGTGTCTCTTTCCGCGGCTAAATTGTGTGCGCGATGCTATTTGGCAGCAAATCTTTCGGGTTCTGTTGCAAGCTCACCCGGTACACTGATGATGAAAGGCAATATTGTGCGAAGCCGTGCGCTTCCGCCCGTCTTCGTGCGCCGACTTCGGACACGAAGTTGGACATCAGGGACGTCAAAAGCGGACGTGCATTGAAAGGAAATGTCTTCGTTAGGTAGCTGACTGGTTTGGCGAAGGATGTCGCGAGCAAAATGTCTGTTCAAGCTTAACAAGGACCCCTCTACGCATCGGAACGCACCGCCGAGCCTCTACAGTGCCAGGCCCAAGGTCCTTTGACGCCGCGGTTCTCTGCAGCAGGATGGCACTAGACTAACACCTGGCGGTCAAGCCTATACTTGAGGTATTGGCTTACAGATATTGACACTTTAAGCAAGGTTTTCCGGTGCGCTGAATCACCAGCTCATCCGAAACACATCAGAGAACATCAACGCCATGTTGCCGCTGTGTATAAAGGTCGCCGTAATTGTGCAGGGACCAATACAGAGGCGGCGGCTGGCCTCCAAAAATAAACAACCACTACGATAAGCATATATTAAGTGCACAACCTACCAAAGTATAAAATGTATTCGCGGAAGCAGGTACACTCTTCTCTGTAGTGCCGTAAGCCTTCTTGGCTGTTGTGTTCAATAATTGCAAATGAAAAGGCAACTCAAGTTATTTCAAATCCTGTCGCTCTAATGCCTCAACTTGTTTAACCAAAAAAAAAAAATGAAAGAAAGGTGGGGGATAGGGGATGGCATAGCGACAAACATAGCAAACACCAGAACATGCCACAAACAATATTCCGCGAGCACAAGTATACCGGAAGCGCGGCTTAGTATCTTGAAATAGTCACGACATATTCGCATATGAAGCGGCACGCAGAAGTATTTTCATATACGACACTCTTCCTCGCCGGGCGCTGTCGACTCAGCCACACTGCTTCGTGCATCTTCAAATATTCACCCACAACATGGGAATTCACGGGCACTTCCATATATATCCTATTTGGGTCGCCATCCAGCGAGGCTTCTCTTTACTTTTGTCATCTCCTTTTGAACTTGCAGAAGGGGCGGAACGTAGTTCTGCATAAAGAAACGAGCCACAAAAGGCCGACGCATCCTGTACTGACAGTGCACGTCCAAGCTGTTGGTGCGACAAGAAAGAAAGGACCCACGTGCTTCGAGGTGTGGTTGCGGACACCGCTGTGGAACGTGTGCCGCGATGGTGAGTTCGCGTGACAACGGACTCGAGGAGAGAGCGCTCGCGCGGAACACAGCTGACAAAACAGGGCCACTGTGACATACGTTCGGTGGGATCGGCCTTCACTGCCACACACGGACCGCGCGCGCGAAAATGCGCGCCTTTTTTGTTCTCGCGCGCCATTCTTACGTCGCTGTATTATGCGCGAACTTATAACGCACGCAGGAAATTGCGCCAGTACGAGCGTCACGTGGGAGAGAGAGAGCTATGTATACTTTAATGGAAACTGGATAGGGAATTGCCTGACATAAAGTGCCTGGACAGCATGCAGCAGAGGAGAGAAAGAAAGCACACTCGGGAGACGGAGGGGGATGGTGAGGGCAGCAGATAAAAGCATCAGGTAAGTATGTGTTGTTAGTGGCCATTCCCTTCTTGCCGCTATCCAGGGTCACTCCTGGCCCTGGGCGAACTCGAAAGAAAGCCGAAACAAAGAAAGCGGGAGCGGGGTGAGCGGAGGGGAGATAAAATATTTCGACTGCGCTATGCGCGGGAGAGGGGCGATCTCTCGCGCAAACGGTTGAAAAACCGGTCTCTCCGAGCGCTGGCTACATACAGCTCGCCTCGAAAGATTGCGTCGGGCAGTCCTAGACGATCTTCTGGCGCTTTCCCTTTTACCGACGGCGCCTCGCGAGGGGAGAGTCCTTGCGAGGGTGGTGTCTCTCGCGTCACATCAGCCGGCAAATCTCGTCTTTCGTATATTTGGCTCGGGTGCCAGTGGAAGAAGGAGGCTGCCCACTCGCCGGAGAAGGGACCTCGTGTTCGTTTGACCAGGCATGCGACTCTCATCCTTTTTTTGAACGCGTGCGCGTCGGTTGAGGAGAGGAAAGCAAGAGAGGCAGCGAAGGCATCACAGGTGATCGAAAGTGCACACTTGTTCTACGGGGACCATCTATTTACCAGCTCGCGCCATCATCTCTGGTGTGACTCGGAGGCGCCGACCATTTCGTCACGCGAGGAGACATCGCTCTCCAAGTCGAGGTGAGAGGGTGTGCTGTGCGCCTGCGCTTGACCTCTAAGTGCTCCTTCAACTACTGCCCTAGTGGCATTAATTAGGCCGACTTGGTGCCTGTTATGGTGTGTTTGACCCTGTGCAGCGATAGGGCGCGGCGACATTAACGAGTTGTGGTCTGCGCTGCCTGTCCTTACTTTCCTCCTACCTTCATCGCTTCACAGTGTAGGGCGGCGAATCGAGATTTCTGCGCTGGTTAACCTTCATGTCATTCCTCTTTGGCTTCTCGCTCTTCATACCTACTTCCTGGGGGTTATCACACATCTTTCGCAAGACCATGATCGGGCTTCTTTCGTGGGCGATGAGAACCTCGTTGTGAGCATAGTGTCTTCGGAGTGGCCGGAACAGGCGCCTCGACAAATGAGACTTTGTGGTCGTACTGTGACGTTTAAAGATGTTAGCTAATAACATGTTTATGTGAGTGTCCATCAGCGTCTGCTCACGGAAAAAGCATGTGGGCGCGAGACTCTTGCGCATGCTGACAGCTATGACGGAGGCGGTACAAAGTTCAGGAGAGGAGGGTGCAATGCTCAAACGTCTATTCAACCAGTTCTAAAATGAAGTACGTTTTGACAACAACTGAGAAAATGGCATTACGCACATCGACGATGCGTTGCAGCAGAATTTGTGGCAGTTACAACAACTTGAAGTGGTTGCCCGTTAGGACTGCGTGGCAAGAAATATCGTAAAGCTTGCTTAGCTTGCACAAGCCTCCAGTGCTCTTTCGTTGCTCGTCTGACACGCCAAAGATGTTTCTTTTTGCTTGTAAGTTTGTACCACCCTTGCTAACATCCGCTGACTGGCATTGTGAGCTACGTGTCTTCAAAAGTCACCTATATTTTTGTTCGAGTAAAGTGCTGGTATAACGACAGCCTGGTCATGGAGAACTGCGCAAGAGATCACGTACCAACAAAATTAGCATGTCGTACTTGTGTGAACTGAAGCTCGAGCAAGACAGAATGAATAACAACACTCTCTCGTGCTCCATTGGCTCGGCAGCGGATGTTTGACAGGGCTTCAATTACGGTTGCGACGCTGAGCCTCTTTTGAAATATAGTTTGTTTAACCCATTATCTGATCGGCGATACCACACTTTAGTGTAACGATGCGAAAGATTTTTTAAAATTACTTTTATACTTTTTGTTCTATCTTTAATTTAGCCTGGTATAACAGACACCATCGACGGTGTCGTGACAGTATGGCACGTAAGGGGAAACCCTGAAAACCATTTATAAGCGTACTGCAAAAACAAAGTGGTGCAAGAATTTTCCGTGCAGTAACAGAGCACGCTGGCACAAAGCTAACAACATTCGACACGAAATCGCACCCCTGCGGCTCTAATAAAGTACCGTGGAATACCTACAGAATGGCGAAATTTTTCCACTACAGGAATAAAGAAACTTTCCTTCCGGTTTAATCGCAGCGGCAACCTACAAGAAGGGCAGCTTGTGCCAGCTCCAATCAACGAACTTCAGTGTTGACGAAAAATTTGTCCTTGAGATCTTATCTCAGTATTTTCTTTAGAGAAGGTGGGGGATGCAAATTGTAACGGGGATATTCTTTATATATAGCGGTGCACCGCTTCACATAATGCGCCTATGCTTTGAGTGACGCACTTGTCAGGGCCCCTCCCAAACAAAGAAACGCTTTAGATAGGCTCGACCATCGCATAATTGGCAGCTTGCGCGAAAGTTATATGGGCAATCCACTGTTCCAATCTTTCAAAGTTTTTACTTATCTATCGATTTCGGTCTCACTGCTGGCCATCTGTGAGAAAAAAGAACGACTCTGAATAGGAATAGTATTTAATAATAATTTCTGAGGTTCTACTTCCCATATCCACAATATGATTATGAGAGACGCCATAGTGCAGGGCTCCGGAAATTTCGACCACCTGGGGTTGTTTAACGTGCACTGACATCGCACAGTACACACGGGCCTCAACATTTCGCCTCCATCGAAATGCAGCCGCCGCGGCCGGGATTCGATCCCGCGACCCTCGGATCAGCAGCCGCGTGCCATAGACACTAGACAACCGTGGCAAGGTAGAATAATAATAACGGCTGCCCTGAAATTTTCTGCCCTGCATTGGGAAAAGAAAAAGAGGAGCGAAAATTGTTGATAAGGTAAAGTCGACTGTCTATGGCGACCATGTAGTAACAACTCTGTGCTCCTATGTCACAGACTTTCAATGAGTTCATTAGGGTAATGTATAAATATGGGCCTTTGTACTGCCTTCGTGTTCTCACTACATCACGGCCTTTAGCAAGCACGAAACAGTTCACGTTCCGATAAGTCCTCGAGAGACATTCATACAATGTATGATTTGCTTGCTACGCACGCATATTGAGTCATTATTTATGTCGTCGTGTCTTACGTGTAGATCAGGCATCACACTTCCTTGGACGCACGCAAGGTTCTTGCTTGCGGAAAGGTCACGTGAGCGCTTCGCAATCGTATTCTATTTTGTTCCTGAGCGATCGCTCATGCGGCTGTTGACTGGAAGCCATATCCTCGTGAACGGAGGCAATCAGAAATCTAGTCGCGAGAAATTAAACGGGGGAAAATAAAGAAAAAGGAAAGGGAGCGCATTGACGCAGAGACGCACTCTCTCCTGAATTTGGAATTAGCCAAAAGAGCTCGACGGCTCCTATGCGTCTGTCTTCGATAACCTCGAATGCATCTTGACATTGGTGCAGCTACGTAAGGTTGCCTTCCGTCTTTTTTTTTTCTTGTTTTACATTAATTGAACTCGCGCACGCAAACTGTAAGCAACATGAAAGACCGCACGTAGGCCGTAGAAAAAAAGGGCAGGTTTATTCCATGACGTTTAACGACTACAAGTTGCGAAAGGAGAGTGCATTCGATTATGCATTAACCGGGAGCCTGAAATAACATCTCCGCGGTGTTTTACTGTTACAATGCAGGGGCGCAACGTTCATGCGCAATTGCCATTAAAGTAACAAGAACTGCGGACAGGAAAAAGTGGAATGTAGAACGCGTCTTGTGAAATCACGTGTATGCATGTCGTTGCGTCCCCGTCGAGCGGCAGTGGTATTTATTCGCGCGGTAGATAACTCTCAAACAAGGAAACAAAGCTAGCCGGGTGGGTTCTCATGTATATTTATGAAATAAAAATATCGCGAACTTTTTCCACTTCATTTACTTATCTGCTACTTTGGTGAAAACGTTACGGGAAGGACGTAACACACGTTTATTCTTGTAAAAAGACCGATAACACTGCTCATTAGGCTGTATCGCTTATATGCAGGGGAGAGCGAGAGGCCAGCGTAATTTTGCTAATCACTCAAAGCAATTAGGCTATATATAGACGAAGTGTCGCAACCGAAACTTCGCCATTCTGTATCACGTGTGTCCAACAAGACTGCCAATCTTTCTGCAAATCGTGAAGAGCGAACGAGGAAGTGAATTAATGTTCTTGCCGAAGCTAAGGGAACGAAAACGACAATCTGAACCATTCAAAGTTTACGACATCCGAGTGTTGTTTTCTCGTATCGAAAGGCATAAAAATATCCGTCATCATTCTTTCTTGCACCCGCTTTATGCATTAAAGGGGACATTAGCATCCACCTATAAAAAAACTATATACAAGGCTTTCATGTATGTTCCAGCTGCAAAGCTGCAAAGTAGCCTTTATGTATGTAGAGCTGGTAGAAATGGTGTAGCGGTAAGTTGATTACACCACAAGGATCGTCCGTCACCTGTATTCCTGAGAGGACGTGGTCAAAGTTGAAGCGAAGGCTCAGAGAGTGTCATTATTGTTGAATTTTGTAAAATGCCAAGTGCCTTCGTCGAAGATTACCAGATATAAAGGTTAGCAGGTCTGTGTGCTAAGTATAACTTCCTCTATGCCAGCGACAGGCCCCTCGCATGCCCCAGAGTTGCTTTTACACTTTTCCTTTTGACTTTTCGCGCGCTGGTGGCGACTCACTCGCAAAGTTCTCATGATGGAAGAAACCCTGGCCACACGGTCGCCCAGTTTTCCCGAGTGCGAACGATTACGCGGAGGAAAGTCCGCCGGCTTCATTACTCGGAACCGGGCGTGGGGTTGTTGCCGACGCGGTGTATATGCGAGACGTATTACGACTGCGTGAGCGCATCTGCTGCTCGCCTAACGACTGCTGGCCACGGCTTAATCTTTCGCCCCCTTTTCCCACGTTTATGCAGGCACAAGCCGGAGAATGGAACTGCGAAGTGTCACCTGACGAAATATTCCTTTCTCCACCGGCTCGTCTCACGAAGCAATGAACACGCTGCTGGCTCTTCTGCTGCTTCCATGGACAGCTGTGCTGAGCGGCAGCGGCGGCGCGCTTGCCTTTCACGTGGACTGTAACGTTACGCTTCCGTGGATGTACGCCGCGAAGGCCAGCGATCACGATGACGTCCCCGCAGATCTATTCGAGGAACTCCTCCGCTGCCCCGCTGGACTGAACGGCTGCGCTTCGTCGCCCGTCGAGTGCGCGCTGAACCTTTTCGCCGTGACGTGTTCGTGCGCGACCAACTGCGAGTCGTACGGCGACTGCTGCTGGGAGGCGGGTTCGACTCTCGCTCGACCCAGCGCAGCCGCGTGCGTGACGCTAAACATCAAGGGCCTGTACGACAAGGACATCTACGTGGTAACGGGATGCAACCGCGAGTGGCCCCTGGACCTGGTGCGGGACGCGTGCGAGAACGTGGACGCGTACAACGACACTTACTACGGCATTCCCGTGACGAGTGCGCGGAACGTGACTTACATGAACGCCTTCTGCGCGCTCTGCAATTACGATCTGGACGACACGACTACGTTTTGGAACTCGACCGGAGCGAGCCACAGGTCGGTGACGCACGCCATACCGAGCTCAGTCGAAAGAAACGGCGAGAATTTGCTTAGGCCGTGCGCACGCGGCATCCAAATAACCGAAACATGTCCCGAAGCCTCTTATGCCGAACACAGGCGCAAATGCTCGACTTACTTCGCGCCCGTGAAGAGCAAAGGCAACGAGTCGGACGTTGTGTACAAGAATGTATACTGCGCTCTGTGTAACGGCGTCGAAGCCTCTCAGCTAGAGTGCGCGCCCGTAGAAGTGGTGCCGGACCTACGGGACAGACCTCGGCTGAGGTCTTTCTCTGGTCCGAACCTCGTGTCTCTCTTCAAGCCGGTGGTCAGCAGCGATTCCTGTTTCTCCTGGCACGGTGACAAGTGTTACATCAGAGTTCCCGACTACCGCTATGCCAACGTAACCGCCGAGAATGAGACAATGGGTCGTTTGAAAACCAACGAGACGTCCACGACGCACCGGCGCCGGTATGGAGTGCGAAATTACCTTACCATCATTTGCCTCAGTCCTTTCCCTCACCTGCCTCTTCCTCAAGGGTGTCGTGTACGTGCTCTACAGGCACTCCCGGACGTTCTCGTCCAAGTGCACCCTTTGTCTCTCGCTGACCTTGTTCTGGAGTCAGCTGATCTTCCTCCTGGCGAACAGCTTCAAAGTCCCTGCTCCCTTCTGTTCAGTGCTGGCCCTTATCCTTCACTACGGTTTCCTGTCCACGTTCTTCTGGACGAGCGTGTTGTCGTTCGACATATGGAAGAACGTCGCCGCAGTTGTACATCTACCGTCAGGACGCCACGGATGCGGATTCCAAGCCTACTGTCTCATCGCTTGGGGCGCACCTTCGGTCATCGCTGGCCTCAGCGCAGTGCTCAACTGGACAGTGCCACCCACTTTTCCGCTGTCTCCGCGCTACGGCCGTTTTAGCTGCTGGATCGGCACCGTAGGTGCGCAGGCAGTGTTTTTCCTGCTTCCCATGATGCTTCTGCTCCTCTTGGACTTGTGCCTTTACGCACACATCGTGATCCACATCCGCCACACGTCGAGCCAGACCGCGCGCTTCGACTTCAAGGGAGGCGGACAGCAGTCGCATATGGCGCTCTTCGTCAAGCTGGCGCTAATCATGGGCACCACGTGGCTTCTGGGATTCGTTGGCGCCTTTGTGGATGTTTTGGCCGTGGACGTCATCGTGATCGTTCTGGTGGGACTGCAGGGCGTGTACTTGTTCTTCGGATTCAGGGATTATCGACACTTCCTGCCTAAGCGTTTCTTCCGGAAGGATCTGGAACGGACCACCAGCGGTTCCAGCAGTAACACGGTGCTGGCGGCCAGCGTCACGAGGGATCCTAACGGCAGTATTCACGAACTTCACCGGAAGCGCAGTTTCGACATCATCGAGAGGCCAAAGTGACTACCTCTGTACTTCAAGTGCGCTTCCTTTCTAAGCCCACATACTTGCAATGGGACGTGAATGCGTGTACGTGTGTTTTCTGTGTTATTTATTTCCCCGGATGTGGTAGAGAACAAGTGCTTGCAAGACGAACATCATCTAGATTGTTCTAAACGGCTTTGTGCAACTGTGAATTACTGTGCCCTTTCATTGTCCCTCTGTTCTCGCTTTCATGGACGGCCCGATTACTTTTTGATGGGGCTCGTCAGGAAGGCTGTGAAAGGCGTTCGCTACTTCTTTGTCGTTCACGTCACTTGGAGTGCACATCTCTCTCTCTCATTCCTGCACGAAGCAGGTAAAATGACCATGTCCAGCACCTCTTAATTCGCAGGAAATACCCCTGCTTAAATATGTCTCGCGATATAAAAGAATTGGCGGTCACGACAAGCTGCCAATTTAATAGGTAGGCACTATGTGCTTATTATGTTACTTGTGTAACTTTGTATATACAGTAATATTTTTTGACTACGCACATTTTCGAATGATAGTGCCCTCCTCCATTTACACATTTACCCTGCTTACGGTTGTGTTGGAAATAATACTGAGTCTGATTAGGTACGTCTACGACACAACGTCGTGGCTGGGCGAAAAATTCGGGCACAGCTGTGCGCATGCGCGATCGTCATTCAGCCAGGTCCACACTAAACATAGTGTTCTTGCACGCCTCCGTATGCTGTGATTGTGTGCTCACAGTGAATTAAAGTCTTACAGCACCAGAACCTGAATCATCGTATCTAATAGCTTTACAATCACACGAAATCGGCCAAGCATAAACAAAGAAATTCACAAGGAAACCTATATGTAGTTTTAAATGAAATGTAGAAAAGATAATACCGAAAGGAGTGAAAGCCCACGAAAATGAGACGTGCTAAAGGCGAGAAGTGAACCCACGTATTTTCGTTATATGTGACATATTCTCACCACTTTAGATACCAAAGTGGTGCTGCTCTAAGGGCGGCGCTCCTCAGGACTTAATTAAAAGTTCTTTGTCTGTCTGTCTGTTTACATACTACGACCCTGATTTTGCTTCTAATTTCTTGCACGTTATTTATGTACGTTACACTGAATCTTAGGAAATGATAAGTCACCTGACAACTCTTGACCATTGCGACATATTTGATTCCGCAGGCTCTCGTGAAGCTCAGAGAAAGCCAGCCGTCCACAAGCTACTCCCGTGCTACGCTTGAATCCGTGCGCCATACATTGCATACAGACCATCACTTGCATTCCTTTGGCCTTTCTATGCAGTTTCACCTGTTAAACGGACTTTCCGTAACAGAAAAAAAAAAAAAAGAGCACTGCCTTGTTGCTTACATTCGGCGCGTTCACGGATGCATATACTCATACGCGACAGGAACAAAACAGCGCAAATTGCAATTCCCCGGGTTTTCGAAGGGCTTCTTGAACCCTTCCTACACATTCGACTGAGGGTCCTCCGAAAGTGAAGCTTACTTGGGCCCTAAGTACCGCCTCGCCTTCCACACCTTGTTAAATGGATGATCCTTATCGTCGAATGGCATCTCCGAACAATCAATGATTTCGTATGCAACGGCTGTTGGGGGCTTTAAAACATGGCTACTGCGACCTTTACAAGAAGCCTGGCCCTGCGTGACAGCGTTTCCATAAAGTCGGCGACTGCAGTGCACGTTAAGACGACTTTCTCTCCTTCCATCTAAACTTTTCTCCCCTTTCCATTTACGTCAGTGCAAGACAACGACAGGGCACACGCAGTCCTGATTAGCTTCCCCGCTTTTCGCGAATCTTTCCCCGTCGCTCTCTGATGTACACCTGACCAGCAAAGGGCTTAAAAGCACATGTTGCTGGGACACCACGCTCCAAAGTAGAGCGCGTGTCACGCAAGGGATGCCGTGCCGGACGGAATCGAGAATAAGTTTCCTGCCACAAAATGCAGTACACGAGGATATTTGTATTCCGCCTTCATAGGAATGCGGGGAATCCGACGGCGCGCTCGCGACCTTACTTAGCAACGAAAAGTCTGAAAGTACATACGCGCTTCGCCGAGCCACGCCGAAGCAGTGTAGTCGAGGCACGCAGTAGCTGGGGAGAAACGAAATTTCCTCGTAGACGACTCATTGTTCGTGAAATGCGAGCACGGAATGTGTAGGCGGTGAGCGCTTTATACAATCAAGCTGTGTGGTGGTGCCGCGTAAAATCCCCAGAATATATGTCTTCTTATAAATAGCGTATGCTTCGAACTTGTTGCATGCCTAAGATGTAATGTTCGAAGGATAAACATTACCGTGTTTCTGTATTTCTGTACAGTGATAGCCAATACCAAAAAAAGAAAGAAAGAAAAGGAAAAGGCACTTCGATGGCAAACGACACGAGGGAAAAAATCATTTGGCATAGCACGCTGTGTAATGAAACGAGCAGCGCATACGTACACCCCCTTTGAAGCTCACTCGCCGGTTACACACATCTCGAGGCTGTTTGTCGGAAGCTGCAGAAATGAAGAAGAAGCTGAGTCATCTGTTTACTCGTTTACTCGTTTACAATTGCAGTTCCTTCCGGGAAGTCCTCGCCTTCTTTTCTTGCTCGCAAGTGGGTGCGCATGCATTACAGAATGAACGAGCGCGTACGACTTCTCGATAAGCGGCCATTGCGAGCGGCTTGCCCCGCGGCGTTCTTTTCTGGCATCTTGTCGTCGCACGTGTAAACAAGAGTCTCGCAGGAGGAGCGATTCCATTTTCGCAGGTTTATTATGCACTAGCGATAACTAAAAAGCAGAGGTATCCGTATTTCTTATTTCTTCTTATTATTATTGTTATTTGTTTACATTTTGTTGGGCCTTCGTGTGCTTTGACTTGAGGAGCCAATATATTTGCTCCGGATCGCAAACACCGATAACGATAGCAGCGATGACATTTCAAGAACATACGAGGCGTTCGATGAATAGCCACCGGCGCGTATCTTAGACGTGAGAGGTTTGTACACCGACGTCCGAGAAAAACAAGCAAAAAATGGAATATTCTGAGCGTGTAGGAATAATGGCGCTGGGCAGATGGTACAAAGGGCGAGAGCATTGGTAAACTGAGGCTCTTTCTTTAATGAGCAGAATACGCATACCTATATGGAAAAGTATAGACGATCGTTATCGATCTAGTTTGATGGTTAAAACGCAGAGAACTAAGCATAACGCGCGGCATTGAAAATTTCGAAAGATCTTGTGATGCTTATGTTCACATATTACAGAAACTAAAAGGGGGGGGGGGAGGCGAAGGGGGGAGTGCTAGATCATCATCATTCTATTTAGGTCCACTGCAGGACGAAGGCCTCTCGCAAAGATTTCCAATCCACCCTATCCTGAGCGAGTTGGTTCCACTTTATGCCCGCAAACTTTTTAATTTCATCGCTCCATCTAACCTCTTGCCTGCCTCTGTTGCGTTTTCCCTCTCTCGGTATCCACTCCGTCACTCTTACTGTCCATCTGTTATCTTTCCTCCCCATGACATGTCCTGTACAGGTCTACTTTTTTTTTTAAATTGATATAATAATATCAGCTACTCCTGTCTGTTCCCTCATCCATTCATGAAGCTTTAATGTCTGTTCGATTTGTGGATATGTACTGTTTCGTACGATCCCTTTACGCGGGCATAATTAAAACTAAGCAAGCGTGCTCTTTCGTTAAGCAGCATCACCACCATTGCATCCTTTAAATCTTTCGTTCGTCTTTCATTCAGCTGATGAAGCTTTGGCTGCGAACTGTCTGTTTTCGCGACGATAGCCCGCAAGGCATATTGGGGACAAATTAAAGTTTCGTTAAATCACTATCTCCTCATCATGCCGGAACTGCGGCAGCGGCTCAATAAATTTATTGTCCGTCACCCAGCAGGCGCATAGGCTTATCATCCTGCTTATCACCATATAATCTTCGTATCCTATCTCTAAATTTGCAGCAAACTTGCCTTCTGGAGCGTGGAGCGGGAGCTTGTAAAGTCACACTCACTCAAGCTGACCCATCCATCTTTCACTCATTATAGTTCTTTCTCTCTCTCTGGCTTCATTCCAGGCTTTCCTTTAAAGTACCTCAATGATGAATACGGCCAATTGATTCATTCGTATGCCGGACCAAGTAAGCTGCCTTCCTGGCACCACTCCACACGGCATCGTTGTATGCGGTGATCGCATTGCGTACCAGAGCCGGCGGCGTTGAACCATGGCTGAGCGACGGTGAACGAGAAGGCCGCATGCTTAATTTCTATGCGGCCTACCTTGCGCAATTTATATGTTGTTGCTTAAATGCGCATAATGCTGTTGGCCAAGCGTTTCGCCCGGAACGGTGAAAAGCGCGTTGTATATCCGCGAACGAGGCGACGAAGCGCTTCCTTGTAAGCGTATATGAGCTTTGCGCAACTTTGTTTTAGCGAAAGCGACACGTTTCTTCGTCGTCTGTGTTCCTGTGCGCTGTTACTTCTTTGCTCTAGATATGCACCGACTAGCCCTCATCAAGTTGTTGCGACAAGTTAAGGACGAAACGTGGTTCTTGTACAGGTATAGTTCGCAAGAGAAAAATTTGGCCAGTCCTTGTGGTGCACATGCAATTACCGATACCGGGTGATAAAATTGAGAAAGAGAAGTGCCTCAGGACTCTTGTCAATAAAGCTGTTCGTACCGTAGAGTACGACGATAAAGCTTTCTTGAGTTGGGTGACCATGCTGTTTCTGACATCGGAACGGTCGCACGCACGTCAACGACGTCGCAATACGGGAGAGTTGGGGCATCTTGACAGTGTACCTGAACTAGCACGAGAAGCAAATGTGGAAACAACGCATATACAGATCACGGTTTTAGATAAAGATAGATAATTTCTACAACCTATGTAAGGGAATTCACGAAGCAGCGCACAGAATAACGCAGCTACACGTCACGTAAAAGGGGACAACAGGCGCTGGACTGCAACTGATGCTTCACCGTTGAAAAGCCCGTCTAATGTGAAGCAAGAAGCGCAGGCACTATATGACGGCAGCCACGTACGGACAAGAACAAGAACGTGCGTTCTGTGCGCTGCTTCATCAGTTCAATGGCTCGCCAACTAGCACTTCAGTATATATGAGGAAGCACGGCGCAGCGTCCCGGGGGGAAGAGTATAGAGGAGAGCTTAAAGGAAAGACCACCTACTCGAGACGTGTGCCCGCGACATGAGGTCAGGGTACAGCTCCGCGCACTAGAAACAACGGTTAGTGCTTGGCGGCACTGGCCTTACAAAAATGCCATATATGAACATTATCAGGCATCGGGCACATCCGGCTATGTATGGCACGTGTATCGTGATAAAACCATATATATTAATACAAGACGAATTTCTTATATGACCATGCATACATGGCCATATCAGAAATTGGGCACCAGGGGCTATATATAGTACGTGTCCCTATGTGGTCTTTTTGCCCAATTTGTGAGATGGCATTATAAGAATTATACAAGCACTCTCATATTGTCACGTGACACACAAGAGACTACGATAGCAGAGACCGCACCGTCAGGTAGGCAAGAACTGCTAGCTGAGCAAGATGGCTCCGACTGGGCGCGCGCTGAGCCAAAAGCAATTTCTTCCTTTTCTTTCTTTGTGTCCATGCTGGCTCGCGCCCGCCGCGCATGTCCCGGTGGCATTATTCCCCCCTTGAAAACGGCATCGTCCCGATGCACAAGAGTTTGGACAGGTACAGCCGAATAAAATTAAAAAAAAACTAACAGGAAGTGGACGGAAGATGAAAAATGACTAAGGCCGAAGTTCTCTCATCCTAACGCGTAAAATAAGGCTTCAGTCGTACAACGTGCACAATCTCGGAGTGGTGCTTTCGACGATGTGGCGACATAACGCCATCCGGAACAACCTCGTAGTTGACGTCACTAATGCGGCGCAACACTTTGTAGGGTCCGAAGTAGTGACTCAGCAGCTTCTCGGACAACCCTTTGCGGCGAACCGGAGTCCACACCCAAACGTGATCGCCCGGGCGGTATTGCACATGTCGATGGCGAAGATTGTAGCGCCGTGCGTCTGTGCCTTGCTGCTGTGTGATGTGCAGGCGTGCTAATTGGCGAGCTTCTTCGGCGAACTGGGTAAGCTCCTCAGCGTCAGGGGTGAGTGAAGCGTCGAGGTCGTGTGGGAGCATGGCATCTAACATGGTCTGAACTTCACGTCCGTAGACAAGACGAAACGGTGTAAAGCGCGTTGTTTCCTGAGTGGCAGTGTTGTACGCAAATGTTACGTACGGTAGCACCTGATCCCACGTTTTGTGCTGGACATCTACGTACATTGATAACATGTCGGCGATGGTTTTGTTCAGTCGTTCCGTCAAGCCGTTGGTCTGCAGGTGATACGCGGTTGTCTTGCGATGGCTCGTGTAGCTCAGCTTGAACACGTCATCAATCAGCTTGGATGTGAAAGCTGCTCCCCTGTCAGTAATAACGCTCGCAGGAGCACCATGTCTAAGAACAATTTGGTCTATAAAGAATTGGGCAACGTCGGCAGCCGTAGCGCTTGGTAGGGCCTTTGTCTCAGCGTACCTTGTTGGCGACTATAATCCACTTGTTGCCGGTCGATGATAGCGGAAAAGGCCCGAGTAGGTCCATGCCGACTTGATCGAATGGTGCCCTAGGTGGTGCGATCGGTTGCAACAGTCCCGCGGGTTTCAGTGGTGGGGATTTGCGACGTTGACATGCACGGCAGCTTTTGACGTAACGCTTCACAGCTGCAGGAAGTCGGGGCCAGTAGTACGCTTGTTTGACTCTGGCGAGAGTTCGCGAAGAACCCAAGTGGCCAGATGTCGGCTCGTCATGGCAGGCTTGAAGGATTTCATCGCGCATGTCTGCTGGTACAACGAGAAGGTAGGGTTTACCGTAACTGCTCGAGTTTTTTTTTGTACAGTATGTCGTTCTATCACGAATTGGCCAAGTATGGGCATTCACGAACGTCATATATAGCCCTATATGCACAAGTCCTGATATGGCCACATATGTCGTTTTTGTAAGGGTGGGAATCGAACAGAGTACTTCCCACACTGGAGGTGTACTCTTTACCACATTACCACCGACACGCCCACATCCTGTCGCTTAATTGTTTCCTCTTCTTTCCATCTTCGTGCTCTCTAGGAAAGCTTTCAGACACGCAGCGCTCTTGTTGTTAAAATCTGCATACCGCCCTGAATTGAGGCACGCGAATGCAAGAAGTTAGGATGGCAACGTTGGTGGGCTGGTTACTGCTCGTTTTAACGAAAAGCGCAAACAAACAAGTACGCGAACGGCGTGCTTTTCGATATAATACGCGCTCGCCCGGTTTTATCGCACCGATATTGTGTTCGTTCGCGCTTTTAGATGAAACAGTAAAATAACTTGCACACACTGAAACTTGTTTTGTTCACTGTCTGTGAGTACAGCGCGCTTCTACTGTGCAAACGATTACAAAGTCTCTATGACGTTATCTGCATGTGCCATAGCGGGTATTCGATATTATACTTTCTTCCACTGTACTTTAACCATGCATAAAAATGCTTTCTTATCACTAGATGTCGGCATGTATTTTGGCTCTCGCCCCTCCACGGTGGTCTAGTGGCTATAATACTCGGCTGCTGATCCGAGGGTCGCGGGATCGCATCCCGGCTGCGGCGGCTGCATTTCGATGGAGGCGAAATGTTGAGGCCCGTGTGCTGTTAAAGAACCCCAGGTGGTCGAAATTTCCGAAGACCTCCACTACGGCGTCTCTCATAATCAGAGATGGTTTAGGACGTTAAACCCCACAAATCAATGCATTTTGGCTCTACAGCAATGACGTTTCCTCTCTGAGACTACAGCATTGAGCTTTGAAGCGAAAGGGTCCCACGTTAGATTCGTTAGATTCCGTCGCTGTAGGAGGCGCTGTGACGGAGACGGACTGAGAACCGGACAGGCGTGAATTTCCGGTTTACCAAAATTTTTCTTCACCAAGAAACAGGACCGAGGGCAGAAGCAGGGAGGTTAATCAGTTCAGGGTAACCAGTGTGCTATACTACATAAGGAGAAGGGATGGAAGAGAGGAAAGAGAGAAAGAAGACGTGTAGCTCATAAACAAGGTCACAGTGTCACTTTAGCGCGGTACACAACGTCACTAGTAATGTAGAACGCTTCTGTGAGTCTGTCGTCTTTAAAAACTTCAACATTGGCTTGGACACCCTCAGATACGACGACTTCGGCCAATATAGCGGCCATGCTTCTGCAGACGACAATCCAAATGGTTTCTACTGATATTTTTTGATGGGCAAGGTAAGCGTGAAGCGTGATGGGCAAGGCTGTTGTGAAGCAGTCGCGTAGAATGTCCTGCATTCCGGTCTCCTCGCGGCGATCGCTTCACCAACTCGCGAAAATTGGAGCTGCATTTAGGAATAGCTGATACGCACACACGACTCTTCGCACTGTCGCTTGTTAGTGCGGGCTTCACCCAGTGTGTGTCTTCTTCCTTGTCGACTTGTCAAGCCTTGGCAGCGTTAAGATTCTTGTATTCCACAAAAGTGTTTAAGAGATGTATTTAGATAGTAGTCTCTACAATGCATTTCTTCTTACAGTTTCGTATCCGAAACAGAACTACTAAATCAATCAGCCAAGAAAGAGCTTGAAGCTGGAAGATTTCTGGCTGCCTGCCACTTTGGATTGGTTGCTGGGTGCTTTGACGTTGAGCTGTTGAGGCACCTGAGCGTGAGGTCGCAGGCTCGATGCCTGTCCGCGGTGGCAACATTTCGTCACCTAAATAGAGCAGAGCGCCCGTGTACGAGATTCGAGTGCACGCTGACGACCTCCACGTGGTTGAAATGAGTCCCCGGGCTACTAATCTCGGAGTACCTCGCAGTCATACCTTATCTTTGGCAAGCAAAACAAGATAACCCAGAAACCAGTGTGTTTTAGATTTTTGGGTGGGTGACAAGTTTCAATCTACTTGCTAGACCGCTCTGCTTTAAAAACGCGAGATTCGCGAACTGCAGCGTTCGGTGTAACAACGGGGGCCAAGACGAGGTTTCGGCTTAATTTAAGTCTTCTCTTATGTAGAAGGGGACCAGGGCTTTGGTGAGTAAATGCATAAATAAAAGTCTTTGGCAGAATGTTCATTGTCAAAGAAAGAACGGGGTCGTTATTCTCCGCTGCAGAAAATGAAGTACGGCTTATTATTTGTGGCGAGAAAAGGGTGTAACGCACCAAAAGTGCTGAAGTACGAGAGAAATATGAGATTTGAACCGATGATGAAAGCGGCCATCCACACCACTGCGAGTTACATCGACCAAGAGACGAAGGTCGCGCGCGCTCGTGACGGCCGCCAACGCAGAGGCTCCAGTCTTTCCCCTAAGGACGCTGAGTTTAATGTCTCATTCAGACGCCACGTCCTTTAGTGTTTTAGAAGGAACAGCACTCACACATGAAGGCTGAAACACGCCCCTCTTTTGACACTCGTAAGGAAAAAAAGTGCCTGTCTGACTGTAGACGTCGAACTTGTCGGTGCACTTTTGTTTTTATTCGAAAAAAAAAACAAAACAAACAAACTGTGCTCTTCTTCGAAAAGATGGTCACTTTACGAGAAAAGGGTGGTAGTAGGCGAGGAAGAATGAAGCGCGTTTGACAAAAAACAACCACACCCGACGAGTAATCTGAAGCGTGCATTTATCTCTCTGTGTATCTTTTTCTTCTTGCGAATTCTGAATGCGCTTTTTATGCCTACCATGCTGACAATACTCAAAAAGTTAAATATGGTACGGGATATGACATCAGTTATTTAGTATAGTGTATATGTATGATGTTATGGGACTAAATCGACGCGAAAGCGCGGTCTGGGCGTGGAGGACTACAAGGTCGTCAGAGAAACGCATCTGGTTTGGAAGCAGGGCAACGATGCTACGGACGGCGGTTCTGTCGCGGCCCGCTTAGTTAGCAGCATTGGAAATTGAATGAATCACGTGAGTTACGCGAACGCCCTCGTTTCGGTTGAGACAGTCAGTGTCCTTTGTGTCAATTCTCTGTCATAACCAATGATAGCAGAATGACTCGGCAGCATTTTTTTAAATGCTTAAAAGTCCGTGCAGGCAACGAAAAAATTTGTGAGTTCTATAAAAATCGAGTGTCACTAATTAAAGGCACAGAGCGAACTCACTAAACACCACGAGCAATAAAATTGAGCAAGGTATAGATACCACAGAAGAGGAGCGCTCGTGCTGCTAAATATTACTGCAATTGCTCCGACTCCAATATACACTGTATTTACATTAAAACGAACACTACATCAAAATTAATGATAACAGCGCTTCTTATCGAACGAAGGTTGCATAATTCAATTGCTGTCCTTTAAACGAAGCATTACCGAATACATTACTAAGGAATTTGGACTTTTTTGTAACAATTGCTTATGCCAATATCTATAAATCTTCAGACAATTTACTATGTCGCTATTTTAAACTAACCATGAATTCACTATAATAGGTTCGGAAAAACATGTTGGAACAGCAGTCAGCCGAAGACATCCATGAAATCCGTCAATGCACGTCGAAGTACCGGAGCGGCGTTTTGTGAAAGAAATTCTGGTTTAATTCGTCTTCCCCTAATGTACAGAGCCAATGCCTCGTGTATTTGCACGCGCTCGCTGTGATCTGGCATCAGTGTTAAGGAACACCATTTTGCCATTTGTATAACACTCGCGATCGCAACAGAGGGCGACGAAGGCGTTGTAGTTTTTTAGGGACATCGAACCTGTACAAGCGGCTGTAATCTGATCAGGAGTTTGTTGTGAAAGTGATACAGTGCAATGACAATCAGCTGCAGCCATGACCGACTAAGATGGTGTCTATATGGGCTCCTTGTTTCTCGCTCCCTCCCGCTTTGACATCGTTACCGTTAACGTTTCCCTTTCCTGTTTGCGGGGCAAGGTAGAGCATTGGGCCCGTATTCACAAAACGTATACGCATACATCGTGCGCTACACGTGTTCGTAAGATAAATTTTCAGCCATTCGCTGCAAATTGACCACTGGGGAACTTTGCAAATTCAGCTCCAGATTTTTCTTTTCTACTTTATTATCCAGCATCATATCTCAATTCTGTTCCTCCCTCTATCATGAAAAGACAGTTTGATCGTCATTCGGTGCGCTAAAGGTCACCGTATCTGCACTATATACTGGATACCTCGGAAAGCGTTCTCCTCCGAACCCAGATTCTGGCTCCCTCTCATTAGCGTCCATTTAGGAGCTGAAAGTTTCGCAGTAAGCGGAATGAATGGAATCCCGCTGGTCCGGCAGACTTATGGTGTGCCCTTCACTGGCCCGTGCTGCCGTTCGATGAAAACGCGGTGATTGAGAGGTCGTGGCACAGCACTCCGGCAGCGATGATGAACGGCGCTTCGATCGGTACATCGGAGAAGAAGACGACGCTGTCTTGGCTGGACCCCCGAAGTCGTTACCGCTCTTGTTGCTCTTTGGATCGGGGTCGCCTATGTCCCGATACACCCTGGCTAACCCCCACGTCCGCCAGTCGTCAAAAGAAGTCCGCGCACAACGTCGACCGTATACAGTGGTGACAGAGACACACCACAAGGCACTACCACCATTATCTTGCGGCCTTCGTCGAATCCTGCGTTGTTATTTGTCGACCGTTTTTCGCGCAGAGCGTGCACTGAGCAGTTTATATATATACGCTTTACCGCGAAAATGAGGCAAGGATAATACAGTATTGGCAAATCAGTTCTGCAGAATCCCGCAAGGTGGAGAAAGGGGCCTTGAAAGGTGAAATGGGCGCCCATCCTTTTGCAGCACAAAAGCTGCAAGGAAATGCGGACGAATTTCATCGAAATGAAAGCTTCGAAGCTGACCAACAATTCGCCAAATTTGAAGCTTTCATTTTTGAAAGCGAGAGAAAGAAAGAAGAAAGGAAATGCAGAGAGAATAACCAGAAGGGCGTCCGATTTGGTACACTCTCTTTCATTCTATTTCATTTTTCAGAAATGTCGCACCAATGTCACAAAGGCGGCTATCTTGTAACTGCATGCGAGCCGCCGGGGTCGCGTGTACGTCAGAGAACACTGGCCTCAGAGGCCGATTGTGTAGTCCCTTAATACGCCTTTTTTGTGCGCACAGGGCTTATTATCTCACTCGTTTCTTCTCCTAGTTTTCATTCCATTATCGCTACTGCAGGATAGCAGAACAGACGCTGCTTTGTACGGCCATTGTGGCCTTCCTGTCCTTGTTCTCTCTCGCCCTTTCCTTTCGTTGCCCACGGCATCGCTGATACGAAGAGCATAAGGACGATCAAAACCAGAGTTTTGTCATACCGTCCTGCTACGCTTGTTATTCTGCGCTCATCCAGCTGAACCAAATATCACAAAAAAAGAGTGTTTAGTAAGTACTTCCTCTTTCTTATTTTCGATTGACCTGTCCCATCACTGCGAGCAATATGCTCAGAAATGCGACTGACGTCTCGAACGTCCCATATAAAGGAAAACAATTCACCATTATTTGCGATTCATGTAGGATTGCGTCGGTTGCGGCGATTGGAAGGATATTTGTTCTATATATTACGGGCGTCTAAATATGATTGTCCGTGGCGCTATACGTACGCATATATGGACATGATGGAAGTGGGGTGCTTTAAGGAAGGACTTCGAGTTCAAATGCGGCCGCAACCTATTTTCTTTTCTAGATTCACTCAGTCTGGCTCTCTATCGAACGGCCTTTGTTTTTGTAACCTTGGCTGACTTGCATATGCTTGCCGCATTTAACCGTCTCTTGCTTTTATCTCTATGTTGTTCATTTAAAAAATTTTTCTTACTAAAAACTAGCTTCTGTAGGCAAATATAGGACAAATAAATCAACGATTGAATGCCAGCACAATCAATGAACGACGTGCTTATTGTGGTTGTGCCAGGTTCTATTTTCTGTTGGCCGGTCGCTGCCTGAAATCATACGGTGACACAGCAGATGTATTGACTGAAATTCGCTATTAAGGACAATCCTAGTTCCTAGCAAATACGGGTCTACTGTATGAGTACAGACTGGGAGACTACGATTGCGCGGAACTTCATTCGTGAGTTGACTTTGTTAGCCCCCACAGTTTCTTTTCCTTTTCTTTTTTTTCCCCCTGACCAGTGTGACTCAAAGGTTTGTACAACCAGGTTCAACTAAGCCCCTCTGCCTCTTAACGCCACTCTCTGGGCAATTAGACATTCGTACCTTCTGTCTACACATGAGCCTCGTTTCTATCCTGCGCTCCTTTGACTCATACAACCTTGATTTAGTTACATTTCGAACACTTGAAGTACAAAGTACCGGCAGAACAGCCTGTCTTCTCCACGCTGCAATGGAACGGCCGTCACTGCCTTTTTAGACCCTTGTGCGTACTTTGCCTTCTGTCCCTGCCTCAAATTCTTCCGCTAAACGCCGTGGGAAGGGATTCTTCAGTTGCTGTTAGAGTCTCTCTCCTTCGCTGCCTCGCCAAAGTTGCAGCTCTCGCACGTCAAGATGTTTCTTCTTTGGAGCGCTTTCACCACCACGCACGCAGGCGGCCCACCCCTGTAGGAACACGTCGACAGCTGCAAGGACCCTGCAACGGCAAGTGGCGTGCTCAAGAGATTCAAGGCGAAGGAGTGCATATAGCGCCACACACGAAGGTCCGCCCTGCTGCACTAAGAAAAGCGAGGCAGGCATTCAGCCTGCAAACTGGACTTGGGACAGCCTTGCTATGGGGCCGAGCTTTCGCAGCTTTCCTTATAAGAAGCACTCAGAGCCAGTCTTTTCCCTTCGCCGAATGAACGAATACTGACTTCAGTAGGCAACACTCCGAAGCGTCGAGTGCACAAAGTAAACTGGCGGCTGCGCTGTTTGCCCGAGAACGGTTGGGAAGAAGCCCGCCGGCCGTCACTTGCTGTTGAACTTGTCGCGGTGCACGGTGTACGGCCCGCCTAGTTCCTCTTTGAGCCTTTTGTGCAGTCGCACGCGAAGTGTGAACCTAACACGATGCGACGAAAATAGTAGACTCGCGTCCTTTTTATGCATAATGCGAACGTGCCGGTTTCCGCTCCGATTACGCCGGAAAGCGACGTGCTAGGCGCGCGGCGACGCAGGAAGTGGCGGGCGGCGCGCGTCACCTAAGACGAGTGCATGCGCGTCGCTCAGAAAACACTCGCTACATATAAGAGAGAATAATGACGTACACACAGAGCGGGCGCGGAGTACGCCTGACGAAAAGTTGTCGTGTAGGGACGCCACCATCCAATTCTTGACATATTTTCCTCGTCGTCCTCGCGACGTCCGTAAAGGTCATGCGGAGGCGTCGACTGCAAGAAAGAAGTCATTAAAACAAAAGCGTCTGTTTTTGTTTTTCTGCCATGACTTCCTCGTGTTGGCAAGCGGAAAGGATGTCGTGTATATAATCTGACCCGGTATAAAGCCGTCCTGCTTTGTGGAAGCCGCGGGATATGGCGAAATTCTCGTTATTCAGCGCGCAGAAGAGATTGGTGTCTCCATTTGACCGTGTTGGTTTACTCAATGCCTACTGTTATGCCGGAAGCGCAGAGGCCAATGATTTAATCGACTAAATAGCGTATATATTACCAAGCCTCGCATCTCAAACCGTCGCCTGCCAACCGTTCTGAACGACAGACAAGATAGATAGATAGATAGATAGATAGATAGATAGATAGATAGATAGATAGATAGATAGATAGATAGATAGATAGATAGATAGATAGATAGATAGATCCAACAGTAGACGGCAAGCGTTATGCATATTTTTGTAAAAGCCATATTCAGTGCTTATACCTACCTACACGGTTACCATGTACAGTGGCAAGAAACTAACGCCTCCAATCAGCAACGCGCGTAGTCTAGTGCGCACTTGAAGCCGTTTCAAACGCGCTACGCTGCTCGCTAATTGTAAAGTCACGCCATCGTTCTTCGGTAACAGACGGGAACGACGTGGATGTAGCCCCAGAGGAACACGTTGTCCAACTATGACTCTTTCTATTCGTTGATCGGCTGCTGCTTTCATGCTGTCGGCCGTATAGCCTTCCGCAATGTTGCACGGTTTTAATAAGACCACTTGTAAACTTAGAATAGGAGAGGGGGAAGACGACATATGGTCGTAGGGACACCGAAAGTGGCCCGCGTGCCTGGACCCTTCGTGCCTTCGGTTTCTCTTGCGCACAGCTTTGTGGAATCGAGTTACTGACTCTCTTTGTCTCTGCCCATATACGCTCCCCTTTTCTCCTTGTTCTTCGTCCCCTGCCTACACAAAGCGTGCACATAGTACAATAGCGTTCGCAACCATGCACCGCTTTCTCTTCCTCTGTGCATGAGACAAGAGGGAGGCCAGTCCTCTCGCATGCGCTCGCTCGCATTATAATGTTGACAAGCACCTGCGTTCGCGGCATCGTACAGAATTCCATTTCACTCGCATGGCTCGCCAGGACGCTCCTCGGGAAGCGCCGGCCGGTGCAACGCGGAAGCGCTCATTCGAACGGACAGGTGGCTCAAAAAATTTGCGTTACGTCGAACCGGTGCCAAGTACACACGGATATGCGCACTCGCATGTGCGCCGCGCGCATCACTTTGCGCGGAAGTCGGTGAGCATGCGGGTTATGATGGAGCGAGCTCAGTGAGCGCAAGCTCATATTAGATTTCGCTGTTTGCGCTGGCGTATATAAACGACACGCATGCAGGGAGGCGCCTTGAAGTACCACGCTTCCTGCTGCCGTGCGCCGCTTCCACTTGAGTGCGGCGCACGTTGCATTATATAATGATGATAAGAACGATACGAATGGATGTTAGGAAGTATGAGTTTATAAGGAGCGACAGTTTCCCTTTCTTTCTTTCTTTCTTTCTTTCTTTCTTTCTTTCTTTCTTTCTTTCTTTCTTTCTTTCTTTCTTTCTTTCTTTCTTTCTTTCTTTCTTTCTTTCTTTCTTTCTTTCTTTCTTTCTTTCTTTCTTTCTTTCTTTCTTTCTTTCCCGGTTATAGTTCTCTCGAGAAATGCTGCATGCTTTCAGAGAGAGAGAGCGAAAGGTAAAGGAGAGACAGGGAGGTTAACCAGAGATCTCCTGTTGGCCACCCTGTACTGGGGAAGGAGAAAGGAGGAATGAAAGAGGGAAAGAAGAGAAGAGATCTTAGGGACACATCCACATCATTAACTTGTCAGGGCACTGCCACAATCGGTCACCAAGTCCTGTTTCTCAGAGAAATCGCAGCAATGCCCTGGCAGCAACTCGCCAGGAAGACCATGTAGGCCAGTGCCCCAGAATCTTCGGCATACAAGCGGTTGTCCAGCTGACCAAGCGTGGCTGAAAGCGCTGCTCTTTCGGCGTTGAAACGGGTGCATTCGCAGAGAAGGTGCGCGATTGTTTCTCAGCACCCACAATCTCAGCATCCACTTTCCAGAAGGGGCATGCTTTCGGAATCGTGGGAGTGAGCGAGGGGACTGGAATGCGAATAGGCTCACTGCAGCACGAACTCACGTCTTTTCACGCACTTAGTGCCAGTCAGTTATTAGGCAGGTGTAGTGCTGATACTTATAGTGTTTCTAGTGTGTGATGGTTTGTGCGAATTTTCTCGTTTTAAGTGCGGAGCGCTTTGGGGGCCCAGGCTGTCGGCGTCTAATGCGTCGTGCTGCGTCACACCATACACCGGAAAGCACAAGCTTACGTACACCGATGAATTCCCATAAACTCAACCAATATGACTGAAGATAAACTAAATGGTTCAAGATTAAGAACTGGTTAAAATAAACCTGATCAGTATAACGAAATAAAACGTGCACAATAACGGTGATTAATCACATAATGGGATGAAATCAAGCTAAAATAATTTGAAAACGCCGACCATAAACACAACAGAAAACAAGAGAAATACACGCGTATCGCTTCTACACATTTCATACAGCTCTCGCTGCATTAGAACTGGCATAGCTTTTTGAACTTTTGTTTAGGTTCCCAAGCTGAGTAGCCGTACTGAGGCAACACCATCTAGAAAATCTTTCCAGTTGGTGTTGACTGAGGACAAAAACCTCTTCTAATCACCGCTTCAACAAAAAAAAAAATGAAGAAGCGTATTGCTTGTCGTTTAATACATGCACGTCCACAGCAATAACATTATTACGGGTGTGCGAATTTTCGAAGATTTTGAATGGCGATTGTATTGATGTGGCTGTCCATTCGGTCTTCGAATACATAGCCGATGTACATAGTTAAAAAAGACTATGTTTAGAATAGCCTACGGATATTTCAGTATGTCTGTTACACTCAAAGAAGCACGAGCTTGGTGCAAAAGAACGATGAATTTTCTGCCCGCGGGCACTGTGCAGAGGCATTCAACATGAGAGCTTACGCATAGCGCAACAAGCTACTTCACTCGGCTAGCCGTACTTTATCGACTATACAACGACAACTTACTCTCTCTGGAAAGTTTTGTGGAGGCGGAGAGGCTGATAAATTGTTCCTGAAGCTCTATTCGTGGTTGTAATGTCAAATGAACACAGTGGCGAGAAAGACGCTTTATACAAGTCGATAAGATTGCTGTTCAATACCAGAAAGAGGTAAGTCTGGCACTATTCAATTCACATATTAGTAGGTTTCAGAAAACAACTAAATCAGCACACGCCACTGCACATTGTCGATCGTGGTTTACTTACAGACAGAAAGGTTAGTGCATTTAGGGGCTGAAATCATGAAACTTCTCTTTCGTGAGTGCATCTTTTCATTAGATGACTGCCTTATCTCACGGACATGTCCAATATCGGGAGTGGTAGAAATCTTGCCTTTATGAACAGCTCTAACGTAACAATAATAATAATTTCTGGGGTTTTACGTGCAGAAACCAAGATATGATTATGAGAGACGCTGTCGGGGAGGGCTCCGGAAATTTCGACCACCTGGGCTTCTTTAAAGTGTGCTGACATAGCGCAGTACATGGGCCTCTATAGCATTTCGCCTCCATCGAAATACGGTCGTTCAGGCCGGGATTCGACCCGGCAACCTTCGTATCCGCAGCCGAGTGCCATAGCCACTGAAATCGCAGCGGCGGGGCTAACAACTCTAACATAACAGCTCTTCCGTGAACATGGGCTTTGGGCCCGTATTTGCAGAAGTGTGGCGCTCTAAACATAGTGTTTAACGGAATATTTCAGTCAATCCATATGCCAGGACTTATGTTTAGAGAAGCCGGTCATGAAATAGCAAAATGCACGTACCAAAGAGAAGTACAGGTTCTCGAGCTCAAATTAGTATCCAGAGCAGAGGCGTATGCAAATTACGACGTTGGACATCTTGTTAGTGAGCGCGGCATGGGAATAGACAACGACAATTACGACCTAAAAACGTTGTCAATTCGTCAGTGAAATATTCAGCTTGTACAAGCCGTTATTTGCAGGGCCACATTCGCATGGACCGGGAGCATCGCGCACAGTTTGGGGCATTGTGTGCGCCCCTCGTCCGAGAACAAACAGCGCTGCAACAGGCCAATAACTGAACCAGAAAAGCAAACGTATACAGAGCACAATAAAGCCAAGACGGATGAAACAGTTTGGCGTTCTCAGTAAGCCGGGGCCCCTCGCGCGGAGCAACCAAATCGGCTTCCACGGGGCTTAGTGGATGGGAAGAACCCCGAGGGGAGCCTGTGTATGCGTTTGCCTGTGCTTGCGTGTTCGTGCTCCTCTATATAAGCTGCGTGCGGGCTTTGAACCTGCGGCCATGTTTGCTCTTGCGTCGAATAAAAGGTCCGCCATGGACATACGTGGGCGCACAGACGCATTGGGAGGCGTACACGTACCGTTCCGCATTTCCGCATCGTTTGCTTTTCTTCGCTTTTATTATTTTTGCAATGTATCGGAGTAGGCCTGTTTGGCTATCCTTATTCGGGCTTTTTGAACTTGTTTATAGCGAGCACGTGGACACTTAAAAGGCAACTCTGGTGATTTTCATTGTCCACTGATCTCGATATGAAATTTTCAGTATATGTTTTCCTCGGTACCGCAATAATTTATGCAAAGCCAGGCGGTTGCAGGTCATTAAATGCAACGCTGCCTATCCGAACAGGCAGGCTAAAGGAAAACGGCGATACATCAGTGCTCAAATCGTCCCTGTGAAGTTCAGAAGAGCTCAATACATCGATGGATGACACTGCCACTTTGATTTTTATGGCACCATCTCGATATTTCTGATGGCGGAGAGACTGTGACGTCATCGCATACGCTGTGCGAAGCGTCTACCCGTTCCGGTTTGAACACGTCGTTCATTCGGTTATCTTAAATTATTGGTGAGCTTCTGAGCAAACTGAATGACGCTGTCTGCTTCAGTGCAATCACTACTATTGGAAAACGGCGATATCATAATATGGTGGGAAAACCGTAGGAGTTCCCCTTAAAGTGGGTCTTAAAGGCACCCGGGCGAAGGTTCGGACGCGCGACCTCGCGAATTCCATGCGAGCACCCCAAGCACACTTGGCCGCTGAAGCAGCTTTCCTGTCATGTGTCTTCCGCAGAAATAGCTGTATTACGGCAGCAAACGAGTGGGACCGCTGAAATTGTGCCCGGATTTGCATGTCCTTTCTGCTTCCTTTAAAAAATAATTATTCGCGGTTTGTTCCTGTGTAACCTACGCTTTATTAAGGTTTTCTCAGTGGCGTCTGCGTCTTTGTTTAGGCCACGAGCTTAAAGACATCCAGTGATACGAGGCATAATAATGAACAGGGCTCTTGGCCATCTTGGCCAGGCCCGCTCTCAGCAAGCTCACTGAGATGCTTCCACATCCCACCCACTCTTCCATTCACACGGACCTATGCATCTCCCCTCCGCCTGCCACAGCCAGCCGTCAAAACTTTTCTTTCTCAGAGCTGCAAAGGGGGGATATCAAAAGCTTAGATATTTCTCGAGGGTTTAACAGACCGGCGCCGAGGTATATTCTCGAGCACGGCTCTCAAGCGACTCGGTGCGCCTCTCTGCTTTTGTTTTTGTTTTTCCTCTGCATGCATCCCAACTTCCGGTTTTCATCCGCCGGAAGCGCCGGCGCCTCCGCCGCCGGAGAAACCCCTTTTGTTTAACGACAAGTTTTCCGCGCGATAGTGAACAGCTTGTACATGGGGTATACGGGCCTCGGCTGAAGCCTACCACGACGGGCCTATTTAGACTAGCCGCCGCATACGCCGCTTTCCTCGTCTCCATGCCCTGCTCGAAAAATCCTTGCAGTTAGAGCACGGGTCTCCCACGATCCTACAGACTCGTGGGAGGACGTTGTCGATGGGCTTCGCCGTTTCGAGTAAGTCTTTCATTTTCTCGTTTATTTATATAGGGCCGAAAGTTTCGAACTCTCCGGAATATATAACTTTCGACGAGAACTATACGTTGCTGAACTGATAAGCTGCCGCCCAGTTCGCGGGAAGCAGCCTTGTTTTTAGTGGGCTAGTTATCAGGCGGTACTATCAGCTCGACGGAACGGCGACATCCGTTGCGTCTCGAGTTCCTTGGGTACTTGTTTTATAAGTATACCTCCGATTGCGTGGAGCACGAGTAAATCGGGCAAGCTATGAACTATACAGCAGCTCCGCTCCGGTTGTGTGACTCACATGTTTACCTTATGCTAGCCGTGGCTCACTGTAGGGGAACCGTCAACGTCAACGCTAGCCACAAAAGCGAGCATGCGCCCGTGTAGGATGTGTTTTCGCGGTTACACTTCGGACGCACGTCAAAGAAACTCCACCAACATTATTGAAAGCGCACCTTTATGCTTTCGCATCGCATCGAAGTGCGCCGTGATACGTTTGGCTAACCTATTGCCGGAGCTCTTCATCTATATGCTTTAAGTAGCCTAACGGTCATCTTTCACAACTCCATTCTTCATCCAAAGTACACGGCAGCCGAATGGATACGCCCTCTCCCCCCGACACACACACACACACACACACACACACACACACACACACACACACACACACACACACACACACACACACACACACACACACACACACACACACACACAGAGAGAGAGAGAGAGAGAGAGAGAGAGAGAGAAGAGAGTTAGCCTCCATGTATTGCCTTCGCCTCTCTCTCTTTCGAACGTTCATCGCAGCCTTCATGCACACCTCTTCTAAAATGCAGTAGCAGCCCATCATCGCTTCCTCGTGCCGCCGTCTTCCGTTACCGAGGGAACAAAGCGCCCCACGCAGCAGACGCTGGCGAGGCGGTGTAGCGAGGGGAAAGTGCCTTCCAGGTCACTCTTGTCAGAGCAGGGGCCCTTTGTGAGCCTAATGTGGATCTACAGCGGGCGCAGGCCCTCGGGGACAGCCAGCACGCCGCTACAGACGCTACACGCCTCCGATAGTGCGACCCGGGGTTCCAAGTGCGCAAACTCGTTCGCTCTTACGCACGCGGGCACGCGCACGCGCTTAAGTTAAGCTTCGACTCCTGCTTTCTCTCTTTGTCCTGTGCCGCGCTCACTAACCACCAAATGACTCGCCCCATCCCCCTCCTACCTTTATTTTCCGTGACCTCCTGTCCTTTAGCGTACGCTTAGCTTGCTCTTGGCTTTTACTCGGGCCTTTGAAGCCACGCCGTAGACATATATTTAGCTCGCACGTTCTTTAGTTTTCGCTTTGTGCGAGTTCATTGCGACAGGTTGTTCGGGCGCGTTAGTGCGAATGCCAGTGTATCTTTTCTCTTGGGGCTAATATACACATAAGGCTGTTGGCAACGAGGCGACGGTTGGTGAGAAGGGCTGCTTTATTTTCCGTTTTTTTTTTCCTTACTGGGTCACGGATCTCGGTCGCTATCAGCTGGCTGGGATTAAGATCGGGGTGCCCGCCGTCACGGCACCCGCGAGGCTGCGACGCTGTATACTGGTTCGTAGAGGCAACTGATAACGTACCACATGCCCGGGCTGCCTTTTCGGGAACGGTGTCATTTGCGACGTCGGCTTTCGTAGTAACAGCCAGCGCCAACCGAATACGGTGCCGGATATCATCAAATGCTGTCAGCCAATGACGCATAGCGACTTTGAATGCAGGACTGTGATTTGGTTTCCTAAAACCGTGTACTCACACGAAGCTCAGGAGCTGAACTTATTAAACATGTTCAGGCGCGAAAAGAAACGGGGAAGAGAAGAGAACAAAGGAAAGATCAAAGGAAAGAACAAAGGAAAGATTGTTCTCTTCTCTTCCCCGTTTCTTTTCGCGCCTGAACATGTTTAATAAGCTAAGTGACCAACTAGCCCAAAAACAAGTGCTTCTTCAGGAGCTGAAATTTTTCGTGCACAACTAGTGTAAAAACGTTTTGTAAACGCTATCTCCGGTTTTGTAGTGGCAAGTATGGTAGTAGATTAATTTGTCATAGACACTTTTCGGTATCTTCTAAATGGTTTAGCGGGCTTAGATAAACAGGTATGCCAAACCAGTACGTCGAAATTCCGCAAGGTGGCGTATAAGTTATGAAAGAAAAAGTTGACAAAGACCCGTTTGTAGCATGAAGCTTCATAGTAATTCATGCGAATTTCTCAAAAAGAAAAGCATCTCAGTTCACCAGAAATTTGTCCTGGTCAGGGGATCGAACCCGACACCACTTTATTGTGCCGCTTTCCCGGTATTATTGGTTAATTAAAAAAAAAGTGTGGCCGAAAACGTCGAGCTCGTACACCTCGTATCTATTTATCGCTCTGACGACATGCGAGCGTTCAAACATGGCTCCCTGCTTACGCAGGGGCCGCGGTAGCTCATGAAATGGTGTTCGGGAAGCCCACATTAACAAAAAAAAAAAAAGAAGCAACAGAAAGGCTGAATATAACAATAACAGCTGACTGCGCATGTGCCGGGCGGCCACAACTTGCGTGTCGACCTCGTGGTAGCCGTAGCGTGGAGTTTAATTCTTCCGCGGGGTTCCCTGAATAGCCACAAAGGCGAGCCTCACCACAATGACAGTCGAATGTGGCGGCCACAATAACCTTGGTCTTCGGCGTTCTCCCCTTTCGCGCGCGTCTATGTTTCGTCGAGCAACAATGGAGAAGGGCGCGCTGTCTTTTCACGCTCTCGTCCTGTTTGTGTTTCCTGTTGTTGTTTTTCAAACCGCTTCGCGACGGACAGCTTTATTCCCCCCAAATGACTTTCAGGCGAGTAAAACAGCGAAGCCATCGGGGTACACGTCGCATATATGGTAACGTTATTTCCGAAGAATGTTCGAGAATAGAATCTGTCTGGGTTTAACAAAATCTTTATTCCAAACATATATAGGATGCGATCGTTTTGAGTAACGTTGACGGTACAACAGCACTAGGATAACAGCGTGTTTAAAAACAAAGGGTAGCGCTACAGACACAACGTAAATGAGGATGTTTGCGTGTTTACCCTGTAACAAACATATGCTAAGAAAGCCTGACATAAGTGCGCTGTAAACGAACAAGAATCGTCACGTCGCGTAAGTGGTATTGAATGCATTTGAAACGATATGAGTTGTTAAAACGCCAAGAAACTGTTAGAGCTCGTCACACATATGCACGGCTGGTGTAGCTGCTCGCTCAATCTAGTAGACATATACGAAATCACCCAATCAAGATATGTCATACGTGAAAAAATAAAAATAAGCTATCCTGCAGGAGTAACGTGGCTGGATCTGATACCATATCCCCGCCTTTTCGTTTTCCATATTCACAGAGATGACCCGCATCTAGCCTTCTTTAGTGAAGCGACTTTTTCCTGGTTAGACCGGTGATATCTTTTTACTTATGGTATGCCTCTATCTATCTTGTCGTACCTGTACAAACAATCACATACCGTCCATCAACAGTGTGGGATGTCGTTTAATGCGGTAACTATGTGTGGGAATCTAAAGAAAAACGAAATTTCGGACGTTAAACTAACCATGCGTTGTCTGCTAAGGAAAAGTCGATGATTCAGAAGAAAAAAATTTGAAATGTAACTGTGTCCTTTTAATCGGGAGCCCAATTCCCTTCAGCGTTCTCGTGTTTCATTCGCTGGTGAAAGAGTTCTTGCACCCAGCCGAAGAAGTACCGCTCTGGCTTAATGTCATTTTCTCAGCAGTGGATACCACGGGACCACATAAATATTCACCATGTGGCCTCTTTAAGAGAAGACAGCAAATTGCGGTGAACTTTTCATAGCTGCCTTCACATGGTTTGAACAAATAATAATAAAGCGGCCACGTCTTTGGCTTGGAGTTTCTATGCCAATCTTCAAGTATGACTTTACCGAAGCATATTAAACGACATCTTGCTTAAGGTTCACTTTATTTCTGTTCATCGCGCGCGAAAAAAAAAATATATAGAGAGAAGAAGAATGAGAAAGCAGAAACGAAGCGAAATTAGGGGAGCTAGGTCGAGGAAAAGATTTTCCCCTTGCTATAGCTTCTTCACGGAACAACTTCCTGTTTTTTTTTTTTTTTTTTTTTTTTTTTGCTGACCACCGAACGGCTGTAGCGTACGAATTGAATGAGTGAAATTCGTGCCGACGCTTTTCAGTCGCTCTCTAGATTAGAAGAGAGAACAGAACCGACCACGGTAAAATGGCAATGTGTTCGTATGACAGACGGAAGTGGGAAATTCAATTAAGGATGATAGGGAAAGAAGGCTTACAGCTGCTCAACTTCACGCCGAACGTGGTTGGAGAGGCCGCTTAAAGGACTCGTCTTTCTTTTTTTTTTTTCTGGCGCGTATGCGCAAACGTGAAGTGAATTCGAAAGAAACAACAGCGCTTTGTTTCCTGAAAGTTAAAGACGATGTAACCTCTAACGATCGTAACCTCTAACGGCCGACGGGGCCCAGTAAAGCGGGAAATCAATTTGCGTAGAAGGGCGAGTTCATATTGTGATACTTCTTTCAGTTTATCGGGGCCCGGTCAGGACACTCTAGTGTAAGTCTATGAACTGGAAATTTTAAGCGTAAGAAACAGCGTTCGTTATTTTAAATAACATCCGTTTCGGCTCCAGGACCATTTCCTACTATCAAGTAAAAAAAAAAAAAGATCAGGAAAGGTTTCTGTTTGTACTCGTTTTTATCTTTTACATTAGCTGCATGATCTCGCTAACAGCATGTACGGTACCAAGATCACGTGAACTTCTTTCATAGAAAAAAAAAAAAAAAAGGACACTTACTTTGTTAAATTGAGACTCGGCTACAAAGCTGTTACAGATAAAATCGTTTTCTTTTCAAATCCATCCCGATGGTAACACACCCCAGGATATTCCTGTCAAATTCTTTACCTTATTTCAAAGGCTGGCCGAAGGGGGAAGAAAATGGAGTTTCTGTTAGCAAATTACGCTTCCGCAATGCCAAGAAAGTCATCCCACATCGTATACCTTGAAGAGGAAGAACAGTTGGCTTTGAGTTGATTAACCTTTTCAAGAGGACAGACGCCGACAAGAGTCCCTGTAGTATAAACACCGCGGAATCGCTGGCGTCTCCAGAACGCCAGTGTGACCTACGTAACGCAAGTTTTTTTAAGTTCATATAAACGTGCCTCAGTGCATCGTGAGCAGACTTTCGGCAGCGTGCAACAGCCCAGGGCAGCTTCACGTCTCCGTCATCCTTGGAAAAGAACTTCCTATACGTTATCGTTCGATAATGGTCAGCATAGCACGATCAACGGTTAATTTTCGAGTAAGTTATGCATCTGTAGAGATCGGCTATGATGTACTTCAAAGGATCCAGGAACAAAAAGCTTGAACGTAGGAAGTTTCCAGAATATTTACTGCTCGACAATAGTCTGAAGGTGGTAACATAGCTTGAAACCCATTACGTATGTTCATGCTGGTATCCTAATTCCTAGTTTTCGAGCGATATTTAGGACTTTCCGACTTCAGTTTCGAAAAGAGAAGAAATAGGGAGACAGCGTGATAGAAAAAAAGAAATAGAGAGGCAGCGTTATAGAAAGAAAGAAAGAAAGAAAGAAAGAAAGAAAGAAAGAAGAGAGAAAGAAAGAAAGAAAGAAAGAAAGAAAGAAAGAAAGAAAGAAAGAAAGAAGTGCATTGAAGGACTTCTACAAAATTACGGGAAATGAATTTCCGACAGAATACTTAACGAGTATAAGTCCAAGCTAATTTATCGTTTCTCTTCATAGTATCCCTTTATGTTCATTGCTTTCTCGGCTATCTAGCGGGACAAACACGGGCAGAGCTTGTCCCAGTCTCATTCGGCATCGAACGAGGGCCAACCAACAGCAAAGTGGCCGTCACTGTGGCGGCTCCGATTACGCCACCTCCGCGCCCTTCATTTAACCCCGATGCAGTGTATTCGCCCTTTAGGGTAATCGTCCCAATTCTCGTTCCGCGATCTTAATTTTCGCGAAGCTTCGGAACGCCTGACGCCGCTTGATGAAGCTGGCCTAGCGGAGCTTAGATTGTCACTCGTTTTAGCTAGCACCGTCGTCGCAGCCGTATTCGGTCGCGGGGTTTTAGCCCGGCATTCTCGTAGCCCGAGGCCTTTCTGTCGAAAGTATGGCAAGAACGTAATGAAGCTGCCTTCCCTTTTCCTCTCTAATCTTACGAAAACTAACCCTTCTCTTCGTTAATGAACGCCACCAGAGTATCTGCGTATCGCCTACGGTCCCATAAAACCTACCCCCATTTTTTTTTCTCGTTACTTATTCGCTCGGTTTCGAAATCGAAGTCGCACGAGAAACAATTCTTGTTGAGCAATTCGGTGCCTAATCTCTCGGTCGTGCCTATCATTACTATACGTGACTTCGTTGCCGCGGTCGTCGTTTTTGCGGGCTTATCTGAGGGCGTGCGTCTACGCTCAAAAAGAAAAGGAAAGAGAGAGATAGAGAGAGATACGTAAGGGTAGAGCGCCGTGTGTCTTTACCATCTTGTTGTATAGTGTCCCTTGTCATTGTAAGGGATATAACAGAGACATGGAAAGCCCCTTTTCCCCTGCACAGGGTAACCAGCCAGCCTCATCACTGGCTAGCCTCCCTGTCTCGCTTCTTCCTTCCTTCCTTCCTTCCTTCCTTCCCTCCTCCTCCTCCTCCTCCTCCTCCTCCTCCTCCTCCTCCTCCTCCTCCTCGTCCACCTCCTCCTCTTGTCATTGCATAGTAAGAAAGTTTTCACAAACGTGCTCAATGGGTGCTCTGCGAGTGTCAGGCGAGGATGAGATTCGATGTCCCCTCCGCAACAGCGATACAGCAGCCCGCTTATTGAGCAAGAAATAAAAGATTGAATGAAAAACAAGACAACAAACGAAGAAAAAGAATAAAGGCGATCTTGGTGCGGGCTCAGTGCTGCGTTTGCCAAGAAGCGGAGCTGACGTAAGCGAGCAAAAAAAGAAAAAGACAGCTTAAGTTGGCGAATAAGACAAAGAAGGTTGGGAGGCGTACGAGAAGAAATTCCGACCGGCGCTCATACGAAGAATTCTGGCGGTCCGGGGAATTTCGACAGAGCGCTATGCACGCCTTTAGTGGCGGTGTCGCGCCGCCGTCTCCAGGGCCTCTTTAGCACCGAACCCGGTGCTCGACCGGGGTTAACGTAGCTTCAGTAAACGCCGCGCAGGCCGTGGTCGCGGCATGACCCGATGATTACGCATTCCTGCAGCACGTATTCGCTCTCTGAGCCGCCGGCTATCGCCCAAACAAGCCGAATTCAATCGGTAGCTGCTGGGAGGCAAGTCCTGGTTACTCTCGTACTCGACAAGCTTCCATTGCATGCTTATAACGGGTGACTTGCCTTTCTAATAGCTCATGGAAAACCGTTTATATAGGACGATTGAAAGCAGATTTAACGCGTTTCTCTTTATTATTTTTTCTTTTTGCGGCCTGTGGTGTTGTATGTGGTGAGAAACTGTGTCTTCTTGAGGACAGAATTAGCATTACTAGCGATAGCTAATCGCATCGTTAGTGTGAATAGACTACAGAAAGATGAAATTATTCCTTGAGTAGTACTCGTGCAAAATGATTTCAACTTCGTCGTGAGTTAGCAATCCCAGTGAATATCCTTAATGCTCTCCCTCCTCCTCTCTCTTTCAACCTCCCCGGAACCTACATTGCAACTTAGCTATACGCAGCAGATTTATTCAGAATATGTCATGTGCCTGTTTGCCAAGTAGGCTCGTGAGCTTTAGCAGCGTCCGCATTGTAGGAACACCTTCAATAAAAATCATTCTTCAACTCACCAGCTGAGTTTTCGGGGTTTATCGGACATCCCTTCGTCACTACTGATTGGACATGCTTGTTCGTTCGCAGCAGCGCGTCCTAAGCACAATCAGGCATTGAAATATTAATATATATAAAAAACGTCCTACTGAAGCACCCTCACTGTAAGCCCCGCCACGGCGGTCTAGTGGTTATGGTACTCGGCTGCTGATCCGAAGGTCGCGGGACCGAATGCCGGCTGCGGCGGCTGCATTTCGATGGAGGCGAAATGTTGAGGCCCGTGTGTTGTGCGATGTCAGCGCTCGTTAAAGAGCCCAAGGTGGTCGAAATTTCCGGAGACCTCCACTACGGCGTCTCTCATAATTAGAGCTGGTTTTGGGACGTTAAACCCCACAAATCAATCAAAACCCTCACTGTAAGTAATATAAGAATACCGTCATGCGCACCATTAATCTAAAATAGCGAACAGAGTTCTTGAAGCATATGCATCTATTCGCATGTATCGGCATTCGTCGCCGGTGGTTTGTGCACAGCTATTTTGTAGCTTTAGATGGGTGCTAAAGACGCCGCATCGACGTAT
This sequence comes from Hyalomma asiaticum, assembly GCA_013339685.2. Lineage (NCBI taxonomy): Eukaryota > Metazoa > Arthropoda > Arachnida > Ixodida > Ixodidae > Hyalomma > Hyalomma asiaticum. The sequence continues at coordinate 124,515,373 of CM023482.1, read as the reverse complement.
TTCAAATATTTTTCCTTATGCATGAGGTTAGGTGAAGAGTCAACTCACGATCAGCAGTCTTCAAGTTCGCTCTGCAAGCATAGCACGTCCCACGGGTGCATGATGAGTATAGTTAAAGAAATGCAGCTAGCTCCTAGAAGGATCTGCACTTAAATAGTTATTCCTCCGTTGAATGCACAATGCACTGTTGACGTCAACTGTCTGTCGCCCTCGAACCAAGGATACTGCCATTATTTTGCGAAATGGAACAGTTTTGTCGAACTTGGATTGGCTTCACAAAGCTTATTTGATTGTATTCACAGAGCTCTTAGTTTATAAGTCCTCTTTCCGATCGGGAAGTGGTCTTGACTGATAATATGTGAAGAATTAAGATTATGTGGACCTGTTTCTGGTGAAAATGTCTACAGCGTAAGCACTTGTGAACACGTGAGCTTGTGCGTAATGGTTCTTTCGCGTCAGTCGGCCGATTCGGCTAATATTAAGCACGTACAGCACTCAATGGGTTGATCGAAGAATTTTCACAAATTAGTTGAATAATTTCTGGTGTTTTACTGTCCCAAAACCAGATGTGATTATGAGAGACGCCGTAGTGGAGGGCTCCGGAAATGTTGACCATCTGGGGTTCTTTAACGCACACTGACAACGCACAGAACACGGGCCTCGACATTTCGCCTCCATCGAAATGCAGCCGCCGCGGCCGGGATTCGATCCCGCGACATTCGGATCAGCGGCCGAGTACCACAGCCACTAGACCACCGTGGCGGGGCATTTTTCACAAATTAGCTCCTTGGTTAATCATTTTACTGCACATGTTGCAACTGACGCGTTGTTGCCGCTAAGTTTGCAAGCTGGGCATATCCACTTTGAACGAGTGCTCAGGGTGACCCAAGTTTCGGACAGTTATTCCCGACGAAATATATGACAAGATATATGAAAGTTCTAGCTACTTTGCACTGCAATATGCAAAACGACGTTGTATTCGGGGTAACTGTAACAATAATGCACCGTTACTGCTTGTATGGTCGTGCATATCTCGATATCCTCGCTATCCTAGGCTTTCTTTCCACGTACATCCGTACCTTCCAAACTCAATTGCTGCATCTTGCTTTATTTCCCCTGTGTGCACGGCAAAACAAATAAATAAGAACCCACTTACTCAATTTACTTACTTTGTCTATTATATACATTGTATTTGCTTATGCAAGTGATGGTTGTTTCTGGAAGCAATAGAGCTTGATAAAAGGACTACAATTAAGCTATCCGCCAAGCGCGATTTTCAGAAATGTCTTTACTGAAGAAAACAAAACAAAACAGAGCAAGACGTATGTGTAAAATGGTGGACATACACGCATGCTGCCGCATTTACTTTTTATTTGAACGTTATGCCTTTCCATTCGCCACCTTTGCAGTGCGATCCTTGTGTGCTTGCTACACGACAACATGTCCCATCCGTCCCATTTTATGCGGATATAAGGCTATGCACATGCACTTCATTATTCGTGTAATTATGGCCACTTGAAGAAGGTGGCCAACGGCGAAGGCGTAAAAAAGATGCATAGACAAGAAAGCGAGAAAGCTAAAGGTTTTCACTCAGGCAACACCGGCAAAGCCATTCTCAAGATGAGTATTTCGGTAGCGTCGAAGACGCACTATGCATCTGGTCTCGTAAAAATGTATTTACACTTTTCCAGCCGTGTGCTGCAGTGAAAATTCTATTGCAAGACTGCTCTGGCCGCAATTATTTCGTAGCGCGGCTCGAACGACTCCCTGAAAAACGTGTTTCAACGCTACCGTACATGAGACGCACCTGGTAGCCTGCAGTTAAGTCTCCAAGCATTTTTTTCCCCTTCGGGTGTTTCTGGACGCCTGCATTCAATTCTGGTCATCGCTGTTGCTACTATCTCCTGGAACGATTATTCTTCGTTAGGTGGAAACCTCGAAAACATCTTTGCCAGTCGGCAGTGTTCAAAATAACAAGAATAAAAAGACAAGAAAAAAATAACAGAGGGAATAACGAATTCACAACGCAGCCTGGTGCGTTCCTTCTTAACTGTCAAGTGGAAACGTACATAACGCACCATTTTCTGCTTGATTTCATTGGCAATAAAACTAGCGCGGCGTTCAAGCAAACATGAGCGACATTCAGAAAGACGCCTCTGCGTGGTATTATGCCATCTGCTACCAGAAACTGGAAACGTGGGAAGAAGTGGGTGGGGGGAGTTGTCTTCATCTGCTGCTTTCCTAAACCGACATTGTCTCGAGCTCGTTCCGTATTATTTACTCAACACCGAAGCATGATAAGAAATGCGGCCTGTGCGTATCTTTTTTCGTCGTCTGTATTCTTGCTTTTTCACTACAATAACAAAAAAAAAAAGGGAAAGAAGAGGCACCTTGAAGAATAATACCAGGAAAAAAAAAAAAGAAAGTATACAAGCACGGACGACAGAGAGAACCGGGAACGGCTCGGGCAAGTTATGCAGGGTGTGGGTACATTAATTTTCATTTCCGTGCTCGGCGTTGTCGCCGTTATAGCATCGCGCACCGGGACTAACCCTTCACGTGCTTTCGTCATGAAGAAATGCTGCGCTCGCTTGTCATGCGTGTTTACACACGCCATAGTTTCGTCGCCGTCCTGTTGTCGGTCGATAAATGCGTCTGTCTGCAGGCGGCAATGTTTTGCGCGATACGCACACTATACAGGACGACGGCAGGCTGCGTGGCTTTTGAGAAGTTTCGTGGATTCATCACGAGAGAAACTGGACGCCGTTCCGGTGGTATACAGAGAACGACGCGCAGATCAGCAGTTCGAGGTGCGTCGCTGTATGCGGACGATTGCGTTGGGCTTACGATATTATAAATAGAATTTTCGTTTTCCGGGGGACCGAAATTCGAGAAAGTCTCCGTTCTTACTTCCTCATTGCCATTAGTCTGCATGCTTCGGTAATGATAAGCTTATCACCCTTATTGACAAAAGATTTGTGAATATGGACCAAGGGTTCGTACTCACAGAGAGTATATTACGCTTGAATTATTCGCAACACTAATTTCCATCCTATGGGGAAGCTGGGTGCATTACTACCGAAGCGTGCTGGACTACAGCAATGTCATCTTATGAAAGGAAGACCTGTGCATTCGACCTGTGAATAAGAACACATTTTTTTTTCAGCGCAACATGGAAAAAATAGATAGATAAAAAGGAAGAAGAAGCAAGACGTCGAACGCTAATCGGTTTAGCGCTCGACCTTTTGCTTATTCTTCTTTTCTATCTAAGTCTGTCTTTTAGGTCTATGTCGCGCTTAGAAAATGTGTTCTCGACATCAATATTGCGCCAATAGCGTATGCAGGAGCCGCTGTATTATGTTAGAAGGGATTACACGCCGACGGTGCCGCTAGGCGGAATATGGATTCACAGTTATTTCTCCCCAATAAGTACCGCAATGGGGTATTGCGGGATTTTGGAAACAAAAAGCCGCGATTTAGGTTTATGTACTCGGATTTCAGGTGTGTTGTCTCCAGCACGATAAGCGCGACTAATATCTACGCACAGCCACAAGTTCAGAGTTTCGCAAAAGTTATTGACATGTATATAGACATTCAGTGTCTCGGCAGAGCGGCTGTGGCTTAGCGAAATCGAGGTTATTCCGGTGTGAGGTTACATGTGCGCTCTTCCAACCATTGTCGGGGAAATCACACGATATCCGGCGTTCGATCGCATTATTCGAAAACACGACAGTGCTTTCAGCGTACCTGAGCGGCTATTTTCGCAGGTGTTTCGTTTGAGAAAGGCTTATGCGGATATATTACTCTAGACGTTTAAAATCGTATACATATGAAGGCAGCTGCCTGGCTTCACCGCCCTGACGTCAGTTTCGGCACTCTTGTGTGGCGTCATGGTTGCGTTAAGCACGGTAACACTCGAAGAAGCTTGGCACAGCGACAGCACTCAACGTTTGCATTTTATTTCATTTCATTTTCATTTCATTTTATTTTACCCGCAATCGCACATAGCTTTTCAGAGGGGAGTGGGGTACAAAAAAAAAATAATAAACTATAAACAAGAGCAAACATAGTAACATCAAAATAATAAAGATTACAAGATATGAAAATTCGATGTTAGGCAATACACTGAATGTATGTGTAAGTATCATCAGAAACATGGGGGAAACAGAGTACAAAAATATATATGTACAATATACACTCCACGCGTCATCACGTAAGTACTTCTGTATTGTAGAAGAAAACAAGTCATGATTTGAAATGAAAACCATGTCCGAGGGAAGGTGGTTCCAGTCGTTGGATGTGCGTGGGACGAAGGAATTATGGAAAGTGTTAGTGCGGCAGCTAATGACGTGTACCTTATATTGATGATCTAAACGGGCTGAGTAATAGGATGGAGTGGTAATGAACTGAGCTTTCAAAAGTGGATGATTGAATATCTTGTGAAAAAGTATGAGACGAGATGCTTTGCGACGTGATTCAAGTGACTGTAGCGAAAGGATGTGTTTCATTGACGTAACACTGCTAGTGCGATGGTAGTTAGATAGAATGAAGCGTGCTGCGTTATTCTGTACCATTTCAAGCGAGTGAGTTCAGTTGAAAAGGGTCCCAAATGGAGCATGTATATTCGAGTTTTGGACGAACTAGTGTTTTATACATTCTCCTTTGAAACCAGTGCAGTGACCCAAGCAATCCTGTACGGAAGGGAGTGTACCTAAACCCACCCTTCAGCCATGGGCGTCATTTCAGGCTTCATTCAATCTATTTCAATTTGTCGTCGTTACCTACGAACGCACGTGCGAGTATTTAAATGTCTATATCAATGGCTCGGCGCTTTCCTATGTTTTTACCTGCAGTGAGAGTACGTATGGAAGCTTGAGAATGAGCTGACTCAACTGTTCATTCCTGATGTCATTCCTGATGAGTTACAGTCAATATGCATGCAGGACAGGTCAGAAAACACAGCTAGCCGACGGCAAGGGCTACGCGTGAACTAAGACCTTCTCGCTGACAAGTGATCGTTGCCATTTCTCAGTCGCTTTCGCTATATTAAACTCAACTTCAGGAATACAGTGGGGAATTTCTCTTGCAAGCAGTTCTAGCGGAAAAACATTTTGTGATGCGCAGGTTCGAGAGAGGAGAAAGGGGTTACAGAGTGTATTGCGCCAAAATATATGTAAATATTCAGTAGACAGCTACTAAAACTGATCACAACTCTGATAACCCTGTCGCCCGTGTTTATCGATCGAAATATCGCTGTTTTGTCCTATGGAAAGCGTGCAACGGAAGTTTTCTGAAACGGCTCCAAGAGTATGACGATGGCAGCATTGCACTTGAAGTCACGCGCTCGAAGTACGGGCTAAGTGATGCTCCGCTGTACCGTAACATCGTCCGAAAAAGAAAAGATGAGTGATTTCTTTCGTACAGGAAGTGTTTTATAGCGCAAGACTTCGTTGCCTTCATAAAAAAAAAAAAGAAAAGGTTGTCCCGGGAAAAGCTTCATCAATGTTTCCTAGTCTACGTTACGCCATTCTCGGCTCAAGGCTGCAGTGTGATGCCGCAGGACAACGAGCCTTCTACAGCCAAGTCAATCCCATCCATCAAATAGAGGTGGTCCGATAGTGGAGTGCAATAACGAGGAACAGGACGCAGACGCTATTTTATTTCGCACAAAAAAGTGATAGACTACTCGGATGAACTTTGGCGATACGGATTAACTAAAAAGAAAGCAAGACTAACTTTTTGAGAGCCAAGCTCAGTACTGCGAAAAGGAGACAGTGCAGTAGAAACCGTACAGTGAGCAGTTAAGAGGTATTGGTCGTCGTCGGGCGGACGTCAGCGTAGCCTGCCGCGTACCCTCGTTACTATTGCACGACAAGCGAACAAACTCGCTACGGCCACGCGAGTCGCGTGAAGTAAAATAACGCGATGCAGCGCGAGCACGCCGGTGGTTAAAAGCATATAAAATTTACCGTCTTTGATGCGTTTATCTTCAGCGCTCTCAGTGCTGCATCCAGCGTTCCTCACATTTCACTCAAACCAGATGTTTGGCGAGTGGTGAAGTTCTCATTTTAGGGGCGAAGCTCCTTAAAGCGGCACCCGTTCGTCCCCCGTCGTAGTCGTAGTAGTGCGTAACCAGTCTTACGCTTTGACCTCCAAGGTGGTGCCGGTGGGAGATTTCTCCTGTGCGTTGTTGAACAATAAAAAATTCGCAGCGTGCGCGTTAACTATAAAAGCCGAATTCTTCTGTCTCTCATTCCCCATTAGCAGCCATTGGCATGTTCCAGTAGGAAACGTTAGTAGAAGTAGAAGTGTAAGTGTTAGCTAAAAGCCGACTTCTTCTGTCTCTCATTCCCATTAGCAGCCATTGTTTACCTCCGAGTTGCCTTCAGGAACGTCAGGTGGCGCGCGAGCTCTCTCACTCTTCCATCTGCTCTCTTGTGTGAGACAGAAAGAGAGAGAGAGAGAGCGAAAGACTGTCCGTTTCTAACGATGATGATGGGTTTGTGCTAGCGCGTTACGGCGCGTGTAAGAAGCTGGTGTAAGACGCTGTGGCCTCTCCGCCTTATACTCTTTCAGCAGTCATGTGATGGCGTCGGCAAACGCGGTGCGCGTTCCGGCCTGTGTAAGGGGCTGCGTAAGACGCTGTGGCCTCTCCCCCCTTACTAGAGTGCATGTTTGTAACGCGTTTCTCCGCCGCGGTGGTGTAGTGGTTACGGTACTCGGCTGCCACCCAAAAAACGCGGGTTCGATCCCGGCCGCGCCGGTCGCATTTTCGATGGAGGCGAAAATGCCAGAGGCCCGTGTGCTGTGCGATGTCAGTGCACGTTAAAGAACCCCAGGTGGTCTAAATTTCCGGAGCCCTCCACTACGGCTTTTCTCTCCTCTTTATCTCTTTCACTCCCTTTCCCCCACCCCCACGGACGCTTAGCCATGCTCCCTACATGGGCTGCAGAAATTAGCGGTTTTTGGACTGCACTGTGCGCGTCGGTGGGTGTTCGTTATCGCGACCCACCATGGAGTTCGCCTCGCCCACGGGCAGTCCGCCTCGTCCGCGCCATCGCCGGACTCTTAGCACGCCGGCCGTGCTGGGCCCTCCCCCGCCGGAGCTGATGAAGCTCACGGCGGAACGCCTCCGCCAGCACTACGTGGTTGGCGGCGATTCGTTGTGCAAAGTTGACTGGTGGAGGGACACCCAGGCAGCCGCCGCGACTCCCGCCTCCAACTCGGCAGACGCACCGGAGTTGACAGCTTCTGTCGGGACCCAGCCGAGCCCGGTCACTGCCGAGACACCCACCAGTGCCTCGAAGGCACCCCCACCACTTTTGGATGCCACGACTGCTCCCTCGGTAGGGCCCCCGGATTTGCCGGCGTCCCACGTGCCGCTGCCCACGTCAGACGCGGAGGAGGACGGCATGGACGTGTCGACCTGCCGGAAACGTTGCCGCGACGACGTGAGCGACGACGACGACGCACCTGGCCCGCCGAGAAAGACAGCTGCGTCTGACGACGACCCTGCTGCGGAGGGCCACCTGGAAGTCTGCGACGACATCGCGGGTTCCCTTCCGATCCCTCCTTGCGAGCCGGAACCTGCCTTGAGTCCCACTTATCATGGGGGCTCTTTTTCGGCGAGCGACAGCGTGCCTCCAGCGAACCCCGCCACCGAGGTTGCTGTCGACTTGGCGGAGCTGCCCGCGGACGATCCTGGACCTGCAGAACCGGCGCCCAGGTGCCCCTCGCCTAAGCCTTTGGCACCGAGGGAGCCCCTGCGGGCTGCAGACTTCCTCCGCGATACACCGGCCGCCCCGCCGGCTGCGAAGTCCGGAAAGAAGTCTAAGAAGACCCAGAAGCGCAGGCGCGTCCCGGCCCCTCCTGCGCCATTTCCGGACACCTCCGCAGCTCCTGCGGCCGTCCCTGCGGCACCGGCGACCGTCCAACAGCCTGACATCACAGCCACTGCACCGACGTACCTGCCCGCGGCCGCCGAGGAGGGGGACTTCATCGAGGTCCTCTCGAAGACTGCCCGACGCCGCGCCAAGGCCACGGCGGCGATCCCGAAGGACACGGCGGTTGTGGGGACTGCCCTGTTCCGTCCCTCCGCACCCGGAGGCTCCTTTAAGCAGGCGTCACGACTGGCGCTTGCTGCCGCCCTCTCGGAACGGGAGGGAGTCTCCGCGGTGCGGGTAAACACCCGCCGCAACATCGTCGCGGCTGACGTGCGAACGGAGGCCTGCCTGCGGGACCTATTGGCCGTCACCGAGCTGAGGGGCATCCCGGTGGCTGCGCGGGTCCCGGCGGACAAGACCAGGAGCACCGGATTTCTCCACGGCATCCGCGACGACATCACGGATGCGGAGCTCCTGCGTGCGGTGAGATCTCCCGTGCCAGTCGTCTCGGCGAAGCGGGAGGCCTCCACGGTCACCCTGCGCTTCGACGGGCCCGTTCCACCGGAGGCAGTCACCATCTACTGCCTCACCTTTAAGGTGAGAGCGGCACGTCCCCGCCCGATGCAGTGCCGGAGGTGTGGCCGTTTCGGGCATGTCGGGGAGACGTGCCCCCGACCTGGGAGCTGTGTCCGCTGCGGCCGACAACACGAGGTCACGACTACCTGCCAGCAGAAGCCCCGCTGCGTCAACTGCGGTGGAGCCCATCCTGCAGACAACCCCTCATGCCCCCGTTGGCAGGAGGAGAGGCGGGTAGCCACCATCATGGCCTCGTCAACAACGGATCTGTCACGGCGAGTGGTGAGGGCAGCCGTACGTGAGGAAAGCCAGCGAACTCACTCGTATGCGACTGCCCTCAGGAGCGCTCCCGCACCACCAACCTCACGCACTAGAGGTCAGCCCCCAGCCTCTCGTAGCCTGCCACCTCCAGCAGTCCTCCCGGGTCGTGCTGCTGCGCCCACTCCTCCCAGGCGCCCGCCTCCTGCCCCGCTGCCCTCAGCTAACCAGCGCCCGGGGATCACAGCTCCACCTGCTGCACCCAAGGACCTGGTGCCGCGACCTGCAGCTCCAGCCCCTGGTGTCCTGCCTGCTGCTGCTGCGCCCTCGGCCCCGCCTGGAATGGACCAGCTGGTGGCATCGCTCCTGATGACCGTCCAGGTCGCCGGTGCCATGCTGCCTGCAGAGCACCCCGCACGTGCCCTCCTCCTGCAGGCGGGGGCACTGCTGCAGTCGACCACCCACCATGGCTAGTCCTCCAGCGAGGACGAGTCGTCGTCGCCGCCCGAGCATTCTCCAATGGAACGTCAATTCGCTGAGGCGGCGGAGAGATGACCTGGCTCAGCACCTCCTGCAGAGCGACTACGACGTCCTCGCACTCCAGGAGGTGTACGTCCAGGCTGAGGACCTTCGTCTGCCAGGGTACGTGGGCTACAGCAGCCGGACAGGGTGCACCTTGGCGACCTGCACTGCTACCCCCTGCCTGAACGACAATCACCAGCAAAGACCTGCCCGCTGCGCCGTGTACGTGAAGCGGGAACTCCAGCATGCCGAGGTGTCCGTGGCCGACCTGGTCGGTGGTCCCCTGGAGTGCTGTGCCGTCCGCGTGCGCATCGAGGGGGGAGACACCACCGTGGCCAGCGTGTATGTCCGGCCACGCCAGCCTTGGGACCCCAGGTGCCTCAGGCAGATCTCGCACCGCCTGGGGAAGGAGTTCCTGCTTTGCGGCGACTTCAATGCTCACCACACAGCCTGGGGCGGTCGCCGGTCCTGCCCACGCGGTAAGGAGCTCGGGGACGTCCTACAGCAGCTCGGCCTGGTGATCCTTAACACCGGGACCAACACCTTCCTCCGCCGCGGAGGTCGGGCGTCCTGCTCAGCCATCGACCTCACCGTGGCCACGGAGGGATGCCGCTATGCGTGGGCGCCTTGTCCGGACACCTGGGGCTCGGACCATCTGCCCATCCTGCTGTCCCCCTTCCGAGGCAAGGCCCCCCGGGACCGGGAGTACCACGTGGTGGACTGGAGGCTGTTCCGCCAGCTGTTAGGACAACATGCGGGCAGCACAGACCTGTTGCAAGTGGTGGCCGACTGCGCAAGGGCCGCGACTGTCGTCACCAAGGTCCAGCAGGGGCAACCTGCTCCAGACATCCGGCACCTGGCCTTGAGGGCAGCGCGGCGTCGGGCAGAGCGGCGGGCCTTGCAGAAAGGCCAACCAGAACTCTGGACCGAGTTCCGGCGGGTCGATGCCGTCTGCCGGCGCCATGCACGCAGACGCAGGAACCAGGGTTGGTCGAGCATCTGCGCCTCGATCAACCGCTCCCCCAATGGGACTCTAGCCTGGCGCCTACTGGGGTGCCTGCTAACGATGCCCCGGGCCCTCAACCAGGTGCAGTCCGTGGCAGTCCACATGAACATCCAGGCAGCGGACCTGGCAGAGCTCCTTGCTGACCGGTTTACCACCAGGGACGCAGTCCGGCTGGCCTCACCACCACCACCTGCTGCTCTCCAGTGCCCCGTTTCCTGCCATCATCCCGGGTGGGTCGTTGCGCAGGTCCAGGAACTGTGCAACGAGCCCATCGGTATGCATGAATTAGTGGCAGCCCTCGAGGGGTCCAGGCGACGCAGTGCTCCGGGGGCCGACGGCATCACCTTCCAGATGCTCCGTAACCTTGACGGAGCCGGTCGTCAGCAGCTCCTCGAATACTACAATGACGTCTGGAGCACTGGAGCCCTACCGCAACCTTGGCGTTTAGCGGTAGTGGCACCCATCCTGAAGCCCCGGAAGCAAGCCACGGCTCTCTCCTCCTACAGGCCAGTCTCTCTCACCTCGGCCGCCTGCAAGGTGATGGAGAAGGTGGCCCTAGAGAGACTCGAGTGGATTGCTGACCAACTGGGCTACTTCCCGGAGCAGCAGACGGGCTTCAGGCGGCACCGGTGCACAGCAGACTCCATTTCAGATGTCGTCGCCACCCTCGAGGACGCCAAGAGTTGCGGTGACGTGGCCATGCTCCTGCTGCTGGATGTCGAGAGCGCCTTCGACGGGCTCCCGCATGCAGTCATCGAGGCGGCCCTGGACCGGCTTGGCATCAGCGGTCATCTCCGAGGCTTCGTAACCGCCTTCCTGTCCGGGAGAACCTTCTGCGTTCGTGTTGGAAGGGAGACCAGCCAACCCCGGGACATCACAGCAGGTGTTCCACAGGGCTCTGTGCTGAGCCCCTTCCTTTTCAACCTGGCGTTGGCAGGACTCCCAGCTTCCCTCCCGTCGGACACCAGGTTCCCAGTCCGCTGCTCCGTCTATGCAGACGATGTGGCCCTCTGGGCCCGGGGTCCACGGCGGTCCATCCCGGCCATCAGGAGGTCGCTGCAGTCTGCCCTTGATGCAGTGATCACCTACCTCGGAGGGATCGGCCTCAAGGTCTCCGCCACCAAGACCGAGTCCCTGCTGATACACCCGACGGCAGCAGCGCGTGTCTACGTGAAACGGCTGCGGATCAACAACCGCAGCCTACCATGGAGTTTGACGGTGAAATACCTGGGGCTCACCATTGACCACCGACTCACGTGGATACCTGCTGCGAAGATCGCTGCCGCTAAGGTTCGTCGAGTCCAGGGGGCCATCAGCAAGCTGCAGCAACGAGGCCGTGGCTGCTCCACAAAGTGGGCGCTGCGACTGAACCAAGCCGCAGCGACCTCGGTGCTGCTTTATGCCCTTCCACTGGTAACGCTGACGCCAGTCCGGCGGTGCCTGTTCGAGGGACTCCACAGGGGAGCGGTGAGGGCCATCCTGGGGCTCCCCAAATGCTCCCCGGTGGCATCGACACTCGCGGAGGCAGGAGAGTGGCCTCTGTCCCTACGCATGCTCCAGCGGGCATTGGGCCACATCGACCGACTCCATCGTGCAGCCGATGGAGGCGCCCTCCTGGAGCGACTTCGCAGCCAACCCAGATCTCGGATGGGTGGCCTCTGCCTGCTCTACCACCAGATGGTCTTGGATCCGCCTGTTCCCGTTGCCCCGCCCCCGCCCCACCATCGGCCACCAGAGGTCCACCTCCACCTGGATGGGGCATCAAAGCGACGAACGCCTGCGGCCGCGCTGCAGCAGGCAGCCATCGGCAAACTTCAGGAGCAACTCCAAGGTCGACTGCAGGTGTTCACGGACGGATCCGTCTTGCAGAACGGGTCCGCAGCGGCAGCGTGCGTCATCCCATCCAGGTCCAGAAGCAGACAGTGCCGGCTGCCTTTCCCAGCGAGCTCCACGGCAGCGGAGCTGGCAGGATTGCACCTTGCGGCGGACCTCCTGGCAGAGGACATCCCAACGGAGCCAGTAGCCGTTCTTTGTGACAGCAGGGCGGCACTGCAGACCCTAGCCAATCCCCGCCGCGCCGGGCTTACCGGGAACCTCCTGGCATGCAAGTTCCGGGCTCTTTGCGCGTCGGGAGTGTCCGTTTCCTTTCACTGGCTGCCCTCACATGTGGGCATAGCCGGCAATGAGGAGGCGGACACATTGGCCAAGGCAGCTCATCAGCCAGGCACCCCTTTCACCCGAGCCGTGGCGGCCAGGGACCACACGCAGGCCCGTCTCAGGAAGCTTCTCGTCACTGTCCATCCAGACCAAAGGGTGGCCAACGGGCGGGGACCAAGACTTCTTCCAGAGGCGGGCCTTACAAGAAGGGAACGTGCTGCCCTGCTGCGCCTGCGGACTGGCTGCGTCTGGACCGCAGCCCGCCGCCACGCCAAAGGACTCTGCACCTCCCCGGCCTGCAGCCGTTGCGGCGATCCCGAGACCCTCGAGCATCTCCTCTGTGTGTGCCCTGGACTGGCCGAGGAACGCTCAAGGGTCCTCACAGCCTACAGAAGACAGGGTCTCCCTGCCACCACACTGCAACACCTCCTCTTCCCGTCTCGACCCCATCTACCAGCACTCCGGAGCCTGGTTGAGTTCCTGGACGAGACGGGTATTGAAGCCTACCACTGAGTACGGGACCCTCGCCGCCTCTACCCCTGCCGACAGGCTGCTGACCGCAATGCGACGTCCGGGCCTCTGCCCTTGTTAAACTTCTATCCTCTCTTTTTCTCCCACTTCTCCCTTCCCCTAAGGCGCTTAGCCGTGTCCCCAGTATGGGAGACAGAAATTAGCGTCTCTTCCTTCCTAACGAACCACCACCAGAAATTAGCGTCCTTTCCTAACCGAAACACAATCAATCAATCAATCAATCAATCAATCAATCAATAAATAAATAAATAAATAAATAAATAAATAAATAAATAAATCAACGCGTTTGTGCTAGCGTCACCTTAAACGCCAGATCCCAGCGTTCGAATAGAGAGTTTCTGACGTCTTTACATGATGATCGACTGGGCGAATTACACGGAAGATTAACGGTTTATCGGTGGTTCACTCCGGAGCTTCGCCCACTCATCATCATTCACCCCGTGGATATGCTGTGAATTTTTTTTTCCCCCCCACAAAACTGTTTAAACCAGCACAAAGCGTGTTAGCCACTCCAAAGGTGTTGCTGCCTTTCTCCAAAGACACAGGACGTCACGCATTGTGACTTTGCACCGAATATCGGTTTGGTGTGTTCGACTGACACTGACGTTGTCGGGATGACTTTATGTCACCTTCATAGGCTCTTTTCCTCTTACATTTTTCAATACGCAATTCCTCTTTACCATTTCCAAGTACAAAACAGCTAACTGGGTGTCTCACATGATCAACTTCCCTATCTTTACATTACCACTCTTTCTCTTTCTCTGTCAACCGAACTGACGGTTTCGTCGTAAAATAAACGCATTTACAGAAAGCGATATAAAGTGAGACCAGAAAATGGATGCACATCCGTCTTCTGGGATGTCGCATGAAGGTTTCCGACTGGTTTAGTTTATATATAATGTAAAACGTCATTGGCAGGAGATACGTGCCATGCGAGTCCCCTATCCGTAGATGGCACCTTTTCGTTATAGATGCGTGTGTCTATACACAGTGTAACGTACAGAATTGCAGCGAGCAACGCCGTTTCGAGGTGACTCCTTCGGGACTGACACCGCTACAACGCGATCCACTGATATCCGACACTGCGCAAGAGGTTCTCTTCTCTGTAATGCGCACCAGCCGTTTAGAGATAGGTATCTGAATAGAAAACGGCTGCCTCAGAAACCAGCGGCACATTATCGCTAGCGGATAGACATGGCGAGAGACGGGAAAACACGTGAACTTGTAGGGTTCACCATCTCCCTTAATCAGAAAAGCGAGTGCGAGATCCCCAATTTGCATTAGCCGTGGGTCGCAGACCCATTTGCAAATGCGTCGTGTAGCGAGCAAGCAGCCCTCCCGCCGGAGTAAGTCGCCGTGTATACTCCAGTGTCGCGCGTGCAGTGCTGCGCGCCGTATATCCGTTGTGCGCCACCACCACTTCCCAAACCGGCGGAATAGGCATTAGCTCCAATTGCATCTCATCGCGCTCGTCGTGCGTCCCCGAGAAAGACGACTGCATAATGCAGTTGCCGCCGCCGCCCAAACCTCGTCCGTCCTCCGGGCGGTGCCTCTCCCCATATACCGTTAACATTCACGAGCACCGTTTGCTTTTGTGGTCCAGCTCCGTGAGTGTGTGCGTGTGTTTTCCTCCAGGAAAGCCCCTTACTCTCTCCCCTTCTCCATGTCACGCTCCCTCTTAGCCGTTTTCTTTTTCTTCTAACCACGGTTGCCTCAATAGCTCGCGACTGCACCCGTTGTGTGGCAAGCTTCCAAAGAGAAAACAACGCGAGCGTATAAAAATAAATTTTTGCCCCTTTTGTCGCCTTGACCTCTTCTCATACCGTGTTAAAGTGGCTTCTGGCCCGTTGTGCGCACTGGGCGTTGACGCGGCAGCGACCGTTGTGGTTAGGAATTAAAGAGAGAAGAGAAAGAGAAAGAGAAAGAGAGAGCACCATCATTGAAGCAGGCTGAAGGAATGACCAAGGGAATGGTCGGCAGGCCCTGCAAAATAAATGAACAGCGACCCACGCGCGGGTGGTGGCGGCCATGCCAGAACGCTGCCTAAGTTGGAACCGGTTGGCGGATAAGAATATACCCCGCGCGAAGGCAACGAGATCGCATCGAAATAAGCGGCCGCTGTACATTTCGAAGAGTTGCGCCTTGAAGCGGGTACTTAACACGTACAGGTCGCACACCTCGCCGAGAGAGAAGAGACACTGGTCGGCGTACTTTAGCAGAGGCAACGGTCTTTTCCTTCTTTCTGTGGTCGCGGGAAAGCCCCCCTTTTATATACTGTGCTACGTGGAGTCGTCGACAGGCAGTTCGATTCATCGCGTTCGGGAAGACCGCGGCAAAAATTAGCGACACTCGCTGGCGAGGAGTGGCAGCGCGACTGAACTGCGGCAAACGGCGAAATGGCGCAGAAAGAGCGCGCGACGGAGTACGATAAACACACTGTATTCCGAGAAGAGGACTCGTTCCGGGCGTGATCTGGGCCGAAGAGCGCCTGCTGGTGTCGAACGCGGCTGTGTGCGCTTGTCGACATACATCAGTGTGGGTGTGTGTGTGTTTGTGTGTGTCACGCTGGAGCTTCTGCACCGTTCCCGACAACAGCCCGAGGGCTTTTGGCCGTCTTCTGCGTAACTTGTTTATTTTTTTTTTAACACCTATTGCGATCACGAATTTCTTCAACCGTGACTGGGCCCGACGCAGTGCGCGGCGGGAAAACCGGGAAGAAGAAGAAGGAAGAGTAAGTCGTGGGAATCACACAGGAACGAGTGAATGATCTCATCATAAACAGTCGGATCGACGCCAAGAAGAAGAAGAAAAAAATAAAAGAAAGTGGGAGATCGGCCGTGTCATCGATGTGCCAGGTATAGAGTCCTTCCGCTTTGATATTTTGTTTTCTGGATTCCAAATTATTGAGCATCGCCGCTTCGTCGCGTCAGTGACGTGAGAATGCAAAGAACGTCGACATATGACTCATGATCTGTCGCGTTCCGCAGCGTTTGGTGACATTGCTTGACGATGCTTGACGATGAGGCATAGATTTAGGCACGGATAGAAAGGCGAGCTAGCAATCTGTCGGAACCAAACTTCCTTGTTCGGCATACGCTGACATTTTTTTTTAATGCATTAAAAAAACGCACTTTGGGCGTAATGCCACAATTCTCTTATGGTTATCTTTTAATACAGTGCCTCCGACAATCCGTACCTATGCAGGTGGTGAATTAGCAGAAAAAGATTTTTTTCTGACTTTGTAGAAGCTCCGGAAGTTTCGCCGTCCACAAGAAATCAGCGTGCTGTTCGGCTACTCCCATCTACTCGGTGAATACACGGTTCCGTTGTCGGTCTCCCCGGATGGCGCAGCGAACTTCTAAACACTGTTGCTAAAATCTAACTTGACACCAAGCTTCAACTGAAATTATCGCGCAAATTCTGCTTGCATGTCCCGTTGAAGGTTGAAGAAACCCACACGTTATCTGAATTTCGAACGGAATGACATGATCATGTTTCAACCACGACATGGTTCTAGCGCGAAACATGCAGATAGCAATTAATGAGGCTAAGGAAGCAGGATTGTGCAGATAAGGAACAAGGAAAAGGGCACAGAGTAAATGAAGCTCAAAAGAACAGAAAGCTAAGCGAGTTGGTAAGGATTCATAATGAGAAGAGGCGTGCAAGACACGCACACAAGGGAACAGGAGTGGGCAACACGAACGCCGACTATCAAATGAAATAGAGCACTGAGGCGAAAAAGAAAGAAGGCACACAACTTATCTGCGCATGATCAGGAATGGCGGTGCTACCTGTCAAACGGGTGCATGTGCAGGCCTGCGCGAGAGACAACTGTTAAGACACTGATATTATCGAAAAAAAAAAGAAATGTCGATTAGCTTAAACAGAGAAGATATAGAGTGAGAAGGAGTTAAATATTTAAGAGACAACAACATAATAAAAAAAATGTGGCAGGGACACTTACAAATGCTTACGTGTTAGAATTCATAAGCGCCTACAGGAGCCACATGGCCGCGACGTGTCAAATCTAATCACGCACCCACTAGGCGCACGTTTAGTCAGCGACAATTAAGAGCCGCTGTGGACTTGTGGGAGCGTGCGTTCCTGTCACCCCGGGGCCTGGGTCCGATTTGAACCCGGAGATCAAATTCTCTTAAGAAAACCACGCATTTATTCTGTTTGCAGGAGTCTCCGTGAAGAACTTGAGATGAGAAGGCATTTTTACGGCTGTCATGATGACCTCATGTTATGGCACCACTTTTGACGTTAGCTTGACGTCATGTAGAAAAAGATAAAGAAAGACAGGTAGATGAAAGAAAGAAGAAAATGAAGACACATGAAGACATAACATGCGTTCGCTTGCCAGCCTCGCAGTTTACCCAAACTGCGCAGGCGTGGAACGGCGTGCGCCTGGCTTGGCTTTGTCATCCTCGGTCTCACGACATAGCGATCATTTTTCATGTAGAAAAGTCGGCCGTTTTCTTTTCTTCCTTCCTTATTTTTGTGATTACCGGTGATCGAAGAACCTGCACCCACTTTCTCTTTCTGATCTAAAAAATACTGTACATCTCTTTCCCCAGCTTTACACTTTGCCTCTGCAGTTATGGCGGCAGCAATTATTTCTCTTGCTTTTTTTTTTCTTCTCACTCTTATGCTTCACACAGCGCCCGGACGAAAACTAACCACTTACTTACGGCTTGTGCTGCCTGCCGTCGAATTGATCCTACGGCAAGTATCGCCCGTCGCGCCTCGCATTTCTCGCCGCCCGAACGGCGCTGAGCGTCGCGCAGTGGATGCATAATGAATCTTGCGGAAGCTTCTTGCGTTTGACTATGGGCGATGTGTTTTCTGATATCCCCGTGCCCATAATGGAGTACTCACATTGTACAAGCAGCAGAAGCACGGCAGCGAAAAGCGAAACGCAGGACAGAGGAAAGCGGGAGCTCTAAAAAAAAAAAAAAGAAAAACCGGGGTGAAAGACGCGCAAAAGAAAAGAAAGCTCAGCCCACCCTCTTCGGGGTAAGTGTAAACACACTCATCGAGTCGGCTATTTGTCGAGGAGAAATTATGACCGCCACGCGAAACCACGAGAGATATATCGGCAGCAGGTATCAAAACACCGAGGGCTCGAAGCGCGCGCGGGCCTGTGAGTGTTCCACACGCTAAGCGGTGATTAATGGGTCGAGGTCGTTTCCGGGGGGACCCGCTGTTACACGCTTCGGTCGCGTCAATAATTACGTGCAATGCACCGAGGAACACACTAACACGGGGGCCGTGGAGACGCACCTTTAATCTTTTCTTACTCATAACGGTAGCGTGTCCTCGTGCAGTTCGAGTCAATTAGCCTCACATGTCTGTAACAAAAACAAGAACTACACATTGGGGAATGTCGAGAGGAACTATTTGTTATCGGGAACGCGAAGATAGTTGGTGCTTTTGTCACCGGATGGTCGAAGGCGAAGACTAATAATAGAAGTAAAAAGGAAATACAGTCAAATGGATTTACAACGAGCGCCTTTTCAGCAACATGGCCGGTGTAACGAAGGCATAGTTACACCATAGCTTCACTGCGATCGTTACGGTAGGTGATCTTTATAACGAGGTGACCCGTACAACGAAGAGCTTCCAACGTCCCGAGCACATAAAGGCGTTCAGAGTTAGGGAATGCGAAGGAAAAGCAGGAAAGTTTGCCAGACTTCTTCTTTGATACGTTACGTGTGGAGAAGGTCATGGGGTGCAAGACACACACACACACACACACACACACACACACACACACACACACACACACACACACACACACACACACACACACACACACACACACAACACACACACACACACACACACACAGAGAGAGAGAGAGCAGTGTATTATTATAATATTTATGCAGCACTTGTAGGACGGAACCTTTTTGTCCAGAAACTAGGGAAAAACGGTATCAGGCTACATAGCCTAATGTAATTCCATTCTGCCTTATCAAAAAGCTACATACTTCTGCAACAGCGCTAACTCTTCGGCGATATCTCATGGGAGCCACAGGTGCTCTGCCCAGCGGCTTATCCTCAGCCTGCATTTGCGGCAATATTCTCGAAAGTAAACCGATGCAGAACATGGATCCTGCATGTGTTCCGTTCCGCATACGTGAGCACGGTGGGTGCAAAACCGCACGCATGCATTTGGAGTGCGTGTGCGTAGGCACAATGTGGACAGAAAAAACTGGCGCGCACATAAGGTGACGCAGCAGCGACATTGTAATGCAGTAACACTCTTGTTTGGACATTGTAATGCTTAGTGTTGACAACAGACACGAGGCAACATTAATAAAAAGCAACAAACACATCGATATGTTATTATATACTTTCTCCACCGCGCGTAGTAGTGGCGTGCATCGTAAAAGGTGGCAATGCAGGCAAGCGAGTTACGCAGGTTTTATTCCGCATTCCCGGAACTTCCGAACGGCACAGCACCTAAGCTGCACTTGTCCGTTTTCTTTACTGTGCAGTTATGTGTCGTCCGTATTTTTTTCTTTTTTTTTTTGCGCCACACCAATAATGAACCCACATCAACTGACCCAACTAACCATGCTTCTTCAACCTAAGTAGCAAGTGAGCAAAAGGCAATGCCATTTTTCTAAACATGGCGACAGTTAAGTGAACACAACAATCGTATACCGACCTGTCTCTCGCAAGTGCCGCAAGCTCATTTCCGTTTGCTTTTGAGTTACTTGCTGAGTGCTGAACTTGAATTATGAAGAAGGTGTCTTGCAAGCGTAAATAAATTAAAAATATACATCAATTATATTACCTGAAGCGGAGCAAAGTTTTGTTCAGCTTAAAATTTATCGCTCAATGAGCGTTGACAGCGCTGCCGCAGAACCGGACCTACTAGGCAGGAATCATCAGGACGACCTTGGTTTTAACGTGTACCGGACGCTTACGCACGGACTCAGAGTACCACCTGCAGTTGATCATCGGGTTCCATACTTTTATTCTCTAAACCAGGGTGAAACTCGACGCTTGCAGCAGCTTCGCAGCTACATGGTAATTCTGCAGCAGGGACCTTGGTCGCAAGTTTATTTTCGACTACGGCAGCGACGTTACGGTTGCCATAAACGCTCATTTTTGTGATTTAATCGCGTTTATAAAAAAACAATAATAATTTAATAGCACAGACACCTGCGGCAATCAGTTAATCCTACGCCCTTCTTGCGCTATCGCGTGTTGCAAGCACAGAGGTGTTACTTTCGGGCTTAACTTGTAGCGAGAGATCACTATCGAAGGTGTGTGCATGCGAACACTAATCGTACACGTTTTAGCATTCAGTGACCTCAGGGAAACATACCGCGCGACGGGGCTTCAGAGCTGCACTGCTGACATAAAAAAAAAAAAGAAAGAGCGCTGATACATTTCTTGAGGTATCTATGTTTTAACACGAAAGTGTTTTCTGCCAAGGTCCACTAAGAAATAGGCGACGCACTTCCGTAACGGAAGTATATGTCTGAAAAAGAAAACACGCATTCAAGATAGAAAAAGTGGCATTCTCTGGGATTCGAGCCCACAAGCAGCCAGGGTACAACAGTAGGAGCTGGAACCACCACACCACCGACAGACTTGCAGCACTGAGGAAAAAATGGGTCCTATATCTTTACTACTCCGCTTTACTATTTGCATCTAATTAACGTTCGGTTAAAGAAAAGGTATTTAGCAAGCAAAATTGCTGTTAAATTAACATCGCGTGCTTTTCACTGCACTCTTGCTTCTCAGCGGTGGTACCGCCGCCGAGGAACGGCTGTGCAAAGTCGTTAGTTGTCGTGTTGATAGCGCGCCAGCAGTTAGCGCTTCAGTATTCTCGACACCTTTATCGCCGCGCAGGCTCCGGCATCCTGCCGGCGCGTTGCTTCAGCCACGGCCTCTACACAATTTGTCTTGTGTAACGTATATGATAGGCAGTTGCGTTGCGACGCGCTCCACCCCAGGAACGGAAAGACAGCAGCCGACAAGCAAGTGACGTGCATTTCGCACAGCGAAGTGTGCGTTCACAAAACAACCAGCTGACAAACAGTTCGGTTTCGCTTGCAAAGTTTCACCATTTGCGGACGCTCCTGCTTTATAGCACGTTTTCGCAGGGCGCTGGCGCGTTCAGTGCAGTGTCTCCGAAGAAATGTTAGTCTTTCGAATGCTTTCGCTTGTGTGCAACTCTCGAGGATCCATGCGCAGTGTGGAGTTGCCGCTGATGTGTAGTACATGCACAGTGCAAGGGGTTCACATGTCCATAGTATCGAACCCATCTCCCGCCTCTCGATTCGCCAGATTGCCGCTTATGTGCGAAGACAGGTTTCACTTTCGTGTTTTGTCGATTCCTATGACAGAGGGACCAACCATATATCTTTTTTGTAAGGGTTCGTTCACCTGTATCTGCGATGCCCATGCATGTCTGCGAGCGTGCGTACTTGTTCGTCACGCATACACCGCGCATTTCCATCATGGGCCACGCATAGGACGGAGGTTACACGAGTCATGCACTGCCAGTATCACGCATCTATCTATCTATCTATCTATCTATCTATCTATCTATCTATCTATCTATCTATCTATCTATCTATCTATCTATCTATCTATCTATCTATCTATCTATCTATCTATCCCTCAGTGCCAACAAACATTCCAGAGTGGAGTGTGGTAAGAAAACAAGAAAACCAAGGTTATAGATGCAAAGAAGCAGTGCAGTGTTTCTAAATATGCAATGAACGCTCATAAAGAGGCAAAATAAAACAAGGTGTTACATAATAAATACGCATATAAGTACAAAAAAGTGTTACATTTCAAATTGTATAACAGCTTATAAGAATTAAAATAGCAGATAAAGTCGAGGAAAAGAACACAGGTCATGAAAGAAACAAAAAGCAGGCGCTTCGGCACTCCTGAGTGGAACTTTATTCACAAAAAAAAAAAAAAAAAACCGAAGGCGCATGTTTTCGGTTTCCTTTTGAACACGCTTCTCTCGTCAGGGGAGACGAATCGTCTGCTTCCTATTCTTTCCTTTCTGGTGCTGTTCTTTTTCCTTATTAAAATTCTCATCGAAATCGAAGATGTTACCATACTTCCCTACACAGACTTGCTACGGTATACATTGGCTGCGGTTCTTATTTATATCGTTATGACCAGTTTGCATAAAGAAATAACGGTAATAGAACTTCTAGGACATGACTGCTGACCGGAAGCTTGCAAACACGAAATGAATGGGCTTCCAAACGAGGCCGCTAACCGCTTTGATGTGGCTCTGCGCCTGTGGGACCTCGCGTAGGCAATTAGTGGCTACTAAGACATCCGCTATGTTCATTATCGCCGGTCTCAGCGAAATCAATTACGACCTCATACATCCAAGTGTTCCGCTCGGAGTGAGATCGGTGTAATCGGCTTTGCGTGTGCTCTTTATGTGATGTACGAGGCAGCGAAATTAGGCTAAGAAATAGAACCCTCTGTCGGTGAAAAGTGTCCGAAAAGGACCTGTCAGGATCCACTTTAGAATAGAAAAAAAAAATGATGTGCACGTATTGCGATTTCCATAGGCGATTGTGCTTTAGTGATGGTAATTTCAATTCCGTTCGAGAGAACTGGCAGAGGCTGCAAACAAACTTTCAGAACACTGGAACTGACTAAGCGCATTGCGTTATTACCGAATAAATTGCGGCAAATTTTTCCTGAAGGTGACGCTGTGGTGTACAAAGCTTTTGACAGAGTGAGGCAGATGCATAGTTGTACACAGTTGTCATTTATTATATATTTATAAGGGCGGATGGCTAGCCATAGTTAACACCAGATAGTAGTCACTGTAAGTTCGGGATACTTCGCACTAAAATACACTTTTCTTGAAAATTAATTTAAGTTCTGCTGCATATTTATCCCTAGTTATACTTTCTTATGATAATTTCTTATGATAATTTACATGACCTGACTTTTCATCACTAGAAATATTCTCGCGTCCAATTGAAGTCCATGAAATGCTTTTTTTTTTTTTTTTGCTGAAGCATATACGACCTGTAAACCTATGTTCACTTCCGACAAAATATTTCGCACGTAGATAGGAATAACCTGCACCAGCAATACGTACAATGCCTCAGCATCCGCAATGCACCACAGCAGTGGCTAACTATACGGAATAAGTTCAATATTCGATTAAGGCTGAGTATTTTACCTTTGTAAATGGTCGGTGAATGCCGAGAATCAACATCAAGAACCAAAAGCTCTGTAGAATTCACCTTTTTCAAAAAGGCGATTAGGATAATAATACAACAGTATACTGTCATCCCCTCAAAACTTTATTTTCATTCATATAGCGGCGATTGTGTTTTGAAATGTTTTGGAAATGTGAATGTCTCAAGTTGCTTCCATTCAAATTTCGCTGATAACTCAACTTCGACAGGCCCAGCGTGATATCGGCAAAGTGCAGGAACTTTGGACGTGCCGGGACCGTTTTCTTGATGCGTGCTGTGGAAACGTGCTATAGGTGAATCTTCTATTATTTCTATTAGTAAATGCGTCTTCCACTTACTAAAAAGCAGAGATCTAGATTCTAAAAGACGCGGTAAGTATCAATGACGACACAGTGAGCTCATTCGAAAATGAGGCAGAGTCGAATCGCGAAATTGAAACAGGAGACGATAACACACACGAGGAGGCGCTCATTCGCTTCTGTATCCTTGGCACCTCGTTCAATTTCGAATTTCAAACACGGCTCCCGAATTACCGTCCCGCTCCCGAGCCTCGATTAATTTTGGGGAAGCGTCGACACCCCTCTATTTTAATTGTTTTCGCGTCTCCTCGCCCGACATTTCTCTCACAAAAGGAGTGGTCGCTTTGGATGTTGCGGAGTGTACCTACAAATACTTGTTGGCTTGTTATTTCTCCTCGATGTCTCTTCGTCCGTACAAGCAGTTCTGGTGAATTTACATGCGGCAATTTAACAAAGCACTGCGAACGAAGGATATTTCGCGTGGACTCCGTTCAAACTGCTGCTTTCTAAGTTCGCATGCAGACTTATACAACGCGGCGGCGACGTCGCAGGATTGTCGCGTACAATGGATCATTGTGATGCTCAAATACGAAAGGCTGCCCAACGGCAGGAACCGCTGCGAGCGCTACAACAGCATGCTTCGTGGGGTGTTTCACGAGACACGGACGCAGCGGAGCATCTCGTATACGGTTCCGCAATCAACTCTGTCGGGAGTCGCGAAAAAGAAAAAAAATAAAGAGAAGTGTACCCGTGTTGTGCGAAGTCCATTTGTTCTTATGCAAATGAGACGCAGCTCGCGGCTGCCTCAACGTTCCCGTTTGCGAGCCGTGTACATTTCATTAAAGCTGCTCGCACGCCGAGTTTTTTTTACGCCACGTGGAGAACGGAATGAGGAACACAAAAATTACGCGGAAGACATCGAAGTTCGCGACGTTGTCTGTTCGCGACTGCGCCAGAGAGGCAGGGGCGTGGGGAACATTGCGTGTGCAAGCAATCGAAAGTGACAGAAGTGTCCGTACTTGCGTTTTGAGGAGCGGATAGACGGGGCGGAAGCGTGAATATGAATGTCAGGGAAGTTAACGAAACGAGGGTCCTGTCTGCTGCTGTACACAGCGGGTGAAGAGAACGGGGGAATAGAAACCGGAAATTACGGAAAGAGCGAGCATGCTTTATGAACACTGCAAACTTCCAAGCGGTCACTCATGCCCGGTGCAGCTCAGGAACTGCACCAACGCGCGCTCGAGAAGCTCTTAGCGCGCGAGGTGGCTAGTGTCCCAGTGTTTTTTCGGCTAAGAAAAAGTTCCTAGATGCTTTTTAAGGCCCACATTGGCTGTTAAGTCGACAAGACTAACGCCAAGATGAATGTTGACCATGCTAAGCTAGTTGAAGAAAAAAGTTCTTAAAAAAAAAAAGGCAGCAGAGCTGACGTTGCCTGTTGCAATCTGCATACATCGAAACTTTTACGCTGATATTTGCCTACCTCGATCGATCTGCTTGCGCCGCTCACTGCCATTTCTCGACCATCCATGCGCTGCGATACAGCACCTGCCCTTCGAGGTCCATACGGGAGCCGTACAAGACGTCTGCAATGCGACGCCCCGTGCAGTGCAGAGGAGAGAAATTTATAGCTGACTCTCAGTGTACGCATGCAGCAGTGGCCTAATGGCTGGAGCGTGATACAGAGCAGCCGGAGGAGTACTTAAGGTTAAGGAAATAAACCAGTCAATAAGTTAAGTGGCCCACTACCACCACCGCGTTACTTGTTTACTCACGTCATCTCACCATTGCACTTGAGCTGTGGTCGCCACGTACACTTGAGTGGGTGTACATCGCCAACCTCCAGCTCGTGTTTTCCCGGGCGTCGATCACTTTATCTCGCGGGAATATTCTCCACCTTCCAAATCGGGGTTATCGGGGCGGATTTTCACGCATTCTGCTTGCTCTGTGTCAAGGGCGGTGTACAAATACTGGCGCAGCGTCGTGTTTGCGTCTCATCGACGAAGCGGCACCGCAGAAGTCCTCGAATCTTTGTGCCGTCAGCAGCGGTTGCCCGTCTCAGAGAAAGAGAGAGAGAAACAGAAAAGAACGAAACGGTATAAAGGAGAGAAAGAAAGGTGAACAAGGCATCTTTCATGGTTGTTGTTTTACACCGGTTTGAAGGGTTCGGGGAATTAATTGACAGATAAAAGAAGGGATGAAAGAGTGCGCCCACGCAACGCCACCCAAACATAAGATAGCACCGGCGTGCTAACATCAGACGTCGCACGTGTCGATGTCGCACCTTTTGGCGAAAAAGTCCTGAAGTGTCAGAGGCACGACATCCAGCCATTCGTTGGAAGTGAACGCAGTCTTTGAAGCTGGCCGCTAAAATGTCCAGTGTTGTCTGTTACTGTAATGTGTACGTATTCGCTTTTATTTTCTTCGTCTGGAAAGAACAGCGGTAAATGGGGGCGGCCACTGCTCACGCGACCCGAAGAATAGCGATGTCTATTTCCTATCGGGAGCAGCGTTGAGTTATACGACATCGGCAGTCCATCAGTGCTATGCGATCGCGCAGGATCCTAGGGTCGCCATGTGGAACTGCGAAAATTACGGCACAACTAAGTAACCTTTCGCGAAGTTTTCAGTTGACTGCAAAACGAGAATAACGTGGTTCTCTTGGTGGAATCTGTCGCTGAGAATACGTAAATCGGTGTCGCACAGAGCGTGGGCCAATCGCGGAGCCGACGCTGAAGTTGCATCGTAAGAAGATTGTGACTACTCCGGTAGTTTGTTCCTAATTTATTCGCGAAGTTATATCTCTTAGTACTTGTGCTTCAGGTCCTTATCGAGTAATCTGTTTGAGCTCATAAGGAGATTGTGTCACTTACGGGGGTTAATGAAAGGCTTCTTTATTTTTGTTGTGCCACTCTTCTCATTTCAATTTCTCGCGATAAAAGTGCCGTCCTAAGGTTTGCTTTAATACAAAATGATCGGCAAATGATTGCGTTGCGCAATATGAGTCTGTTATTTGCTCACTCATCTCTTCAATACTTCAAGATAAGGATAATTCATAAAATATACCCATCTCCCTACATAGAAGGCCGACATGTAACACTTTGACTCTATTATGTCTTGCAGATGGGACGAGTGCTGGTGGGCAACAGCGCCTGATAAAGGATGAGGCAAGGCTTCTCGTTGACTGCTTTTTTGCTGTGCATACGAGTAGCGACGATGTTGGAGCTCGCTCAAGCGTTCGCGGGAGACTGCAATGCCTCCTTGCCTTGGATGGTGTCCAGGGAAACATTCGAGGACATTACGGACGTCTCATCGGAGTCACTGGTGCAGTGCCCGGCAAACTTGCACGGTTGCTCTAATGACCTGATAAGCTGCGAGCCCGGGTACCACATTGTCGCTTGTTCCTGCGCACCCAACTGCAGAGTGTACAGGGACTGCTGCTGGGACGTTGAGTTCCTGTCGGATGAGGACACTGAATTTCCGGAGACCTCCTGCGTACCGGTTCAAGTCACATCTCGGCTGATAAAGCACGTCGCCATGGTTGTTGGATGCCTGCCGTCGTGGCCATACGACGAGGTGAGGACAGCGTGCGAGAACGGGGAATCGTTTAGCGAGGCCTTCCATCACATCCCGGCGACAAGCATCAATCACGTCACTTACAGGTGAGTCCGGATATCTGTCCTTGCTTCGAATAAGCTCTCCCCCGACTTCATGCTATAGGCTTCTTCTTTTCTTTTTTTTTCTCTTTTCTTATAGTCGATGTTGTAGGCGACGAGAAATCAACAAGAGCGAAGATTGATTACGGAGAAAGAAACACTGTTGACACTTCTCTCGCGCACCTTTCGCGTTTGCGCTTCTCTTTCGCTTCTTATATACTAGTCCGAACAGGAGTGGACGACGCTGATATGCGTGAACGCATGAACGTCTCGGTGACAGAGTATATATCGGCTTCTTGCTAGCCGGCCAAGGAGCTATTTTGGCCGGAGCGTGTAATTTATGTGTTTGTTGGCTATTGTCACACACACACACACCTGAACAGTACGCCTCATGGGCTCATTCTGTAACCGTAATAAGTGAAGAATAACTGACTTTTAACTGACTTAGATAAAGAACTCGCGTCACGGAAAATGCGACGCCAGCGTAGGCGTCCACGGCGGGAATAATCATTTCGATGAATAAAAATTAAATTTATCCAACTGAAATCCGCCAAGAAAATCGTAAAGTTATAAACTACGACTTCACCAAAACTATACGGACGTTATAGCGCGGACTATCACTTGAACGTACGAAAAAACATAATTCTGTCTTGAGGAAACTCAGAAGGTGTTAATTTTAACGCGTATGCTATGAGGAGGCGATATAAACGGAGCCCAATGGGGCTGTAGCGATCCACTGTTAAAAGCGACGCTTAATCGTCCTACAACTTTCTTTCATGCCACACCAAGGGACTGCCTACGTCTTTTCATCGAGGTTTGAATATATCTAGGAAACTTGGAGTTTTACAGACTGCTTGCCCACTTCAGTTTGATAATTGTTTTCTTATCTGTATGTTGCATCGTTATGTTGCACTCCTGCTTCTTTTCCATTTCACCCCTTTATCCCTTTCCCCACTCCAAGGTAGCAAACAGGACGCGCATTTGTTTAACTCCCCTGCCTTTCCATACCCCCCCTCTCTGCTTCTTTCTGTTAACATTACCAGTCTGCGCGACTCGACTGTTGTATCTTGTACATAGTTCCTGCAGTTTCTGTTTCAGTGTTTAGCCTGGCAACACTGTGTTTTGTGCTTGTATATATTTGTGGACCGTCTATTAAAGAGGACAGTATGCAAACGCTACCCGTAAGCGCGAGTCACCTCACACATTCACTACACCGGCAATATCGTTTCGCGAGAAAGAGTATTGGGCCAGCTGGTGATACGACTCCAGCTAAATGCGGCGCGCAAACGGACAGGACGAAGTCAAGGAAACGCTACACAATAGTTTTGTGTTACGCTTCCTCCACTGCATCACGTACGTTTGCGTCCTGTAATTTTCCTTAAAAAAATATTGTTTCGCAACCGTAAACCCGAAAACTAACATCGTTAATGCATGCCACCAAGAAAATCCATTGATCTGAAAGGGTATTTTGACATACCCAGGTAACCCTGTCACATTTACATTTGTTTGTTATAACGTTTGTCAGCTTCTGTAGTGCCCATTTCGTTTCATCCTTTACCTGCCATTCAAAGAACGGCTTTAATTCCATGTAACTTACTTTGACCGTTCCAGAAATGGCTTCTGCGCGCTCTGCAACAACGACGTCGTGAACGCCACCTTCTGGAACGCCACGTCGATGGGACGTCGAAGGATTGTCCGCGCCCTCCTGCCCCAAGTTGTAAGCAATGAGCCGGAGTTATACCTGAGGCCCTGCGTCGCGGACAAACCTTACGACGTGTGCGATCGACTTGTCGGAAAGCAGATCTCAGAGAAATGTAGGACCTACTACGCACCCGTCAGCGACGTGGAAGTTCCACGCGATCCCGTCTATCGCAACGTGTACTGTGCCATGTGCAACGGCGCCAACGTGTCTCGACTCTCTTGCAGCCCAGCGAGGCACGTGACCAACTTCACCATGGATGTGCGCAGACATCCAATGGGAAACAAGAGACCCGGCTCCGCGCGTCCTCCGAACCTGGCCGCCATATTTAAACCTGTGGTTAGCACTCCAACATGTTACGCCCAACACAATGGCCACTGCTACATCAGGGACGCCCCGATCGCGACGAAAAAAGACCAGCTGATGCTACGCCGCGGAAACAGAGTCGCTAACGGTACGCCGCCTGCTCGCTCTGCTGGTGGCCGCGATGTCGACGCGCCACCAGACGCGAACTTCAACGTCTATAACTACGTCACGGTCATTTGCATGTCTATCTCTGTATGCTGTCTCGCTCTGAAGGTTGTCGTTTTCTGCGCCTACAAGGGATATCGATGTTTCTCGTCCAAGTGCACCCTCTGTCTCTCGGTGACGCTGATGATCACGCAGCTGTTGTACTTGCTCACAAGCTTTGTAGACGTACAAGGAGTTGCGTGCGTGGTCGTCGCTGTGCTCGTTCACTACGGCTTCCTGTCGACCTTCTGCTGGACTGGCGTACTGTCCTACGACATCTGCAGCAACATCACTTCCGTCAAGCTCTCATCGGCTCGCGACACCACTCTGGTTCTCTACGGAACGCTGTCCTGGAGCCTACCTTTAGTAGTGGTCGCCTCAGCTCTCCTAGTTCACTTCCTGACTCCGGCTTCCGTGGTATCGCCCAGTTACGGAACCGTGGCTTGCTGGATCGGCACCCTTTGGGGCTTGGTACTGTTCTTCCTGGTTCCCATGGCAACGCTCACGCTCTTCTCCCTCTTCGTGTACCTGAAGACTGTATTCTACATACGCGACATCGCTACCGACGCTGCTGGCGTCCGAGAGGGACAAGACGTTTGTGCGAGCGCGGACTGCGAACGCAAGCGGCACCGTGCCCGAATGGCGCTGTTCTGCCGCCTCGCGCTCATCATGGGAGCCGCGTGGATGGTCGCCTTCCTAGGCACATTCGTGCCTTTCGCTGAGATAGACGTCGTAGTGAACGTTCTCGTCGGACTGCAGGGCGTTTACCTCTTCGTTGCTTTCAAGGACTACCGCTATTTGTGGGCGTCGATTAGCGGGAGGCAGAAAGCACGTGTTAGCGGCAGCCATGGGACGTCCCAAACTGTCGTCGTTTCATCGAAGAAAAGTGGCATCTCAGAATGACTGTGACGCGCCGTGACAGGCAGAAGAAGGAGAGCTCCTAACTTTGATTGCTCTTGAACTGATTTGCTGCTTTAAAGCTTTCTTTCCCATTACAGCTCTGCAGCATAATTGCATCGCAAAGAATACGCACCACTGCTCTGCGTAAATTCAATAAAAACAATAGCTAGTAAAAACTCACGTGTAGGATAAATGTTATATAAGCAACATGATTTTACATGGACATTATCAGGCCTTTTATAACAGGCAGTAATAGAACATGTATATGCAGCGTTTGCATACTTAAGGGACCATATGAACAGGAACATGTTAAACTTCATCAGAAGAGGGAAAGTGTTGCGCAAATGTCAAATTTGAGGCTCGTGGTTGTACAGCAAATGGTCATCACAGTGACAAGCCGTTGCTAATTAAACAGGCGTGTTTTCGTCTGCTATGAGGAAAACGCGAATGCGATTCAATAGACGTTCGCCATGACGTGAAATCCCAGCAATGACGTGACGAGGCGCGTCTGTGTCCCAAAGAGACCATTGCGCGCTGTCACTTCTTTCAACTATTAAAACTGCGTCGCACCTTCTGTACACAGAATAATACGATATGTTCGGCACGTCGGAAACCAATTCCACATGACGTTAGAATAATTGCGGGTCATAATGAAGCACCCTCATTATCGTCCTTTATGTACTTGCCATTTCCGCATAAATGGAGAGGTTACCAATCACGCGCGTGCTGCTCGTCCTTCCCGTAAACACACACACACACACACACACACACACACACACACACACACACACACACACACGCACACACACACACACAGAGAGAGAGAGAGAGAGAGAGAGAGAGAGAGAGAGAGAGAGAGAGATGACGTACTCGACATTAAGGGAAAAACGCAGTGTCATATTCTAAATGGGGAAAAAATAAATAAAACTCCCGAAGGCTTCCAATGAGAGGGTATACACAAAGCGATTACCGAAAACATTCAGACCGAAGCCAACATAAAACAAAGGCTGCAAAGGAACTGAGCAATCCCTTATCCTGCATAACGAACACCATGTAAAAAAAAAAGAGCAAGGAAGCAAGAGACAGACAGAGATAGCTGTGCTTCTCACGCCACACTGAAGATGGTGAGCAAAACCAGACTACCAACCCCATTATTAAGTAATGTCAAAGTTAGAAGATGTGCTCAAAGCTCCGCGCACACATGCACGCAGAAAGGAATACAAAAATTAGATAAAAACAAAAAAGCCCTCACGATCCTCTCAATACGGCGGGGGCCTGGCACGCCGATTTACCTTTCTGGAGCGTGGGCCACGCCGCTAAGCTGCTCGGCATTATCATTATAAGGCTTAGCCGGCGCAGCGGCAGGCAGGCAATGCATCCCCTGTTACTTTCCCGCACAGCGTAGTGGAGCAGCAGGGCAGCACGCAGACGGAGCCTAATTGCGTCGCGATCGATGGGCGCTCCAGGAAGAGAAATCTTTTGGATTTCGAGAACAACAAGAAAGTGCACAGAAGCAAACGGAGAACAAGAGAAGCACGTGCCGGCAAAGCAATCCGAGCTCTCCGCACTCCATCTCTCCCTGAAAGCGTGTAGTGGTGGCGGCGGTGGTGGTCGGGAAGGGCGAAAGGGTTGCGGGGATGGCTGGCGTATCGAGATTTTCGGTCCACCCGGCGACTATACTCTCTCCCTTCCGCGAAAGCGTCGACACGACGACGTACGGTTGTTCGCCACGCCGCGCAAATCGTCCGCACTCGTTTTCGCGGTCTCTCCCCGTCTTCCGCGGCGCGATGGCGCGCGCGCGCGTGTGTGTGCGGAGTACCGGTCAGAGCACGCAAGACGGGCTTCGCTTGCTGCAGCTTGCAACGAAACGAGCGAGTAATTGAATTGCCTGGCAAAACTAATTACGCGTTCCCAACCGGGAAGATCACGAGCGAAAGGGGGAGGAAATTGAGAGTCGGGCAGAGTGAGAGAGGTCGTTTGGGCGAGTGAAAATGGTGCCAAACATTGCGTATAGCATGGTTTGGTCTAGAGGGACTGGTAATTGTACGGTACGTTGCCAGCGTGCGTCGTACCCGAGGTAGCGGGCAAGTGCTGCTTTCCTGTGCGCGTGGTCGTAACTTTACTGGCAAGACACGAAGGAGTAAAGCGCGAAGAGCAAAGCGGATAGGTTGCAGTCGGGAAGTTAGTGTACCATCCTCGCGGACTGCGATCAAGGCTACATTGTATCCGTTGCAGGTTTGTTATACTGGTCTACGACCAGTATAACAGCGTGTCGCAGCTACACGTTAAGGCCTTTAGCCACTAGTGCTTTCGTTCGTCTAGCTCTTTCTCATGCAATCAAGCGCAGCGTCGGCTTCCTTGAAGCCTTCTGCAAGTGCATCTTCGTCTGCGCATTTACGATTATTCAGCGATGATTCTGACGATAATGGTGATGAGAAACTGTAGTGTAAATGTTAACATATATTTGCGACAGCACGCAAAGCTCATAATAAGGACCTGATAGCTTCATTAGGCAGGAATGTGGTGATACAGGCTGCCACGGAAACGTAAATGCGTATCCATTGTGCCCGCTGCGCTTTCCTTATTTGATTGCTGCCGTTCCGCTATCTGAGGACTGTTTGCAAATGGAGGGGCTTTCTGCGTACGCAGTGTTTATGCAGATTATTCAACGCATGCTTTATTGAGTCATCCTCTGCGGGACGCCTCTTTCACGCGTTCCCTTTCGCCAAAACGATGCAGCGCGTGGAACAGCCGCCGCGGTGCTGTAGTGGTTAAGGTACTCTGCTGCCACCCAAAATACGCGGGTTCGATGCCGGCCGCGGCAGTCGCATTTTCGATGGAGGCAAAAATTCCAGAGGCCCGTGTACCGTGCGATGTCAGTGCACATTAAAGAACCCCAGGTGGTCAAAATTTCCGGAGCCCTCCACTACGGCTTTTCTCTCCTATCTCTTTGAGTCCCTTTCCCCTACGCGGCAAACGCTTAGCCATGCTCCCGACATGGGCTGCAGAAATTAGCGTCGTTTTATTAACGAAACCACAATCATCATCATCGAACGCGTGTCACAAGCAGGATTCACACGTCTGACACCGCCCAAGGCTGGCTCATGCTTCGGTGCTGGTTAAATGAAATAATGTTTTGCAGGTTGCATAACACATTACAGAGACGCTGTGGACTGTCTTGCATCGCGAGATTAAAGAAAAAAATCCACGCATATCCACGGAGTGAATGATGATGAGTGGACGAAGCTCCGGATGTTCATCGGTAAAAACCGTGAATCTTCCGTGAATCTTGCCCAGTACATCATCAAAGACGTGACAAATAGAGTTACTGTATATGTTCCCCTTGGGGAACAGAGTTGCGTCTCTGACAGAACTCGCCGCTCGCGCGCCCCATTCGCCTAGAGCGCTCACGTGCGCAAAATGAAGCCTTTTGATGGAAAGCCAACTTCACGGCAGCACGTGCACTGACGCCCGCCACGCCACCATGGCCGCTACCTTCCGCCGCGCCACTGCTGTCCGATGTTCGACCGTGGCCTTGGCAATCGGCGACGGCAGCGGCCGATCGCGGAGGCCATGGTTCGACGCTCAGGCATACCTCATTTGGCTCAGCTGTGATCTAATAACGTTGGCTGTGGCAGCTTGATGTGTGGTTTAATTTTGCTTGAAACTCTGTCTTCTCAAACATGCGCCAAAAAATAAAAAGAAGGAAGTGACACTCGTAGCAAAATGATTAAATGGTCGTGGTCGGTCGTCGAAATCGGCACAGCGGGTTATGTCGGCAGCTCGACGCGACCCAATATTTATTTCAGCTTAGCAGTACGTTTTAGAATGCACATCCCTACATACGCCTCGCATAAGATATGTTTATATGGAGCAATTATAACTCTCATTAGTAATATTTTTGTGATAGTGAAATCGTAATCGTTCGGGATAAGTAGGACTTCACGCCCGCTTGGTAACAGCTGGCTAGCCGGTGACAAAAATCCCACCGCAAAGAACAAAAACGTGCACATTTGAAAATGCATAAGGATTCACCTTGTATTGATCTAGCACAGACTGCTACGCAGCATAAAATTTTGTAAGCCCTATCCAGTTTCCATTACGCCGGATATACCTATAGATCTGTGAAGATTCGCCGTGAAGGTAATCTTTTTACTTGTGTTATCTGCGCTCATCGTTTTTCAATGTACCTATTTTGTATTTTAAAGCCTTGCGTCAAGTACGACGTGAAACGAGAGATTTGTTCAGCTTATATATTTTGTTCAGAATACTGTTTCCATTTGATATCTAAAAAAAAAAAACGCTTCTGCCGATAGTGGGGGCCATCGAACAGTTTATAACCACTTATGTCTAAATTGGTAAATTGATTGTTTGTTCGAATCACCTTTCTTTTTCATTTTTGGAAGCGAAAGTCTTTCGGCCAGCGACGCGGAATGAACGAGAGAGAAAGCGCACGCCTCTGCTGAGCCGCGCCGTCTCCAGCATTCGACAGGAGCGGCTTTCCTGCTTAACGCGAATGGATGGGCAAGATGGCGGACCTATGCGCAACCCTGCTCCCGTAGGGAGCATATACAGTAACTCTAGTGACAAACACTGTGTGTCGCCATCTAGCGCTCTCCTATCACACTAGAGCGCCTCCGCGCCATCTGTTGATCAATTCACGTACTAGCTAAGCAGCACCGCAGCGCTCGGACGGACGGACGGACGGACGGACGGACGGATAGACAGACAGACAGACAGGCAGACAGACAGACAGACAGACAGACAGACAGACTCCCATGCTACGCGTTCCCATACATCTGAATGAAGCGAGCACCGCGGCGCCATCACGCCATCTAGTGAGCACTTCATAAAACTACAGGTGGCTACATACATACTACTACTACAGAGGAGGCAACAACCCACACACTAAGGAGCTTCGCCCCTAAAAGACAGCAACTCCCCTCCCGTCGAGAAAACGGGGAAAGGCGAAGCTTGGCGTGCGCACCCCTGACCTGGGAGAAACTGGTTCTTGCGTAACTACGCCGACACAGGCGAGACAGTGCAAGCTTCACATTAAAAAGAAGACGTAACATTTTAAAATATATGTTTTCGAATAACGTATACCTCCCAGTGAGCGTGGTTGATGACACTGCTTTCTGAAGCGAGTTATTGGCTAACTTGTGGTTTTGTGCCAAGGAATGTGATCCTGCTCGCCTAAAATGGTCAACATTTAATGTTGGTTGTGTA
The DNA here is from genome assembly GCA_013339685.2 of Hyalomma asiaticum. Lineage (NCBI taxonomy): Eukaryota > Metazoa > Arthropoda > Arachnida > Ixodida > Ixodidae > Hyalomma > Hyalomma asiaticum. The sequence goes on along the minus strand of CM023482.1, from coordinate 124,479,934 downwards.
ATAGCTGGCACATCCTGCGAGAGCACGAGGAACAGTTCTTGTACAGACACACCGTCCAACACGCAACATTTATGAAGCGATTCTGTGCGTCGAGAATACATAACGTCACATTCGCACATATATTGCCTCGGGGAATTCGTGCTGTTTCGTTCGCGCTGAAAAATACCGACGCGTGGCCTTATAATCTTCGAGGCACAAGATGCGACGCGATTTATCTGCAGTGATCGCAGCCACATACGGTGGGTTCCAGAATTTCCCAGATTGTTGTAGCTACTTCTGGGGCTTATCAAGAAAGTTCCGTGCTACCTTTAAGTTGAGCACGGCTGATAACAGCGGGCATTCTACTCTGCGACGACCGCCGAGCGCATTGGTCGCTATCGTCGCCGCCGAGTCACAGTTGTTAGTGGGCGCACGCAAGTCTGTCTTTCGCTCTCCTCCCGACTGCCAGGAAGCCGTGACTTCTGCGAGACATCCAAGCAAGGAACTAGATGGGCATACGACCAATCTCTGAACGGCCTCCCAGAAAGGACAAGACCCCAAAAGGCCCAGGCACTCGAAGCTGTCGCCGTCTCCAAAAGCCTCAGCTGGGACCACTCCACTACCGAACGCCACGCAGCAGAAAAAAAAAACATATCAAAAATTCCGAACCTCCTCAAGTACATCGAAGGTAAGTTATTTAGCATTCAAGCTTGCGTCATTTTCCTTCACTATGCAGAACGCTATGCCCGTAAAAAAAAAAAACAAAACAGTTTCATGTCGAACAAGGCCGCTTATCTTGTCACCCTTTCTCCCAGCTTCCTGGAAGAAATTCCACAAGCCTCATATGACGAACAGACCGCTGACCGTTTGTGTTCTAGTGGTACCCTTCGCAGAATCCGGGATGGGTACTGTCTACGCTTTCTGCCGAACGGTGTGACGCACTGCGTCAAGAGAAGATATAGTGGATGGAGAAAGGCAGGGAGGTTAACCAGTCGTGGACCACCGGTTTGCCCTACACGTGGGAACGGCATGAGGGAGATTAGAAGATGGGGAACGCGCACGCACGCACGCACGCACGCACGCACACACACACACACACACACACACACGCACACACACACACACACGCACACACACGCACACACACACACACAAACACACAAACACACACACACACACACACACACACACACACACACACACACACACACACACACCAAAGCCATTCCAGCAGATCGCTATCGGCGCCGTCTTGGCCCCTTCCCAAAGTGACAAAATAGAGTATCTGGGGAACCTTTCTGCCACACAACTACAATCGTCATTTGGCTATATCGCATTCGCTCTCGCGACCTTTCGGCTCTCGCGACTCTTCTATTATGAATGGTATGCCGCCTTGTTTTTTGTACCCTCAGTCTCTGTTAGTGCAGGTCCATCTAGTCATCATAACATGGAGCTCGCCCTGCTTCACAGCCATGAAAAAAACTGTGTCACTCTGGCCAAGCAGAATTCAAGCGTATTCCTGCTTTTACTCCGGGAGCGTGTAAGTCCCTTACACGCCGCCGCTCAAGTGTCTGACGAAGAAGCAACCCCAGGCCGCTTTCACGCTGTCAGAACGAGATTAGAGAGCGCAAAGCGGCTCAGTACGCGACGAAAGCTCGAAAGAAGCTTGGACGTTGTGGACACACAGGGCGGCGAATGTGCGCCGCGATGCCTGCGCTTCCAACCGGAATAAGACTAGGATGCCAAGCACAAAATGGGGCCTAAGTATCCATCCTCCGCGCCCTCACTGCTCAGCGACATCGAGACTCCGACGCATCGTTATCGCCATTACGGTAACAAAACGAAATGCGGAATGCTTGCGCGAAAGCTAATCTGTCGAAGAAACGGTGAAATGGGGCGGATACGTGCGTGCTCTTATTGCCCTTACATGCATTCAGCAAACCGAAAACGAAGTCGAGCGACAAATGGCAAAACAAAAAAGGAATAATTCGAGTCGTGAGCAGTCGCTATAGGAAGAAAAGTCACTACAGATGCCTTAAGTGC